>CM021101.1:653620580-653639191 GCA_007115665.2 Sequoiadendron giganteum | reverse complement strand
AAAAAAAAAAAAATCTCAAACATCAACTAGCCAACAGTAATGAAAGATATTCATGCAACATGTGAAATCACAAACTAAGATCATGGATTATTTAGTAAAATGCCTCGATGAGATATGGTCTCATGGAGAGCAAATTTAGTATTCACATAACCATTATATTTATGACTGACATTTTGACATATAAATTTTAACTAAATTTTAAATATGCAAGCGCTCATTTTAGTTTTGCTCGTGGGGCAGCATAAATAATTAGAATTATTATCAATCTAATCCATCAAGATAAAGCACATATCATAAAATATAATTAATAAATATTATTCAAATATTTCAATGTTAACAATCATTCATACGTTTTAAGAATGCATATCTTGACTCCACTAATATTTTATTTAGCCCAGTTTAATAAAACATTTACAGATGCATAATACACATCATGGATTTCTATTTCTCTAAACAATGTCCAACAAAGATTAAAAATATTAATTTAATCTATTTAATTATTTACCTCAAGGATTACATTTTCATGATTATTTCATTTATTTAATATTTATTAATAACAGTTATTATTATTATAACCTCTTCTAATTATCTTAATAATTATTAGCTTATCAAAACATACTAATCATTGGACGAGATAAAATATTGTTTTGAACATCTATTAATTTAGCAACAATTTACTTGTGGCTGGAAAGCATAACGAATGAGATTTAATTTGGAATTTAGGACCGACGTTCATTGGGTAACATCCACACCAAAATCTTATATGTGGGTGACCTAAAACTTGCCCAGTGAAAGGTAAAGTTTCCAACATTACTTTTTAATGCTATCTGACATAGATATTAATGCCAATCACTAATAACTCTAAACTCGAGACATATATGCAACATGAGAAGATAAGGACTAGGTTGGTGGGTTATTTTGAGCATTGATACAAAAAAAATGAGGGGGAATACAAGAAAATAAACGAGGGTAGAGTAATGCAATCACTTAATGATTTCCTGTGATCTCTTAGATGTCTCCAATAGTGTATCTTCTTTCCCTAACAAAAGACTCTGCCCAACTCTCTCACTCACACATTGACAAGGTAAAAATCTCATTCCTCTATGCAGATTGCTTGTACCCCCTCCAGCCTAGTGAATATTGTTCGTCCAAACTTCTCCTTTCTCCCATCGTGAAAAGAGAGGCTTTGCTTTGTAATTTTTCCCCTTCTCCTCCTCAACTCTTCCCCTGGATTCTGAAAAAGAGTTAAAAAGGAGAATGAGAAGAATCCCCCGCCATACATCAAAATTGCTTCATTTTATCCCAAATATTGTGTGCCTTTTGTGCGGTTTCACCTTTTTCTTCCATTTTCTTTGCATCCCCTCTATTGTCTTTAAAATAAAACATATATCCACCAACCACCTGTGGCATTGGTGGTTGTAGCCTTGACAACCAAAATCATGAAATAAAGGTTTTGATCTCCTTCATTATTGTATGCAGGGTACTGCCTATCCCTTGAATGTCGATCCAATCTTTCCTAAAAAACTTGTAGAAGAAGGAAGTCTGTTTTGGAATGACACGATATAAATGACTCTAAATTTACAACCATTATCAAATCTTTGTGTTGATCTTACCCTAATGCCACAACCAATCAACTTGACTTTACTGAAGGTAGTCTGAATATTATCAGCCAGTATCAATTATGACATTAGATTTCAAATCTTGGATATGTGATAGGTGTGATAATGTTGCATTGACCAGCAGTATTAGCCTTAATGTGGATAGTTAGATTGAAATTGCATTAATGGTGTTGGCCATATGATCGGGGCCATGAGATTAGGTGGAAAGAGACAAATTTGTGCAAATTAGATTTATAATTGAATTATTAATTTAATATGACCTCTACATCGTGCTTAAAAGGTAGGTAAAATAAGGGCTTAAATAAAACAATTCCAAAAATAAGCTTTAGCTACATAGCAGGTAAGATAAGAGGTTAAGAATTTTGGAGGGTAATTTTACTAATAAGATGTTAGCTTCAATATTGATGCAAATATTGGTATAATTCTAATAAAGTATTCCCACAATTAAAATATCGTATTGCTATTATTAGTTAAATAAAATCGTAATAATATTACAATCATTAGTATTTAAATAAATGAAACTTTAGAGTGAAGATTAATAATAGTAACATCAATATGGGTTAAATTAAGAATAAATAAATAGACAACACGGGGTGATCCCACAAAGTTGGTTTACAATTTCTGAGAGGAACTAATTTATGCTGAAATCACATATTTTTAGAAAATATAATGATTTAAGCCTTTAAAATTTCTATTTTAAAGATTCCAATTGAATATGGTTTGATCAAACCACCTCAGATCAAACCCCCTTGGATAGAACCTCGCTAGTTTTAAACTATACCTATAAATGAGTCTCCTTTACACCTATCAAAATGCTGATAAAAAATCACTTTTGATTTACCTTTTAGAGGATCAAATGAATTCATTTAAAATTTATTTCAAATGATTATGGTAGTCCTTTAAATGAGCTAACCCATGAATATAATTTTAATATGTTTTGGTTTTATTATGTATGTGTTTTTTTAGTTTTATTAAACATAGGTTTTTCACCAAAAATAAAGCTCTTTGTTTCGCACATGTGGAAAAATAGAAAATTATCAAAATATATATTTTTTAAATATGTTTGTGCTGGGTATTGATGTCCTTGATCTATTAAAAATAAATAAATTGAATTTTGATACATACAGAAAAAGTTATGTTGTATACAGTCCGCCTATGTCTGAATTGCAATTGGTTTGACTTTGAAACTCTATTAAGGAAAAAATATTCAATAAAAAGCTATGAAACCAAATGAAAGTGTTAGATATCATAGTTACAAATCTAAATTAAAAAAAATTAGTATTTTATCCTTCATACAAAAAAATTTATGTTGTATACGGTGAGCGTCACTTTTTAAAAATGTCGTTTTCTGAAAAAAACCAATTTTCGTAGGAGATGGAAAAAGAAATGCACTCTTATTCCCAAAAAATTGAAAAAAATATTTTTAGAATCTGCAGACAAAATGTGATGAGACTCTAGTTTGTATCATCTTCAAATTTCACATGGTTTAGCCGCTATAGGTGCCCAAATGTGAAGATTTAGTTAAAAATAATAATTTCAGTGTCCAGTTTGGCCAAAAATTGTTAACCATTATTGTGGGATCACCTCAGTAAAAATGTGGCAGCAATAAAAGGAATGCTAATGTCATTGTAGACCTTCATGTTACATGCTAAATGGCATTAATATTGATGCTAATATAGGTATTTGTATTAATGTTAATATTTGTCTTAATGGGGAGACAATATTATTTGAACATAGGAAAAGGCACTAATATATATATACTCAGCAAAATTAATTTTCACCAAATATTACTTCCACGCATTATCTATATATATATATATATATACCCTCTTTAACTTCCCATCTAAAATTTCAATTCATGTTCCCTCATTTACAACTACATTACATCTTTATGGTAATGGCAATAAAACATAAAGGAAATGATATACAATATTGTTGCCACACTAAATCACCTTATTTATTGTTGGTAATACATCTAGCTATTTATGTAGGTAAAGTATGTAGCCACTTAGGGTTGTACTAATCACATGCGGGGTAGGGCCTTACACTATTTTTTTTTCCAAGTGTTGATGACAATAGATGCGGTATGTGGAAGAGGAGTATCAAATGAAAGCTTTCATTCCTAAAGAAAAATGTATTGGATCACAAAAAAATAATTAATGAATGTAGTCAAATGAAATTTGAGACCCAAAAGAGCCTTTTCAAGCATTAGCATCCATCTCTAAAAAGAGAATGATCCTCATGATGAGAATGTTTTAGTTTTAAAGGGGAACTTTAAAGAATTGATGGAGAACCTCTGTAATAAGAAAACTTTCAACATGGATAAAATAAGAAGACTGAGTGGTATTGATCTATCTCTATCCCAATTCCTCTTACATACAACAACATACACTAGAAAAATAGATTTAGTGCGAGTGAACAAGGATTTGTGGAAGTTAAGGACTAAGAACGTAATCATCCCACAACACAGTGAGATGCCTCCAATAGTCAAGGCATTCTATGTATACAAAACCAATACTATCACATCAACTACTCAACCTGCTCAAAAAGAAAACACCTTGAATGTGCCAGCTCAACAATAGATTTTCTTTTTTTATTGGATATATTTTGTTAGAAGAGCGTTAAGTATCAAAAATTCAAAGCTAATTTTTTTTCCTTCAATTATATTATCAAGAAATAGTTACACTTGTATTTATATATATGATATGATGTTATCGATGAACTCTCTTAGAAAATTTTGAATAAATAAATAGAAGGCTCGACTATTAAAACTAAAATTTGTGTTTCTGTGAGCAATAATTAGAATAATGAATGAATGAGTTCTATTATTATGCGTGTGTTATAATCAATTTCCTTGGTTATTGCATTTTTATTTGGATATGAAATCAATTTGAGTTATTTAATCTATAAGTCAATTTCAAAATTATCTTTAATTGATAGAATTTATTAGTTAGCATTTCTTGGAATGCAATTATGTGTGCTAAATGCCTTTCATGATTAAAATTTATTTGATAGAGTTCAATGATAAAAATGCAAGTATTTGATTTTAGTCTTATGCCTTTCTACTTTATGGTTAAGACCATACCCACATTTTAAATTTTAATTTCAAAAAAGAATTATTATATATCAAAAGAGGGAGTTGTACCTCATAAAATTAAGAGAAAAATTTTTAGGGATAGTTTACTCAACTTTTGGGTATTGATTTGCATTAAAACTAGGCAATAGAATGTGAAATTCAAAATTTCAAAGAGTGTACAATTTGTTAACCAACACAAGATATAAGTAATCCTTTCAAATGATGGTTTGAGGTAAAATTTAATACCTACCATAGTATGTATAGTAATTGATTAATGATTCATCATGTTAAATTTCTAAAATGGTTGTTGTGTATACCTTGTTTTAGATACCATAATAGAATATCAATCCTAAAATAAAGTTATTCTCAAAAAATAATAAATACGAAATATATTAGTAATCTCAAATGATTGGTTTAGTTTTCATTTATACTCGTGGATTAGTGAGTTAAGAATAATTTTAATGATGAAGAAGACCTATATTAGTAATATCAAATGATTGATTCAATTGAAATCTATACTTATAGATTAGAGAGTTAAGACTACTTTATGAGTAAGTCATCCACATATAGCACAATACTATTAATCTAACCATTATCAAATTTTCAAAGACACATATTCTCCTTAAATTACTCAAAATATCCTATGTTTTCCATACAAGGAACATCTAGAGATTGTGGTCAATATATCTTCCTGATTCAAATTGAAGGCAAAACCAACAAAAAATGCATACTAGGAGGAATAAGTATCATTGATTTATAAACCTATGTAGAAGTTATTAAAGGCATCTCCTTTAAAGATACATTCCACATGCACCTTTAAGGATGTGATCAATGAAGTTGATTTACTTGTGGGAGAAGAAGACTATAACCTGTGTAACCAACTACTTGATGTTGTGGAACAACATTTACCCTCCAAGTAGCCCTACTAGATTTGTTTTTTCTCTTTATTAACCCTACCATTTGATGACCAACCACTAAATAATTCCTACACTAGAATTCCAACTCATTATATAGTGGGTTCTTCTAGATTGATTCACCTACTTTAGCAAAAACTTCACAGGTAAACAAAATGATAATCCCAAATATACAATGATGCATGCATAAGTAGTATCAATTGTCACCCTTATGTATGATGTTGTCAGTTGTCAGGTGTTCATTGTTGTTTCATCATGTTGTATTACCATGTTTTCATAATGTTGATTTAGATTATTTAATGATTTAATGTTAATATGGTGATTAATGATTAATTGAAATGTTTAAATTTGGAAAAATTACTTTTAGATTATGGATGAATTAAAAGTGAACTATTAAAATATCTTATTTGCGAAAAGGTTAATTATTTGTAAATTGATTTAATTGTGCAAGTTTGATGTTTTCGAAAAGTAATCAGTCAGTTGTGATTTAAGCTGCAAAATATATTTCTTGATGATAGTGTTTAAAAGCTAAATGATGGTTGATTGCATACAAACAATGGGTTAAGTGATGGATTTGCAATGTGAACTAAAAGGAACAATATAACATAGGGTAAAGATTAATTTCTTGGGGGAGGATGGTAATTTGTTTTTTTGAAAGAAAAGCTTTTGGTTTTTTTCTTGGCAAAATCTTGGTTGGGAGAAGTTTCTCCTTTTGGGAGTTTTCTGAGTTCTTGGTTGAAAGGTTGAAAGATTGAGAAATTTGGAGGTGTTGCTCAAATAGAGATTGGTCATGGTCTGAATTATTGATTTGGCGTCATCGATCTACGTATCCAGAAGGAAATTTCAGGTTTTCTCCCTTTAAACTCTGGTATATTCTTAAATTAAAACATGGAGGAGGGTTTGTTGTATTTTAGTTTCTCTTTTATATGCTACAAAATATTTTCTGGAACCCTGTAGAACCATAGAAAATGAAACCATTAGTAATAAGACGATCTAAATAATAATAATTAGTTTGCTCAAAATGTAGAGAATTTTTTTAGAGTTTTAAGTTAAAATTGGTATTTGTTGGAAACGAAAATGTGGTATTTGTTGTGTATGAGGATTTGTTACCAGATATATACTTTATTATTTGTATTTTACTTCTCTTACTTGGCTGTATAACTTTCTATAAGCTATTTTTTTTTTTTATTAATTGGATTGGAAGATTTGTCTGGTAGTAACGACATAGGTTGTCCCTGGTAGATCTTTTCTATAGCCATACGACTGAACTTGTTAATCCTTGCATGTGAAACATTTGATCAATAATTTTTGGGTGTGACCTATTGACTCAATCTTCTTTCTATAATTATTTTTAATGTCTGGTGCTGCATTCATTCACATACCTATCATTTACCTCATGATTAGGTTCTCCTGATGTTATGGTCTTAGTTTTAACTCGAGTCTTCAATGTTAAGATTTTCTTGTGGTTGTGACACTTTCCTGTGTTGCATGTGATATCAAGCATTCACACGTATGTTGTTTCATATTCTTCCTGCTATGATATTCTTCCTGCTGATGGCAGATTCATTGAATGGATCTATTGCCTGTTAATATAAAACAAGACTTTCTTTGTGCTCGAATTATCCACAACAAGAGTTATTGTCGCATGATGCATGTCTCATTACGCACAAACATATTCATATTATTTCAATCTTTAATACATGAGATGCCATTTTTTAATCCTGACACTCGAATCATGCTAACTGTCAGGATTGGTATCACTCTTTCAAGGTCAGAAACTATGTAAAGGGGTCTATGTACTTGAAATTTCTATATCGGTTTTACTAGAAACCATGTTGGATCCATTAATTTTCTTTCGTATTCCTTGGCTGCATGATGTTGATGTAATCTTTTCACCAGCGGCCTGTAGAATTCTTTAATTTTGTAGTTTCATCCGTTGTATTGTCAGAAATTATGAGTTTTTATCTTGAGGAGTGATCATTGTCTTCTGGTGTTGAGTTTTTTCCAGGAAAATTTATTAGTTCACATGTATCCTCCCCTAGTGTACTCTTTGGTATATATCATATTTGTTGGTTAGTGCACGCACACCTATTATAATCTGTCTTGAAGTTCGGTATCAATCATCCTCATGTGTGTGTATATCAAACCCTGGAACTGGTTTGTGTTCGAGTCTTATTCCTGATATCATATAACCTGTCTAGCCACAACTAAAGGTGATATTGTGATTCGACCTTGTAACACCCTGCCGTGGAAACCGACACACATTATGACATTCACATAAAACAACAAAATAATTTCTTTTTTAAACATATAATATGTGACAACAACAATCATAATCGTTTTAGGGTTCCACAACTACACTACTAAGTAATTACAACATAACGCCACTATACCATATATAAATAAACTCATGAGAAAAGTCATGTCCAAATATACATATACAATAAGAGTTACATACAATAATTGAGATTGTGACAAATCTCAGAATAATACAAGTATCGATACAAAGCATCTTATGTACATCATGGGTGTAATACAATAAGGAATGAGATGAAGAAAAGAAGATGACCACGCCCACAAACTCGTCAAAAGAACTATGCTCTACAACCACTATGCATTCTAGATCCAACCAGGAAAACCTGTCACGAACAACACACCTATAGGGGACCCAATGGAGAATGTGGCGCGTTCCTCCCAACCATGTGGAGCTCAAAAGCCCACCCCTCGTGCTGGGAGATAGAACAAGTCCTCAAGTCAAACTGACATCACAAAGTACAATACACTTACATGGTCGACTCACAAGACATCACAATACCAGATAAATGGAAAACTCCCAAAGGCATAAACTCAAGAGATCAATAAGTGTACTAGGATAAGAGTGTCATCACATATAAGAGATAGGTTACCCTGGATAGCCTTCCTAGGTTACCGACCCTCTACCAGAGTTACCCTGACAACCTCTTACGACTTTCAGCCCCTATACATACTATGTGGACTTGAATCACTTCTTAAGAAGATGAAGTGTTCAAGATTCCATTCCAGGACTTCTCAACTTGCTTTAACCTAAACGAGTGTTAAATACCAAGGTGGGGTAAACATTATATTGTAAGGTCAATTAAACTACCCAAACCCCTACAAAATTATTTTGATTATCACTTGTTAATACACTTCTGAAAGGTTACCCTTGCAACCTCTTCTTGGTCTGGCCCCTAACAGAACCCACTCCTCCTATGGTACAACTCCTCATAAATATTAAAACAAGAAGACAACATGCAAGCATCATGAACTTCTTACACATGGACTTAAATTCAATCAATCCAATAAATAACCTTTCTAACATAACATGCAAGGCGAAAGAAGACACTGTTACAAAAGACTCAATGACCTTGGAGCTGACATTAACATCAGATATCACAATGTGGATCACAACAAGAATGGTCTAAAGATACGCAATAATAGACTTATTCCATCACAATAAACAACTAACTCCTAGCCTCTAGGACTCAATATTCTAACACCGACATCAAGGTAGGGATAACACCAAGCCAGAACACCTCATAACATAATCCATTATTTTTATTTAAGGACTTGGTAATACATTACCATTCCATACATTAAAACTAAATGAGTAAATAAGCCACAATTACCTACTTACAATTCTAACACTTTAATCATACTATCTTATATAAGATAAACCCAAGATTACACCACTTATTAATCAAATATGTAAATATCTAATCATTATAACCAAACGAGGACTCACAAGGTTCTAACATTAAATAATTTTCAACCCATTTCTTATTTTAATACATTTATAATCTAACTAATAGTTCGTTTCATTAAGCAATCACTAATCTTAAATCTCAACATTATATATTTAATACGTAAAGTCGCATTCCCTTACTTACAATTTAGTAAAATAAATCAACATTTAAAATAATCACTGCCATTTTATTTTGATAATTTATACATTTCACCTTCACACTACCCTTATACATTTAACATGCCAAATTCTACTAATGCATTGTAGTTAAAATAATTTATAAATCAAAAGAGGAACTTTTATGAAGATCAATAAATACTATAGAGTTATATTCTAATTTAAGTATATATATATATATATATATATATATATATATATACTTCCAACTCTAAATCAAGGAATTACTATAAGTAAACTTTTTCTCTTAAATATAAATACATCGTATATCTTTAAATATAAATAGATATTATTCTGTAACATTTATCACCATTAACAAATAACAATTATAAGAACTAACCTCCAACTAAACCTAATTTTTCTTTAGTAATGAACAACTTAAGTTCTGCCGACACAACCCACTGACACTATACGCTAGACTCAGCGAGCAGAGGTTAAGATAAGCATGCAACCAACATGTGAAAATTATCACAATGATCTTACGTCTATCCAGTCACCACAGTCGATGACATAGCATGCAAAACAAGGATATATCGAAAACGCAACTAGAAGAAACTTGACTCAGCAAGGAAGAAAGGTAGCCTAAACAATAGCATGAGTTGGAGACAATTCGACTGGACAAGGGAAACATGCAGAATTTAATTACAAGCTCTATCAACAAGAGACCACATTCAACGCCTATCCCACAGAAGTAAAGGAAGATAGTTGCGATTCAATACCGCTGGTAAATTTTTAGGCCGCACAAAAGACATAAATAATCACCCAGAGAATGTCGATAAGCTTATTCAGGTTGTTAACCAAAGTAATCCAAACGAAAGAAAACTAGGCACTAATAAGAGAAAAGTATAAAGTTCCAGATGAATCCCGAACCCGATCATGTCATAGCGTATACAGAGTAAGCTAAGATTTCAGCAAAGCGATTAGGAGTTACAAAGAACACATATTACTATACAGTGGACAAGATTTAGACAGACGATACCAGTGACAACTTATGCATAGTGATCTTAATGGAATAAGGATTAAGAAAATCAAACGACAACCCATGAATTGATTCGAAAAGAAGAAACATCAAAGTGTGATATTTTAAGATCACATAAGCGATAACTTGCTAAAGAAGGCAGATTAAAGAAACCACGCGACCATACAAAAATAATGAAAGTTTCAACCCAATGATGCAGATTCAAGAGAACAAAGATTTGAGGAAACTGCAAAAGCCTTGGCATGTAAACAAAGATTGAAAGGATTAGAAAATGTCAGAGTAACGAATAAAGGTTGAAAGAGAGTAAAAGAAATGACCTCTTATCAAGCAGTATTCTGATATAAACTGAAGTATCTACTATGAATTAAGAAGGCGTCCATTGATAGGGACTAAAAAGAGCAATGAACAAAAAATTATTATAATGTTTTCGTTTTTCATATTTAACATGCTCCAGTTTCAATAGTTCAGAAATTTAATAAATTTCAGTTTTCATGGTGCATGTAGGTTTCCAAGCCAGATTCTACAAATATCCAGACAAAGTTCTACCAACAAGATTTTATTAAATCAATTTAAAAATATAAAAGAAGAAAACTTGTGAACGCTTCCCTGGAAATGGAAATAACAACCAAGCGTAGTTCTCAACAATTCTACCCTTAAATTCTTCACAATCCGAACACCGTCCCCGAACAACAATTTTCAGCTTCCCTAATCAATAACCCAGCAAAACAAATTTATGAGAGAATCTATTTTTTTTTCTTCTGTGCAAACAATATTTTCTTCCTCTTGAAAGATCTCCCCTGAATAATGAATGATCTTTCAATAATATACTCCTTTCACAATTTTCAAAAGCAAACAAAACTTTAACTCAATGTTGAGCATGCAAAGCATGCATTAGTTAAACTTAATAATCACTATTTGATTAAAACAAGATATTTACAATCTTTAGATAACAACTATTAGTTCTATTTTTTAAAACATTAATTTGCATAAATAAATCAATTTTACAATTAAATAACCTTTTCGAAAACAAGATATTTTAATATTTCACTTAATCACTTAATAAACCAAGGATAGCTTTTCTAATTTAAATATTTCATTAAATCAATAAAGCAGCATTACTATTTTAATTAAAACATTAAAATAATCTAAATTAATACTATGAAAGAATAATAAGTACAACATTACAAAATGACTTCTATGACACGACAAATGGGTGACATGACATGAGGGTGATGACAGATACTCGTTCTTTTCAGAACGATGGTTAAGGACAAAGGACAAGTCTATCTCCCATCAATGATTCCATCAAGCCATGGCACACTCAGACCTGACAAGTAGGTAGAGTCGATGCCTACACCTGAAAGTTGCATAACACTGCATGATTCATCGAACAACATATAAAAATTTGAAAACACACTGTGAAGAAGAATCATGATGTAGCAGGGAACTCATTGATGAGTACTGCTAAATCATCTCCTTTACCAACTGACGTAAACATATAACTAACATAATATAATCATGTATAAAATAGAACATCATATATAATCATCATAAAATATCATCTCATGAAAGTAAACATTACATCATAAAATATAGTGTATCATCAACTGAGTTTCACAACTGGTCATGTAAACCATGACATAAAACATCGAAATAACATAATGTCACACATCTAACAACTAACAGTGTCTCAAACAACTAAAATAAATTTGTCATCAGGAGGGTCACTACATCCTCCCCCTAAGGTGAGGCTTACTCCTGAAAGCCTGCGAATAGGTAGGGATACAATTCCCTCTTACACGGTGCATCCTCCCAAGTAGCATAAGCCTTGTCACTAGGGTCCCACTGGACCCTCACCTCATCAATGTCTCGACCCCTGAGGGCGAGTGTCCTACACTGAAGAATTCCCACGGGCTCTAAAGCTAGTTGCTTGTCCTCAACTTGTAGAGCATTCCAACCAAGTACATGAGAAACATCAAGATGATAAGGTCTAATAATAGATACATGAAAAACATCGTGGATGTGTGAAAAACTAGGTAGAAAATTAAGTCGATAAGCTACAGGACTGATCCTCTCAAGAATCTCAAATGGCCCCGTAAAACGAGGTGCGAGTTTAGAGCCTTTTCCATAATGGATCAGACTCTTTCGTAGTTGCACATGAAGAAACACTCTATCACCAATAGAGAATTGGGGATCAACATGATGAGCATCAATGTACTTCTTATGTTTGTCTTGTGCCGTTATCAAATTTTCTTTGATATGATCTACCTGCTGCGCCATATCTCACAACATATCAGGTCCAAGAAGTACCCTGTACTGAAGTCTATCCCAACTCAACGGAGTCCTACATGGGTGTCCATACAATGCCTAAAAGGGATGCATACCTATGGAGCTATGATACCCATTATTATACGTGAACTCCACCAAGTAAAGATATTCTTCCCATCACGATTTCTCATCCATGACATACATCCTAAGCATATCCTCAAGCACCTGATTAACCCTCTCAGTGTGACCGTCTATCTCAACATGATACTTGCTGAACTAAAGTTCAAATGTGTACCTAAGGCATGCTGAAGAGAAGTCCACAAAGCTAATGTGAAAATAGGGTCTCTATCTAATATGATTTTGCATGGGATTCTGTGCAAATGTACAATATCCTCCATGAAGATCTTTGCCATTGAAGAGGCATTATATGATGAATGAACCAGAGATAAATGAGCTACCTTAGTCAACCTGTCAACAGTTACCATGATGTCATCATGTCGAAGGTAGGACATAGGTAACCCGACAATAAAATCAACTAATATAATGTCCCCTTTCCATTCCGGAACAAGGTGAGGCTACAATAATCTTGCAGGATGTTGATGCTCGACCTTAACCCTTTGGAACTCAAGACATCTTGCAACAAAACTAGCAATGTCACGTTTCATCCTAGGCCAAAAATACAACTGACGAAGATACGCATGCATCTTCTTGACACTAGGATGAGCTAACTACGACACTCGATATTTCTCAAACAATATCAAGGTATGAAGTCCATCTTCAAGTGGCACATAAATACGGCCTTTTATTGTGGAAAATAGCAACGCTCGTTCCACGAATAACCCCCTATGAAATTTGTTTGTTTCCTAGATTTGTGATGTTCAAGGATGCAAAATGAGGCAATTTTCAATTCACCTTGAAATGTGTTCCAAAGTCTCAGGTAGTCAATCTGAGCATCTCCCCATGTTCGCCTTGCAAAGACCTTCGAAACAGGCACCTTCATGAGCCTTCACTGTCAAAACTTAGAAAGTTAGTGAAAAGTGTAGTTGAGCTCAAAAAGGGCGCTCTAATTGCCTTTCACAAAAATGACTAAGTGTTTGAAGTGCAAGGGCACACTTTTTCAGTGCCCTTGCATTTAAGTGAAATTTGACTTAGGTACAGAAGAGCTGAAAAAGTGCGCTCTTGCACCTAGAGTGTTTTTAACTTTATTTTTTGTGAACTTTGGCGTATTTTTGTCGATATTTTGTATCTCCTTCATTTTTTCGCTCCACCTTTTGTGCCTTGATTAAATGCATAACTTGAGTTCACCATCTCTACTCATTGATCATTTAAAAGTCATTTTGGTTTATTGCATTTCACTTCTATTCTTTTCTTCACCTCTCCTCTTGTTGGTCGACCAAGTTCTTGGCTGCAAAACACGTTTTTGAGGAAGGGTTTATTTTCATTTTGGATTATCTACTAGCATTCTCCAGGTACTTTTTGTTCTTATTTCCATGATTTCATGTTCTTTCCACATTTTTTTCTCTCATTCACATCGACCTATTAAGGTTTTTTGCGTTTTTAATACATGGGTTTTTCTTTCTCTGTAAAATGTGCCTTGCCTAAATGCATTTTTCTCTCCAAAAGGAATAACATTTTCTCTTCTATTAAGCATTGCACATTTCCATTCATGTTTCCTTCATGCCATCCGCTCCAAATGCTACAAACCAGAAAAATCGTGCTCCAACACCTCCACAAAAATTTCTAAGTCCAAGTGCAATGATGCACTTTTTCAACGCCATTGCACCAAAGGCAATTTTCCCAAAAGTGCAAATCAGCGCCCTTACACTTTTTCTTGAAACCAAAAATTTCACTAAGGCAAGGGTGCACTTTTTTGGGCTCTCTACACCATTTTCTGCACTTAGCCAAAATCACTCCCGGACTCGCTAGTTTCGCTCTGAATCGCTTCTTGACCATTCCTAGCATCATTTTGCATGCCCCATCACTTACACCATGTTTGTTCAACATCCCTCTTCGCTTCACACATCCCAATGTTACCCTTTTTGATTGACAAGTTGTTGACTCTTATTTGAGAGCAGTGATTGATCTCATGAGAGGATCTCTTCCTAAACAGAGTTGATCAATCTCAAATGAAAGCTAAGAAACCTCCTTCATCTTCGAAAGCTAAAGGCAAGATGAAATATAAGTACCAAGGTGTTTACCCATTGATGGTAGTGGTTTTGAAGGTTGAAGAGATTAGAGACATAGAGGTTGGCCATCAAGATCTCCTTGACTTTGTGAAAAGAACCGAACAAAATCCTCTTGAAGACTCATTGAGAGCCATCGTGCATAGTAATCTTCATCTGGTTTCTTCATTTCCAACTACTGCACACCACACGGAGTTTGCTCTCCAAGTTGCTTCTCACTATATTCGGGAAAGTAGAAGTGTCATTAATTCTGCCAGACATGAGGTTTTGAGACTAGATCTAGACTTCTTTGATATAGTTTTCAAAATCTCACAAATGGAGAAGTATGTTGACATCTCAGTTCAATCGATACAAGAGATTTATGACTCATATCCAAATAAAGCCAAGTATCTGATAAACATTCAATGGTTGAAGGAACCTCGACATACTATTTCTAGATGGCCGAAAGGGCTTTCCCAAGCTAACTTCAAAGAAGACATCAAAGACATGATCATTATTTTGAGAAGGGTGAAAGGATTGCCAGAAACTTCCCATTTCTATGATTGGATGTATGAATACATTTGAATTATAAGAAGACATAAATTTCACATTGATTGGGTAAACAGATCAGTGATGCAATTCATGAGCAGTTGATCAATGTACCCACTACCTTGAAGTTCTACATGACCTCATACTTGGTGTATGGTGCAACCATGATGAGACAGTTCCCAGGCCTATCAACAAAAGGGGATCAACTTTCTACACCAGTCTATGATTATTTCTACCAGCTGGAATTGAAGGAAAGTCATCATCATTTGAGGAGAGTAACTAACACTTTCTTCACACAACTGCTTTTCAATTTTGATCCAACTCTTGAAAGAAAGAGAGTATCAGATGAGGCTTACATAGTGGTAAGTAAGGTCGGATGCATATATCTTCAATTACCGAATTTTACTTATATAAGGGTAGGATGCTATACTGGTTGTCCTTACATGTTGCCCAGATATCCTTCAGACAAGTGGATTTTGATGGAGTTATGCAGACAGCTGATTTCATTTCTCAAAGAACGTCGAAGGATCCATAAACGCGATTTTAAGTTTCCAATGACAATCAATAGATATACCATTAAGAGTGTGTAGAAGGAAAAATCAGTCTACGCTGAGATGCAGATCATGACAATCAGGAAATACAAATATAGACTCGATTTTAATTACCGAGATGTCAAAAAGAAGCTGAAAAAGGGGCACAAACATGAAAATCATTTTGAAGAAATTTGGGCTGATTATAGAGACGAAGAAGTTGTTCGTAAGATGGACTAGTGTAGGTTGACTGTTCAAAAAATCAAAGATTTTGGTGTTGCTGATTTACCAGAGGACTTTGCAAATCCCTGTGACATCTTAATTGCTGCCTATGATGAACAATAGATCTTCAAGAAACCGTTGCCTACAATTCAATTGTCGAAGATTGATAGAATTTCAATCAGAGAAAGGTTAGCACCAATTTTGGCTAACACTGCTGAATGGTTACACAAGCATGGTTTCCAAATGAAGGTTTTCATAACATAATCAGAAGGAGAAGATTCTAGAACATAGGTTAATTTACAACAAGAACCCCACATCAAAGATAAATTTGCAGTTATTCCTACTTCCTCCAGAAAAGGGCCTAGAATCAAATTCACTATTGGAAAAAAGGATATTTCGGCCATCTATGAGGAAGGGACTATAGAATCTAAACCATCTCACTCAAAAGGAAAGAAACCTATTTTGGAAGAGATAGATTTTGATGATGAAGAAAGTACAAGTGATCAATCCACTGAAGAAGAAGATTCAGAGGAAACAAACTCTAATGGAGAAGAACATTATAAAGATGAACACGAGTCTGAAAGTGATCAAGAAGTGAAAAAGAGAAAGATGATCAGGAAAATGATCAACAGGAACTCGGGCCTGATGAAGAACAAGCTATGTCTCCACCCGAGCACGTAGTTGAAGATTTTCCCTAGTCATCATCGCCTGTAATTTCAAGCGTTCCTCATATATTTCCTATTGATAAGAGTCTGTCACCTCTTTCCACATTTCCTATTCCTACACCTGTCATACCCACAGTGGACATTGCACTACCCCCCGTAGCATCAATCTCACTAGATGCTCCTTCAGTAACGATTATTCAAACAGTTGATGTTTCTTCAATTTCACCATCATCCATTCCAAGCTTGTCTTCGCCATCTTATGATCTCAATTCAGAGGTAGAATTTAATAGATTCATGAGTGACTCTCTACAGAATCAAGTCAATGTGCAGGTTTCTGGAGTGGTAATGACAGATACCTCACCGATTGTTTCCATATTCATTCTTCCATCAGAAGCAACAATAACAAAAGAATTGATAGTCAACCATGAATCATTTGTCTCTTCTCTACCCCCGTGGTTGGTATCTCTAGTATCAAAACAAAAGAAGCGGATGATTTCTTCTAAAGAGCTTGATCTTGAAGAGATACCTCCACCAAAGGCCAAGGGTAAAAAGAAAGAAAAAGTGTACTCACAACTTCAGGTTGACAAAGCAGGTCAAAAGTATGCAGAGATTGGCATTCCACCTCATGAGGAAGGAGATGTTAATATGGAGAATTACACAGTAACTAGAGTCCAGCTTGGAAAAGTTACTAGTAAAAGCGCCAAGGCAGATGCATAGTAACTCTGAATATATTGGTGGATAGACTAAACAAAATGGAGCAAGCCCATGATCTATACAAACAAAGAGCAGAGCATTATGCCTCTATTGTTAAAAAGCTTGTCGGATCTACAAGTAATGCACAACCATTGGTAATGGTGAGCCCTGAGGACCCAACTATCAGAAAGGCTGAAAGATTTCTCTCCAAAGGGAAAGCGTTGTATGACTTCATCAACAAAGTTGTAGAACATGGTTCTCGAATCATAATTGCCACTGATGAGAAATCTTCCTAGGTAGCTCAGCTCAAATTAGAGCTAGATAAAGAAAAAGTTGTTCTTTCTCAAGAGCATAAAGAAATGGAAAAATGCCTGTCGTTTTGGTCACAAATGAAATAGTAAAGGTCAGTAAACTGGTGGAAGCCGGGGTTATTCCTGACAAAGAAAAATATGTTGAAGTAAGGGAATCTTTGAGACATCATATTCAGACGATCAAATCCCTTACAGAAGACCTCCATCAGGTTCAGGAAGATGTGGAAGAACATCAGATTATTCTTGAAAGAAGGGTTAGAGAGTTGCTAGGCAGGCTCCTCGAAGAAGACCGTATCTTCCTTCTAGCTACAGAACTATCACATACCTTTAAAGAAGTCGTCATGGGTCAGATGGAGAGTGCAGATTTTTTAGATGCCTCCATTGATGATCTATGTGATATCAGGCTCACCCTTGACAACCTAAAAATGCATTTTTATAGGTGCAAGAAGGTTCTTTCATCCACCAAGAGATCAATCACTAGGATTGACACCATTGTGGATTATACCATTGGCCCAAATGATAATTTCATGCAGGAGACTAGGAAGAAATATGAAGACTTCCACGCCCAAGCAACGAACCATGAGGATTCCTGATCTCCCAGTGTTGAATGTTTTGATGCATTTTCATATGCATTTTATAAATAATTTGTGACATCTTAAATGTCTTTTTGTAAAGTGTAATTA
>CM021101.1:653530057-653620480 GCA_007115665.2 Sequoiadendron giganteum | reverse complement strand
AGAACTTAAGTTGTTCATTACTAAAGAAAAATTAGGTTTAGTTGGAGGTTAGTTCTTATAATTGTTATTTGTTAATGGTGATAAATGTTACAGAATAATATCTATTTATATTTAAAGATATACGATGTATTTATATTTAAGAGAAAAAGTTTACTTATAGTAATTCCTTGATTTAGAGTTGGAAGTATATATATATATATATATATATATATATATATACTTAAATTAGAATATAACTCTATAGTATTTATTGATCTTCATAAAAGTTCCTCTTTTGATTTATAAATTATTTTAACTACAATGCATTAGTAGAATTTGGCATGTTAAATGTATAAGGGTAGTGTGAAGGTGAAATGTATAAATTATCAAAATAAAATGGCAGTGATTATTTTAAATGTTGATTTATTTTACTAAATTGTAAGTAAGGGAATGCGACTTTACGTATTAAATATATAATGTTGAGATTTAAGATTAGTGATTGCTTAATGAAACGAACTATTAGTTAGATTATAAATGTATTAAAATAAGAAATGGGTTGAAAATTATTTAATGTTAGAACCTTGTGAGTCCTCGTTTGGTTATAATGATTAGATATTTACATATTTGATTAATAAGTGGTGTAATCTTGGGTTTATCTTATATAAGATAGTATGATTAAAGTGTTAGAATTGTAAGTAGGTAATTGTGGCTTATTTACTCATTTAGTTTTAATGTATGGAATGGTAATGTATTACCAAGTCCTTAAATAAAAATAATGGATTATGTTATGAGGTGTTCTGGCTTGGTGTTATCCCTACCTTGATGTCGGTGTTAGAATATTGAGTCCTAGAGGCTAGGAGTTAGTTGTTTATTGTGATGGAATAAGTCTATTATTGCGTATCTTTAGACCATTCTTGTTGTGATCCACATTGTGATATCTGATGTTAATGTCAGCTCCAAGGTCATTGAGTCTTTTGTAACAGTGTCTTCTTTCGCCTTGCATGTTATGTTAGAAAGGTTATTTATTGGATTGATTGAATTTAAGTCCATGTGTAAGAAGTTCATGATGCTTGCATGTTGTCTTCTTGTTTTAATATTTATGAGGAGTTGTACCATAGGAGGAGTGGGTTCTGTTAGGGGCCAGACCAAGAAGAGGTTGCAAGGGTAACCTTTCAGAAGTGTATTAACAAGTGATAATCAAAATAATTTTGTAGGGGTTTGGGTAGTTTAATTGACCTTACAATATAATGTTTACCCCACCTTGGTATTTAACACTCGTTTAGGTTAAAGCAAGTTGAGAAGTCCTGGAATGGAATCTTGAACACTTCATCTTCTTAAGAAGTGATTCAAGTCCACATAGTATGTATAGGGGCTGAAAGTCGTAAGAGGTTGTCAGGGTAACTCTGGTAGAGGGTCGGTAACCTAGGAAGGCTATCCAGGGTAACCTATCTCTTATATGTGATGACACTCTTATCCTAGTACACTTATTGATCTCTTGAGTTTATGCCTTTGGGAGTTTTCCATTTATCTGGTATTGTGATGTCTTGTGAGTCGACCATGTAAGTGTATTGTACTTTGTGATGTCAGTTTGACTTGAGGACTTGTTCTATCTCCCAGCACGAGGGGTGGGCTTTTGAGCTCCACATGGTTGGGAGGAACGCGCCACATTCTCCATTGGGTCCCCTATAGGTGTGTTGTTCGTGACAGGTTTTCCTGGTTGGATCTAGAATGCATAGTGGTTGTAGAGCATAGTTCTTTTGACGAGTTTGTGGGCGTGGTCATCTTCTTTTCTTCATCTCATTCCTTATTGTATTACACCCATGATGTACATAAGATGCTTTGTATCGATACTTGTATTATTCTGAGATTTGTCACAATCTCAATTATTGTATGTAACTCTTATTGTATATGTATATTTGGACATGACTTTTCTCATGAGTTTATTTATATATGGTATAGTGGCGTTATGTTGTAATTACTTAGTAGTGTAGTTGTGGAACCCTAAAACGATTATGATTGTTGTTGTCACATATTATATGTTTAAAAAAGAAATTATTTTGTTGTTTTATGTGAATGTCATAATGTGTGTCGGTTTCCACGGCAGGGTGTTACAAGGTCGAATCACAATATCACCTTTAGTTGTGGCTAGACAGGTTATATGATATCAGGAATAAGACTCGAACACAAACCAGTTCCAGGGTTTGATATACACACACATGAGGATGATTGATACCGAACTTCAAGACAGATTATAATAGGTGTGCGTGCACTAACCAACAAATATGATATATACCAAAGAGTACACTAGGGGAGGATACATGTGAACTAATAAATTTTCCTGGAAAAAACTCAACACCAGAAGACAATGATCACTCCTCAAGATAAAAACTCATAATTTCTGACAATACAACGGATGAAACTACAAAATTAAAGAATTCTACAGGCCGCTGGTGAAAAGATTACATCAACATCATGCAGCCAAGGAATACGAAAGAAAATTAATGGATCCAACATGGTTTCTAGTAAAACCGATATAGAAATTTCAAGTACATAGACCCCTTTACATAGTTTCTGACCTTGAAAGAGTGATACCAATCCTGACAGTTAGCATGATTCGAGTGTCAGGATTAAAAAATGGCATCTCATGTATTAAAGATTGAAATAATATGAATATGTTTGTGCGTAATGAGACATGCATCATGCGACAATAACTCTTGTTGTGGATAATTCGAGCACAAAGAAAGTCTTGTTTTATATTAACAGGCAATAGATCCATTCAATGAATCTGCCATCAGCAGGAAGAATATCATAGCAGGAAGAATATGAAACAACATACGTGTGAATGCTTGATATCACATGCAACACAGGAAAGTGTCACAACCACAAGAAAATCTTAACATTGAAGACTCGAGTTAAAACTAAGACCATAACATCAGGAGAACCTAATCATGAGGTAAATGATAGGTATGTGAATGAATGCAGCACCAGACATTAAAAATAATTATAGAAAGAAGATTGAGTCAATAGGTCACACCCAAAAATTATTGATCAAATGTTTCACATGCAAGGATTAACAAGTTCAGTCGTATGGCTATAGAAAAGATCTACCAGGGACAACCTATGTCGTTACTACCAGACAAATCTTCCAATCCAATTAATAAAAAAAAAAAATAGCTTATAGAAAGTTATACAGCCAAGTAAGAGAAGTAAAATACAAATAATAAAGTATATATCTGGTAACAAATCCTCATACACAACAAATACCACATTTTCGTTTCCAACAAATACCAATTTTAACTTAAAACTCTAAAAAAATTCTCTACATTTTGAGCAAACTAATTATTATTATTTAGATCGTCTTATTACTAATGGTTTCATTTTCTATGGTTCTACAGGGTTCCAGAAAATATTTTGTAGCATATAAAAGAGAAACTAAAATACAACAAACCCTCCTCCATGTTTTAATTTAAGAATATACCAGAGTTTAAAGGGAGAAAACCTGAAATTTCCTTCTGGATACGTAGATCGATGACGCCAAATCAATAATTCAGACCATGACCAATCTCTATTTGAGCAACACCTCCAAATTTCTCAATCTTTCAACCTTTCAACCAAGAACTCAGAAAACTCCCAAAAGGAGAAACTTCTCCCAACCAAGATTTTGCCAAGAAAAAAACCAAAAGCTTTTCTTTCAAAAAAACAAATTACCATCCTCCCCCAAGAAATTAATCTTTACCCTATGTTATATTGTTCCTTTTAGTTCACATTGCAAATCCATCACTTAACCCATTGTTTGTATGCAATCAACCATCATTTAGCTTTTAAACACTATCATCAAGAAATATATTTTGCAGCTTAAATCACAACTGACTGATTACTTTTCGAAAACATCAAACTTGCACAATTAAATCAATTTACAAATAATTAACCTTTTCGCAAATAAGATATTTTAATAGTTCACTTTTAATTCATCCATAATCTAAAAGTAATTTTTCCAAATTTAAACATTTCAATTAATCATTAATCACCATATTAACATTAAATCATTAAATAATCTAAATCAACATTATGAAAACATGGTAATACAACATGATGAAACAACAATGAACACCTGACAACTGACAACATCATACATAAGGGTGACAATTGATACTACTTATGCATGCATCATTGTATATTTGGGATTATCATTTTGTTTACCTGTGAAGTTTTTGCTAAAGTAGGTGAATCAATCTAGAAGAACCCACTATATAATGAGTTGGAATTCTAGTGTAGGAATTATTTAGTGGTTGGTCATCAAATGGTAGGGTTAATAAAGAGAAAAAACAAATCTAGTAGGGCTACTTGGAGGGTAAATGTTGTTCCACAACATCAAGTAGTTGGTTACACAGGTTATAGTCTTCTTCTCCCACAAGTAAATCAACTTCATTGATCACATCCTTAAAGGTGCATGTGGAATGTATCTTTAAAGGAGATGCCTTTAATAACTTCTACATAGGTTTATAAATCAATGATACTTATTCCTCCTAGTATGCATTTTTTGTTGGTTTTGCCTTCAATTTGAATCAGGAAGATATATTGACCACAATCTCTAGATGTTCCTTGTATGGAAAACATAGGATATTTTGAGTAATTTAAGGAGAATATGTGTCTTTGAAAATTTGATAATGGTTAGATTAATAGTATTGTGCTATATGTGGATGACTTACTCATAAAGTAGTCTTAACTCTCTAATCTATAAGTATAGATTTCAATTGAATCAATCATTTGATATTACTAATATAGGTCTTCTTCATCATTAAAATTATTCTTAACTCACTAATCCACGAGTATAAATGAAAACTAAACCAATCATTTGAGATTACTAATATATTTCGTATTTATTATTTTTTGAGAATAACTTTATTTTAGGATTGATATTCTATTATGGTATCTAAAACAAGGTATACACAACAACCATTTTAGAAATTTAACATGATGAATCATTAATCAATTACTATACATACTAT
The DNA here is from genome assembly GCA_007115665.2 of Sequoiadendron giganteum. Lineage (NCBI taxonomy): Eukaryota > Viridiplantae > Streptophyta > Pinopsida > Cupressales > Cupressaceae > Sequoiadendron > Sequoiadendron giganteum. The sequence continues at coordinate 653,615,492 of CM021101.1, read as the reverse complement.
GGTAGGTATTAAATTTTACCTCAAACCATCATTTGAAAGGATTACTTATATCTTGTGTTGGTTAACAAATTGTACACTCTTTGAAATTTTGAATTTCACATTCTATTGCCTAGTTTTAATGCAAATCAATACCCAAAAGTTGAGTAAACTATCCCTAAAAATTTTTCTCTTAATTTTATGAGGTACAACTCCCTCTTTTGATATATAATAATTCTTTTTTGAAATTAAAATTTAAAATGTGGGTATGGTCTTAACCATAAAGTAGAAAGGCATAAGACTAAAATCAAATACTTGCATTTTTATCATTGAACTCTATCAAATAAATTTTAATCATGAAAGGCATTTAGCACACATAATTGCATTCCAAGAAATGCTAACTAATAAATTCTATCAATTAAAGATAATTTTGAAATTGACTTATAGATTAAATAACTCAAATTGATTTCATATCCAAATAAAAATGCAATAACCAAGGAAATTGATTATAACACACGCATAATAATAGAACTCATTCATTCATTATTCTAATTATTGCTCACAGAAACACAAATTTTAGTTTTAATAGTCGAGCCTTCTATTTATTTATTCAAAATTTTCTAAGAGAGTTCATCGATAACATCATATCATATATATAAATACAAGTGTAACTATTTCTTGATAATATAATTGAAGGAAAAAAAATTAGCTTTGAATTTTTGATACTTAACGCTCTTCTAACAAAATATATCCAATAAAAAAAGAAAATCTATTGTTGAGCTGGCACATTCAAGGTGTTTTCTTTTTGAGCAGGTTGAGTAGTTGATGTGATAGTATTGGTTTTGTATACATAGAATGCCTTGACTATTGGAGGCATCTCACTGTGTTGTGGGATGATTACGTTCTTAGTCCTTAACTTCCACAAATCCTTGTTCACTCGCACTAAATCTATTTTTCTAGTGTATGTTGTTGTATGTAAGAGGAATTGGGATAGAGATAGATCAATACCACTCAGTCTTCTTATTTTATCCATGTTGAAAGTTTTCTTATTACAGAGGTTCTCCATCAATTCTTTAAAGTTCCCCTTTAAAACTAAAACATTCTCATCATGAGGATCATTCTCTTTTTAGAGATGGATGCTAATGCTTGAAAAGGCTCTTTTGGGTCTCAAATTTCATTTGACTACATTCATTAATTATTTTTTTGTGATCCAATACATTTTTCTTTAGGAATGAAAGCTTTCATTTGATACTCCTCTTCCACATACCGCATCTATTGTCATCAACACTTGGAAAAAAAAATAGTGTAAGGCCCTACCCCGCATGTGATTAGTACAACCCTAAGTGGCTACATACTTTACCTACATAAATAGCTAGATGTATTACCAACAATAAATAAGGTGATTTAGTGTGGCAACAATATTGTATATCATTTCCTTTATGTTTTATTGCCATTACCATAAAGATGTAATGTAGTTGTAAATGAGGGAACATGAATTGAAATTTTAGATGGGAAGTTAAAGAGGGTATATATATATATATATATATATATATATATATATATATATATATATATATATATATAAGATAATGCGTGGAAGTAATATTTGGTGAAAATTAATTTTGCTGAGTATATATATATTAGTGCCTTTTCCTATGTTCAAATAATATTGTCTCCCCATTAAGACAAATATTAACATTAATACAAATACCTATATTAGCATCAATATTAATGCCATTTAGCATGTAACATGAAGGTCTACAATGACATTAGCATTCCTTTTATTGCTGCCACATTTTTACTGAGGTGATCCCACAATAATGGTTAACAATTTTTGGCCAAACTGGACACTGAAATTATTATTTTTAACTAAATCTTCACATTTGGGCACCTATAGCGGCTAAACCATGTGAAATTTGAAGATGATACAAACTAGAGTCTCATCACATTTTGTCTGCAGATTCTAAAAATATTTTTTTCAATTTTTTGGGAATAAGAGTGCATTTCTTTTTCCATCTCCTACGAAAATTGGTTTTTTTCAGAAAACGACATTTTTAAAAAGTGACGCTCACCGTATACAACATAAATTTTTTTGTATGAAGGATAAAATACTAATTTTTTTTAATTTAGATTTGTAACTATGATATCTAACACTTTCATTTGGTTTCATAGCTTTTTATTGAATATTTTTTCCTTAATAGAGTTTCAAAGTCAAACCAATTGCAATTCAGACATAGGCGGACTGTATACAACATAACTTTTTCTGTATGTATCAAAATTCAATTTATTTATTTTTAATAGATCAAGGACATCAATACCCAGCACAAACATATTTAAAAAATATATATTTTGATAATTTTCTATTTTTCCACATGTGCGAAACAAAGAGCTTTATTTTTGGTGAAAAACCTATGTTTAATAAAACTAAAAAAACACATACATAATAAAACCAAAACATATTAAAATTATATTCATGGGTTAGCTCATTTAAAGGACTACCATAATCATTTGAAATAAATTTTAAATGAATTCATTTGATCCTCTAAAAGGTAAATCAAAAGTGATTTTTTATCAGCATTTTGATAGGTGTAAAGGAGACTCATTTATAGGTATAGTTTAAAACTAGCGAGGTTCTATCCAAGGGGGTTTGATCTGAGGTGGTTTGATCAAACCATATTCAATTGGAATCTTTAAAATAGAAATTTTAAAGGCTTAAATCATTATATTTTCTAAAAATATGTGATTTCAGCATAAATTAGTTCCTCTCAGAAATTGTAAACCAACTTTGTGGGATCACCCCGTGTTGTCTATTTATTTATTCTTAATTTAACCCATATTGATGTTACTATTATTAATCTTCACTCTAAAGTTTCATTTATTTAAATACTAATGATTGTAATATTATTACGATTTTATTTAACTAATAATAGCAATACGATATTTTAATTGTGGGAATACTTTATTAGAATTATACCAATATTTGCATCAATATTGAAGCTAACATCTTATTAGTAAAATTACCCTCCAAAATTCTTAACCTCTTATCTTACCTGCTATGTAGCTAAAGCTTATTTTTGGAATTGTTTTATTTAAGCCCTTATTTTACCTACCTTTTAAGCACGATGTAGAGGTCATATTAAATTAATAATTCAATTATAAATCTAATTTGCACAAATTTGTCTCTTTCCACCTAATCTCATGGCCCCGATCATATGGCCAACACCATTAATGCAATTTCAATCTAACTATCCACATTAAGGCTAATACTGCTGGTCAATGCAACATTATCACACCTATCACATATCCAAGATTTGAAATCTAATGTCATAATTGATACTGGCTGATAATATTCAGACTACCTTCAGTAAAGTCAAGTTGATTGGTTGTGGCATTAGGGTAAGATCAACACAAAGATTTGATAATGGTTGTAAATTTAGAGTCATTTATATCGTGTCATTCCAAAACAGACTTCCTTCTTCTACAAGTTTTTTAGGAAAGATTGGATCGACATTCAAGGGATAGGCAGTACCCTGCATACAATAATGAAGGAGATCAAAACCTTTATTTCATGATTTTGGTTGTCAAGGCTACAACCACCAATGCCACAGGTGGTTGGTGGATATATGTTTTATTTTAAAGACAATAGAGGGGATGCAAAGAAAATGGAAGAAAAAGGTGAAACCGCACAAAAGGCACACAATATTTGGGATAAAATGAAGCAATTTTGATGTATGGCGGGGGATTCTTCTCATTCTCCTTTTTAACTCTTTTTCAGAATCCAGGGGAAGAGTTGAGGAGGAGAAGGGGAAAAATTACAAAGCAAAGCCTCTCTTTTCACGATGGGAGAAAGGAGAAGTTTGGACGAACAATATTCACTAGGCTGGAGGGGGTACAAGCAATCTGCATAGAGGAATGAGATTTTTACCTTGTCAATGTGTGAGTGAGAGAGTTGGGCAGAGTCTTTTGTTAGGGAAAGAAGATACACTATTGGAGACATCTAAGAGATCACAGGAAATCATTAAGTGATTGCATTACTCTACCCTCGTTTATTTTCTTGTATTCCCCCTCATTTTTTTTGTATCAATGCTCAAAATAACCCACCAACCTAGTCCTTATCTTCTCATGTTGCATATATGTCTCGAGTTTAGCTTTACTCTTGCTTCTATCTGCGCAATTACTTGGGACCATGATCTTCAATAAATATATTCGCTGAGACAATAGGGTGTTAGTTATTTAATTATGCATTGTCCGCATTTTCAAACTACACACAAGTCCTTAATGGATATATGCACGCCATTTTAAAGCTCCTAGTCTGGCGTAGGTAGGGCAGTGTTGGAAAAATCTGTTGTGCTAGCAAGCAAACGCTACAGTCTATGTTGGCTACTGAGCAGTTTATATATCACCAATATTTTTGTGATGTGGATATCATCAATCATATAGTGTATGATTTGTACATTATAATGCAAATTAATTTTTAGGGTGGGTAAAATGCTTAAAAAAAATAAAAATAAAAATATCAATTTCAAAGTTGTCTGGTTGGCTTTTGTTTATCCATAAAGCATCCTTTTATGTTCATGGAAGGAGTTTTAAAGGTGATTTGAATTTATTAGGCTAAGATAAACACAATGCAATGCATTCGTCCCTGAGTTGCCTTAGTGAAGCCTATGACTCATTCATTGTAGGCAGCTCAAAAAGGCCAACTTTAGAAGTACATATCGATGCTAGGCCAGATTTATGTTTAGTATTATTTAACATTTCATGTTATTTAATATTTCAGTAGAAGATTTAACCTTGCTGGATTTAGTCATTCTTTCTTAACCTTCCTCAAAATTACAGTTTCGTTAGAAAGCTAAATGAATAAATTTTAGTTGTTTAATTTATATTTATTGTTAACTCTTAAGTAAATTTTTAACTAGAGATAATAGATATAAACAATGAAATTGTGGCTAATTAATAATCTCATTAATTGGTTCATTCAAATTATAATTAGTGAGTGCAACCTTGACTAGATTATGGCGTTAATACTGTCCAAAAGGACTCTCGGTTGCCAACAGTCCAGCTCACATTTAATTCCTTTTGAAATTACCAATGAATCCATTCAATGCACACAGTTTCTTGTTGTATGGGCGTTGAGTGCTAAATGGGAATGAAGCGACCAGTTTAATAAGTTATTAGTGATTGGCATAAATATCTATGTCAGATAGCACTAAAAAGTAACGTTGGAAACTTTACATTTCACTGGGCAAGTTTTAGGTCACCCACATATAAGATTTTGGTGTGGATGTTACCCAATAAATATTAGTGGAGTCAAGATATGCATTCTTAAAACGTATGAATGATTGTTAACATTGAAATATTTGAATAATATTTATTAATTATATTTTATGATATGTGCTTTATCTTGATGGATTAGATTGATAATAATTCTAATTATTTATGCTGCCCCACGAGCAAAACTAAAATGAGCGCTTGCATATTTAAAATTTAGTTAAAATTTATATGTCAAAATGTCAGTCATAAATATAATGGTTATGTGAATACTAAATTTGCTCTCCATGAGACCATATCTCATCGAGGCATTTTACTAAATAATCCATGATCTTAGTTTGTGATTTCACATGTTGCATGAATATCTTTCATTACTGTTGGCTAGTTGATGTTTGAGATTTTTTTTTTTTTTTCTCACCGCACAATTTTTTTTTTTATTAGCTTTAAATTGGAGTTTAAAAAACTTGCGAACAATTCTATTGCCTGTAGGAGAAACAGTCTATTATTAGTTTGTTTCAGATTTTTCTTATAAGATTTCTTATCTATTTATCTTTGTATTGAGTGTTGTTAATTGCTGCTCAGTTTTGAAACAATTAAAAAAAGAAGAGAAAACTGTATTGTAACAGTCATCAGAAAATATATGATATGCATGTTTGGGAAAAACACAAAATAGTTTTGTTTTCTGCAATCTTTGTGAATGGTATTATGAAGAGGTGTGAGTATTTATTTGCTGATATTTTCTATTTGCTGTAAGTATTTATGTTGTTTAGAAAAAAAAAATATTCAATTTGTCTCATATTTTATATTATGTAAAATGCAAGTTGTTCTAAATGGAGTTGAAATATTCTCTTTTCTTATACAAAAAATACATGTAATCTTTTAATTAATTAGTTATTATTGTTATCTTTTGTATTTATCTTATTAGTTAAAATAATAATAATAATAATTTAATGTATATGTCAACCTTTATTTTAAAATTTGTTATGCAATAATTTGCATTGAATTAAGTATTATTATTATTTGAATGTACATCTATATTATATACATTCAAGTGCATTATAGTATATGATCACCCAATTTGATATGTTTATGCATAATTATGTGTGTGTATATATACAATTTTATATATGTATACTTTGTGAATATATATATATTTTAAATTGTATATTTATAATATATTGTTATTTTTGTGGCATAGTGTTATTATTACTTCTTATAGTTTTCAAATTGTTTGACATGAGTATTATTTGGCTATCATTTGGCATATTATTTATTGCTATACTAAACATTAGTATAGACTTCATTATCATTTTAATAGACAATTTGATTTTATCCATTTAAGAAATCATTCTTGGTTAGGTCAAATGTTACTTTTTGACAATTGTGGTTATTATTATTTTTGTATAGTGAGTAAATATTTATCCACTAACTATAATTTATTAGCTATTGTATGTGCTTTCATTTTATTAAATCAATAAATTTTATATGTAAATCATTATGGCATTTAATTACTATTGTATGGTCATCAATCCAACACTCCTTAGTATTGTATAGGTATTGGTAGGACGTTCATAGAATTGGTATTCCTTGGAAGTTCTATGACTAATGTTATGGAGTTTAGTATACAATGTTTTTACCTTTGATATCAAATTTGTTAGGTCCATATAGAGCTTCATAGTCATGGATAATAGAACGATTCATAGAGGGAATGTTTAAACATACAAAATTATTTTGAAATTAATATGACATCTTTTGAACTTTTTTTGTTATACCCTTTATTATCCAACCAAGTGTGATGGTTGAAGTCCAACTATGGAACTACGGTTCCCCTGCGAATTATATACGTAGGCTAGGACGTCAAAGATGAGCCCCCGAGGAATTAGGTCTGGCCCCTAGGCTTTTTTTCTTATTATTACTTAAAGATACTATTGATATATATATTTTTTATTTGCATAACTTGTAACTTGAACTAAGTTTGTGATTATTGATGAGTTCGTGGAACTAATCAAGCCTACCTTGGTGATGTGGATTCCCTATCTCCATTTAAAACCCAACCATGAATGTCAAAATAAATATGTAGATGGTTGAGTTCTTGAAATTTATTGATCAAATGTTGTTATGCTTTCGTGAAGTGCTTGTATAGGGAGCAGTCTTTGGGATTTATGTTAGTGGTTGGGGTCAAAATTTGAAATTTGTGTTTTGTCCTTGATTATTTTTTGGTTGAATTTTTTTGGGCATTACATTCAACCACCAATTTTTTTGTTCACGCTTCAAGCATTTATTTGAAATCACCATTAATTTTTAACCAAATGGACTCCTCATGTTTGGTAGCACTGATCTTCTTATCTATCACAACTTTCAACTTTTCAATGTCTTTGCATATCTTTCTCAAAGCAGTGATGAATATTGTTTTGTTAACCAAGATGTATGTAGTCCAATCTTCAGTGATCTTTCCATAGGTTTTTTAACCATAATTTTTACTAACCATATCCTTCCCCATAGATGAAATTGGATGAAAAGGAGCACTCATTTGTTTGATTGGTTGAGGAATGGGATCGATCAATGATTTTATGCAATCAATTAATATTTTTACTTGATGCTTCAACTTATCTTTACTTTGCTTATCTCTAGCTATCCTTTCCACAAGTCTAGCAGTTGTTACCTAAAAATTGTGTACATCCACATCTCTAATTGAAGGTCTCAAGTTTACTTTCGTGATATTTAAATCACTAATAGTTCCTTGTAATGTATCCTTTTGTGCAAAGGGATGTGCCACTTTTGCATATAGTCTTCAATTTTTTAGACTTGGGAGTTCTTTAGAGCAACTGGTCAACAAAATTCTTATCAGGGAGACTCAACTGGAATGTTTTCATTTTCCTTGAGAGAGTTAGTTCTATCCATGAGCTAGAAGTGGGATTCGTCATGGGTGTGGTACCAAGAGATGTGAAATGTAAAGCTCTCCTAAAGGGAGGTGTATCAAAGATGAACACACCTCAGGAGAAGAAGGTGGAGTAGGGCCTACCCTAGGCAAAGAGTTTTGTGGTACATTTGGTGGAGGAGAATTGGGAGAATGGGGAGAAGAAGAATCACTTACTTGTGATGGAGAAGAAGGCACATCTATTGTTTCTTCTTTTTCTACTTTATTATCCTTCTCTTTGGCGTTTTCCTTTGAACATCATCCCTACAAGTTTTCTTTGGAATTCATTTCTCTAGAGGATCCTTGTCACCATTTTATTTTCCACTTGGGATTATTTTTTGAGTAGAGGAGGACGATTGTAGAGTAGAAGATGATGGTCTTTGGCTACTTTCCCCTTGATGTTGAGTATCTTGATATTTTGGAGGCACAATAACATGTTTTTCTATAGTCTTCCTAGCCACTCAATCTTGAGGTCTTTTGAGTACCACCACAGTATTGGCATCAATGTTTCAATCTCTCTAATGCTCCATTCCATTGATATAATTGGTTGTGTCTGTACATGATTAATAAAAATTGGGTTCAATAGGTTTGATTCACCATCTTCTATACCTTTGGAAACAATTTACTTTAAAAATTATAATTTTCCTTAATAATAATATCATCTAACTCCTTCGAACATCATACTCATCTACACAGTCTACCCAATAATCCTCTAAATGTGAAATATGGTGAAATCTTAGACCTAATTCTAGATTGTCCTTAATGAAGTTTTAGCATTCAAAGGGGAATATCCTTTTATATAATTGTATAGTATACTTCATTAAATCCTTTTCAATATTAAGGGAATCTGAAATTAATTTACAAGACTAATAATCAAGACTGATAGGGAATTGAATACCTACCTTCTTTCTCTCTTGGCGCATTTTATTTACTTTTTCCTCTTGCCTACGTCAACGAGAACAAATTTATCCTTTGCATACTTAGGTAACCTATAGGGAAAACCATTAGATCCCCCAATCTTGATGTAGGTAAATCTCTAAAACTATATAAAATGGCTACCATAAGTGTCAATCAATTGAATGGCCTCCAGAGAAATCCTTAAACCTATGTCTCCTTGGATCTCTCTTACCATTCAGGTGGGTGAAAAAAGTTGGGGAACCAAAAAATGGCCAATTTTTTTTTTTAAATTTGAAAGGCTATAATGCGAGCACGTCTCACGTTATGGCTTGGTGTGATCGAGCCTATAATGCACTTGCATTATAACGTGAGTGTGTTATAACAAAAAAAAGCAAATCAAATTCATTTCATTCCACTATCATTTTTGCTTAGCCCAAAACCAGCAAACCCTGTAATAGTGCGCTCACATTTTGGAGAGGCCAAATCCTATAATTTCTTCATCGAATCTTTGCAATTTCTTTGCCATGATGCCACCATGTCAACAGGGAGGTCGAAGGATTAAGCATTGTTTGCTTTTTGTGAATTTGTTGTTAAATAGGTAAATTTAGATTGTTTTTGATGTTCATTTCTTTAATTTATAGGAGTTGTAAATAAACTTGAAAATCCTCCTGAAAATTATTTTCCTCCTCATGAACAAAACCTTGATGAACAACCATAGCAACAAACTCCTCCAGCAATTCCTCAACATCCTCCTGGAACTCAACATAATTTAATGGGGTAAATTGAAAACAATAAAAAACAAATTGAGGAGTTAATTGGGAGGTTGAAAGATCTTGAAAGTTCAACCTTGGAAAGAACCACGCTTGCAAACTCACGTCAAGCTATGTTAACACATGCATATGCAATTAAAAAGCAATTGATGGTTGGGCAAATATGAGGCAAGAGTGTAGGGATTTTTATGCAAATAAATTATCATACAAGCAAGTAAAAAATTACAAAATTATAAAATATGATTTTTGCTCACTTTTCACTAACCCATGTACAAATCAAACTCTTGACCTTAATAGCACTTGAGGTTTCCTATTCATTGGTGCAACCACCAAGGGATTAGGAATAATTTTTGGAAGAGGTGGTGGATAGTTTTTGACCATCTAGCATGCAACAATAATGAGGTCCCCCAATATTTCTTGAGGAAACTCTACCATGAGTTCGTCCTCAACAAAATCCCCAACTATTCTAATATGCAGGAATTTCAGGGGAGAGGTGGTGGTTTGACACAAGATAGACCAAGTGAACATCGAGATCCTCAATGACAAGGGAGATGAGCACTTGCTAGTCTGGCTTATGAGCATGTTGTTATCCGTTTTGTCATGAAGGAGAGTGTTGAGATGGACACTCTACAATCTACTAGCTCTCTAACCCAAAGTATCATCCAGCGTGTGAGTCTTGCAATACAATGCTAGTTAGGGGAGAGTTCAAGGGGTAGGGTTCCACCCCATTCTTGTTAGGTTTGTTGGTTAGCCTATACATATTACCCCACAGATAGTCAGGAGGCTAGTGTGCAGGATATGTCTGTAGCTGCCCAATTGGCGATGACAAATTCCATGTTGAATGAGGCTTTCAGCCTCGATAATAAGGTAAATGTTAGCATGTCCATTGAATTTAATTTATTAAATTTCATTTTTTGAAATGCAAGATTAACTAATTTAGTTTAATTATTGTAATAAAATTTTAGGGGCATAGTGTTGATATTGAATACACTGGCCCTCCGCTTGTTTTTTACTCCATTGCATCTACTGTTGAGGTATGTAACTAGTAAACAATTATAAATATTAAATGTGAATAGAATTGTTCTATGAATGGTATTCTAATATCTGATTTTGGATGTTGAATAGGTTAATACTGGAGGTTTCATGACAACACCTCCCAGTGCTAGTGGAGTACAAAACTTCACGTGGGTAATAAAATAAAGAGTTTAACTAATGGATTGTACTTAAAAAATTTATGTAGTTTATATTTATATCATTTATTTCATTGCATTGCACATCTTTCAAACTCAAAGCATTACTTCACATTGCATAACTAATAACTAGATGTTGATAGATGACAAAATTTCAATTACAATATAATTTTTTAGAAATTTAACATAAGAAGTGATGAAATTACTTCACATAGCATAAATAATAACTAGGAGCAGCTGCTAATTGTATTTGTTTGTCATGGAATTCCATGAGACCTTGTTTTATTGAGGCATTTTTTCAAATAGTTCACTGCCTTGTCTATGTTATGGATGCTTGGAAAAAATCTATGGAAGCATAATAGTAAGCAATAGCATAGACAAGGCAATGAGTTGTTTGAAAAAATGCCTCAAAGAAATGTGGTCTCATGATGATGTCCATCACCATGAGACCCAATTTCTTTGAAGCATTTTTTCAAACAGTTCATAGCCTTGTCTATGCTACCACATTTTTTATACATGTCTACCTAAGCATTTTATATTTAAACAGTTCACTTCCTTGTTTCTATGGCTAAAAGCTTAAAATAGGTGCTTTCCAACAAACTATGGATGCTTGGAAAAAAAGTATCAAAGCATAATAGTAAACAATAACATAGACAAGCCAGTGAGTTGTTTAAAAAAATGGCTTGAAGAAATGTGGTCTCATGGTGATGGAAGGCCTTCCATCACCATGATACCCTTCCATCACCATGAGACCACATTTCTTCGAGCCATTTTTCAAACAACTCGCTACCTTAAGAATAGAAACCAAGCCTTTAGCCAAAATTCCCCTCCAAATCATTTTCAAGGTCCTCATCCTCATCCTCATCCTCAATTTACCAATCCATGGAAGCCTCCACCTCTTATTTCACTTTTTCATATCTCCACCCCTCCCTCTTCATGTCATAATCCCCCTCCATCTCATAATCAAGACCACACTATACCATCCACCCCATATCAGCATAATACCATAGAGAAGGCAATGAAATATTTGAAAAAATCCCTCAAATAAATGTGGTCTCATGGTGATGGAATGCCATTACACATTTGTTTGTCATGGCATTCCATCACCATGAGACCGCATTTCTTTAAGGCATTTTTTCAAATAGTTCACTGCCTTCTCTATGCTACCACATTTTTCATACATGTCTACCAAAGCATTTTATCAAATAGTTCAAATAGTTCACCGCCTTGTTGTTATGGATAAAAGCCTAAAATAGGTGCATTTGAACAAGCTATGGATAGGGCAAACAATAAGGATGATAGTAAGAAATATATAGTTCAATAAGTACTCAAAATTTTGTTCATTATCTCATACATTATAAGCCATGACCTCCATCACTATTGTAGTTTTCACGATTGAATAATTTGTTGTTTTATTTTCAGATGTTGAAAGCGGAATCACCTCCAGATGTTCATAGGGAAATGGAGCTTGGTGTTTCTTCTGCTATAGACTCCTCGATGCCTCTCATGGGGGTATGAAGTAGATTACTAAATTTCAAATTGCATTCATTGTTATAGTTGTTAGTTAGTGAAAAATCAAACGATTATTGATTTGTAGTTTAATTTCTCTTTGGATGGTTTCTATAGGACTTCAACATGCCACAACATGGGCATGCAAATATTTCCCTTGAGGAGAGTGATTGTCTAGTGGGGGTAAATTATTATTTTGTTAAATATATCATTTTTTATAATGTAATTTCTATATATTAGTGTCTTGTTATTGTAACAGATAAGGCTTGATGAGGAGCTAAACCCTAGGAGGAGCATCGGGAGCACCCCTCAACCTTAGAGTAAATGAGCGAAAGACACATCACCATCCACCCAACCAACAAAGAGAAAGAGTTTGTTTTGAGATCCTGGAGGGAAATGACTTTTGATTCTAGGGTCCTTTCTTGTATGCCTATATGGCAATTTTGGACATATTTTGTATTGCATATATTTGACATTATATGCCTATAGGGCATTCTTGTAAGCCTATATGGCTATTTTGTATATATTTTATTCTTATATCAACATATATTGATGTATGTCTAGATGGATATTTGGTTAATACAAATATTTTTTATTGATGGTGTCCATATTTGGATTATAAATCCATGCTTCAATAGATATGGGTTGCATGTATTCAAGTGTATACTTTACAACTTACATCATGTATACTTTGTGACTTATGTGTATTCCAATGTATACTTTATGACTTATGTTTTTTCATGTGTATACCCGGCACTCATGCATATACTTTGTATTAATGTGTATACTATGTATTCATGTGTATACTTCAAGGCTTACGTGTATTTGAGTACTTGTGCTTCACTTATTCACATGTATGCTTCACTTATTCACGTGTATACTTATTAATTGGTTAGCCCTATAATTTCTCATTGATGTCCTTCATGGTTTGTCTTGAATATATTTTTTAATTGATTCTAAACAACTTTAATATTTCCAAAAATGATTCACCAATGATTTATCATTTACTTATGTGCTAATTTAATACGGAATCCAAGGAAGAATTCAAAAGGGATAAAGCTAAGAGGAGAGGAAAGATAGATATTTATAGTGTGACTTATTGTACCTTCTCTATACAAACCTCTAATGGCTCTTGTATGCTTTTCTATTCCATTTTCTACTTTTCATATCCCATCTTCATAGGTGGATCATCACTCCTTCCTTCTCCTCTTCTAGGTCCTCACCTCCACTTGTGGTATTCTAAAATGAGATCTAGTTTGTGGTGGCAACCTACTAAGATTCAAAGGAGTCATTAGTTTTCCTCTTAGTTTTCTTGGTTGATTTTATTATTTCTTGGTTGGTTACAATGTATCTCATAGTTAATTTTATGGAGATGGAACCTCTGATTCTTTATAGTAGGACATTTTAGGTAGATTCATCTTCAATAAGAGCGAGAGTTAATTGTTTCTTTTGTTCTCTTTGAAATACTCATTGGAGTGGGGTTAGAATACTTTTAAATGAAATATATGGTTGAGTAGATGCATAGGTTGTGAATTTTTCTTGCACCAAATCTACCTATGTAATTAGATACTTGGTTTGGAAACTTGGAGGTTTTGATTTTTACTTACTTTTCATCACCAAATGATATTGTTGTTATTTCACTTACTTGGATTTGAGGCTTTTTTTGGAGTGAAGGAATATGTAGGATTGAAATAATCCTTCTCATATATGGCATCCCATTTATTACCCAAGGAAAAGTGATTTTGTTTGTCCACCATGTGTCCAACTTCTTGCCCATATTTTCACCAATTACTTATTCTATATTCACTCCAACCTAGCTTCTTCAAAGAAAGAATTTTTTAATTATAGGTGATATGCAACAAATTTCTTCTAGAATATTTGATATGATTGTGAAGGAGTAGGAATAGGGGTTGTAATATCTCATGTATCAACATATATTTATACCTCTTCTTTGGGTTATTTTTAGATTATACTTATGGTCGAGGCTCTAGTGTGAACTTATTAACATCACTTTTCTTGATCTCTTTAGCTAGGTCATAAGCCACCACGTGGAATCATATTTCAATTGACCTATGATTAGGTTTAGCTATAAAGCTTTCAATTTTTTTCTAAAATTTTGATTTATTTTGAAAAATTTCCTCTTTACAACAACCATATTGTTGTAAGGGCAAGGAAGATAATTAAAAAATTTCTTTCCCTTGCTAGAATTGAGGATGATCATACAATACTTTAAGAGTCAAGTAGCCTTCTCGTTTGTGATCAGAGCCATAATAGGAATAAGAATGTTACCTGAATAATAATATTAATAATAATCAATTCAATGTAAATATGAGATCCACATAGTAATTGGATCATAACCCCTTCGAGAATGAAAAGGTTTAGGCTTTCCTCAAATATTTTGACACCTAGATGTTTTACCTCTTTCACGCAATCATATGTTTTTGGTGTGGAAAACTCAGACTTGTCAACTATCATGTGAATCTTTCTCTTTTCCTTTGTTTTGCATGCCATAATAAGGGATTAAGCCAGCTGAATGTAGTTTAGAGTGATTCAACGTGTTTGGGTGTGAAAGAGGACCATTCCTATCATAAACATACCCATCTAGATGTGTTGGAATAGGTGGTTTGGTTGCACGAGTTGTAGGATGAAAGTTGCACCACTTTGCAACTTTACACTACTTGCATTTGATAACTTTTTTCTCAACTAAAAAGTCACCACCACAGGAAAACGCCTTTAAGATAGAAAAAACCAAGAGAGGTTATTGTAGAGGGGCCTAATGCAATCTTGTAGCCTCAGATGAAAATTTTGTAAGAATCATGATTTCCAAGTAATAGTCTGTTAAAGATTGCAACCATTTTGCACTTTGGACTTAAGTGATCAAGCTGATATAACGTAGTTCAGAGTAATTCAACATGTTTTTGTGTGAAAGAGGACCATGCATAGTGTAAATGTACCCATACGAATGTATTGGAATAGTCGGTTTGGTCACATGAGTTGTAGAATGAAAGTTGCACCACTTTGCAACTTTACACTGCTTGCATTTGACAACTATTTTCTCAACTAAAAACTCCTCACCATGAGAAAACACCTCCGAGATAGAAAAATTGAGAGAGGTTATTGTAGATGGGTCCAACGTGATCTTGTAGCCTCAGATATGAAGTTTGTAAGCATCGCAATTTCCACGTAAAAACACATCAAATATTGCAACCATTTTGCATTTTGGACTCTTAAGGGATCAAGTTGGTACAACATAGCTCAAAGTGATTCAGTGTGTTTGGGTACGAAATGTTGGGATATGGTGTTGTACACCATTGCATAAAATAATTTATTATAATGATTTTGAAATGAAGAAAATAGTGTTATATCCTTATGAGAGATGGAACTAAAGGGGGATTAGGATTCCTCCACCTGTTTCCTTATATTTCATTAAAGGAAACCTTAGAGATCTCAATTTAGGGATGAAATGAGGGAAAGATATCTATAATAAGGTATCCTTTAGGTGTGATTAAAGACTAAAAGAGGGGTTCACCACCAAGAAAAGGCTCAAAAAGAAGGAAATGCAATGATATGCAAACCTAACTATGCAACCTAAGATAAGAAATTAAAAATTAGAATAATGAACTGATAAAGGACAAAGGGACACCTAGAAAACTAAAGATGCTTGAAATAAGGTTTACACTCCTGAAATTCTGAATTTTAATGCACACTGGGACTCATACACCAGTAGGGGCGATTTAACCCCAATTCAAGGTTTCGGGTTGAATCTGGAATCTATAACTGCTAAACCAAGATCTACAGAAAATGTTTGAAATTTGGTATATTGGGACTCATATGCCACAAGTGGTGATTTAGTCTTAGTATCAGGGTCAATCTAAAACTTTGATATCCTCTAGTGTTCTCTTCTAGCTTCTTTCCCTTTTGATCTCCAAGTCTAAAACGTTGAATTCTACTTTGTAGGTGACTTTTTGTGATCTTGCAAGATAGATGACAACTTTGACAACCTTTCTCCAACCTTTCTCTTCAATGGATCTTCAACATAAATTTGCAAATCACAAATCAAAGAGAGGGAAAATTTTTGTGTTGTTAGTGGATAGGGGTTTTCCTTGGTCGAACCCCATTTTGGTAATCAAACCTTGAAATGAATGGAGGAATGATGAATGAACAAATAAGCTATGTTGCAACTCACCAAACCCTTGAAATAAAGGGTGCAATCTTGTATGTAATGGATAGCATGAATGTAGATCTTGACTCTTGATTGTATGTTATAGATCTTGACTTGAATTCTTGTTTAAATCATAAGAACCTACATCACAAATTTTAGCTCAAAAACAAATATGATGCATGATGACTTTGACATGATGCTTGAATCTTGATTGTAGCTCCAAAATGCTTAATAATCAACTCTTGAATTTTCTTGAATTCCCTTGATCTCAAATTTTTTATAATGCTTGATCTCAAAAAGTGCTAGGAGAAAATATGTTAAATAACCTTATATTTATAATTGTTTATGCCAAAATTTTTGAAATAACACTACAAGCTGACATCATATCTAGGAGAATAAAATCCCACCAAGAATTGAATTCAAAATAGGTCCAAGCTAAAGCAAGACTCATATGCCAATTGTGGCATATGAGTCCCAGTAGCCTAAGCTTGGGACACAAATTTCATGAAATATTAAGTTCAATGCAATATTCAGGATCAGGCCCCAAAACCTAGGTGGGATCCATACGCCCAAGGTGGTGTATGAGTTCCAGATCACTAGATATAGAGCACATAACCAAAAATCATGAATTATGATTGGTTATTAGATAAATGTCAAGATCAACCTTAGAGAAATGCATTAAATAAGGCTTGTGGATGCAAAATAGGACCAAATAAGGCATAAAGAAGCTCAATTTTAGCAGGGAAGGCCCAAACAAGTGTGAAAATGTAAAGGGATACATTTTTCTACACTACAAATGTAATTAAATAATTATTTAGTTGTGATGCACCTTGGTGGTGAGGTTAATCATACTAGGAAATTATCTGGGGACCACTTGATGTATTATAACATTGTATTATTATTTAATGTGTGGGAAACATGTGATAATAATTTAATATAGGGAAAATATTAAATAAAGTGAAGTCTTAGTACCCAATATTAAATAAAGGGTTTGTGGTTTTGTATTCACATAGTTTTGTGGTATGTAGTTTTACCTTACCACTAGTTGTATTTTGTGTGAGCTTGTGTCTATAAAAGCAAACACATGTGTAGTGGTTTAGGTTGGGCTGAGTGGTTTGGTTGTCATTATTGAGTCTTTCTGAAGAGTGCATTTATGAAGCATGGCATAGGATGTGTGGATTCATTCTTGGACACATGGAGTGCATTGAAGGATGTGATGCTTCAGAGATGTTCAGTGTAACTCTTGTATTTCCTTTATTGTTGATTAATATGATGGAGTATGGATGATTTTGGAGGCTGAGTTTTTCCCTCTTGAGGATTTTCCAAGGGTATATCTTGTGTCATATTTGATGGGTTTGTTGTTTATTCTCTTGCATGTGGATTTTGAGTACATTTTTGCATAAATATCTCTTTTGGGTTATGTGGAAATTGCCATTAAATGGCTTATAGTTGGAGATTTTTTGTTATAACCCTAGGTTGAGAAAATATTGGTTGATTTTAAATCTATGAAATGCATGAGAGAATGAAATACATGGAAAGATATGAGGGTTTTACAGGTTGTTTATTACAGATATAAGGGTTTTGGGTTTGTTCTTATGATGGGTTGTTTGCAGATTTGGGGTGTGAAAAATTTTGGGCAAAAAGGGATTCTTAATTGTGCATTCAAATGAGGGTTTTGTGGGATAAATTTTGTAAACGACCTCCTGGGACAAAAAAAAAACCTCATGTTTGGGTTCTAGTTGGTTGAGAGAATGATATAAAATTTGATATATTTTGGTTACTGGAAAAAAATGCAATATTTTTTTAGCTCTATCCCCTTTTGCAGGTCGTATAGATGTTAATTTGGTCCTCAAAAAATTAAAAATTATTAAAAAATACCCATCATTTTTTTAAAAAATTATCCCTACAAAATAAAACCTAATAAATAAAAAATTAAAAAATCTATATTAAAATCGGCTTTTGAAATCTTAATTGAAAATTTAAAAATAAAATAAAATAAAGTTTTGTGGGGTCAGATCGACCCCCCCGCCACTCTGTAACTGTCAGCAAAGCCAAAATGATACTGTTGGCTCCCCTACCGCCAAAGGTACCACCATCTAATGACCTCTCGTCCGATCGGGGACTACTGGACCCCCAACTGTCGATAAATAAAATATTTTTAAATGCAATTTTTTTATTAAAAATTTTCACCGCTATTTAATATGAAATTTGCCCTTTGGTTTTTAAAAAGGCCAACCCATACTTTTTTTTTAATGTTTTAAAAATTAAAATAAATTTTATAAAATTTCAGGTCTACCGATCTGGGGACTGTTAACATTGGTGGCTTTGTCCAGGGGCCACCCCTAATTGCTCCTATAAGCCAAATTATGCAACTTTCTTCTAGAGGGCATAACTTTCGCCCAAGTGCTTTGTTTTTTCTCTTCTTAGACTCATTGGAAAGTTAACTCAGTGATCTACGCTCTGGTACTAGATATTTTTGCATATTTTATAGCTTTGGTAGTGTTTTTCTAGCTAGAAGTCAAGTATTTGTTTTGAAATTTGAGAGGTCATATCTGGTGCATACGAAGTTAGATTTTGGACTTCGAATAGTCAACAAAAAGCTTGTTCAAAGCACTACACAGTGGATCAGGTTTGGAGTTGTTTTGACATGATTTATTTGCTAATATTATATCTTGAAATATTTATTGGTTATGTTGACTATGGTGATACTACGAGTTTATGGATTGTTGGATCTAGGAGATTTGATGTTGGATTCATTGTATGCTCAATTGTACATATTAGATTATTCTCTTTTTGACATGGTTATCAATATTTGGTTGGATTTGTATTCTTCATTGTTGTATCTACAAGTTGTGTAACATTGTAGGTGGTCTATACTTACTTGTTGCACCTATGACTTGGGCATGGGTTATCTATGACCATAGATATTTTAGTGTTGATGCATTTTTAGTTTGGTGGCTTGGTTTAGTCACTTGGTTTGCTAGTTTTGATATCATGTTGAGGAGGTGATATCTATTACTAGGTACAGTCATGATATGAGACCTATGTAGTTGATTATGTTATACAAATATGTGGGACACGGTTGGGTTGTGTTGCTGGTTCATTTGGTGGTGATCATGGTGTCATGGATGTTTCTTGTGCTTTAGGGATTTTGGCATGTCATGATGGTTTATGCAGATGCACTATTGGTGGTGTTGATTGGATCTTAATTCAGGTTATGGAGGTGTATATTCTTGATATGAGGATCATGATATACTTTTCCTTCTTTATTGGGGAGCTCATGTTTCATTTGAGATCTTTGATTGTGTGAGGGAAATTCGGTTGATATTTATTGAGATTGATATCACGATGTCGTGATAGCTTGTTGCATTCATTGGATATACACTTTTAGTGGGATATTTTGATAGTGATGGATTGTAGTGATAGATATGTTTATGATGGTTTGGCAGTTGTATGCATCTTCTTGGCTTGGAGATCTTGGTTTCACTTGCATGTTATTGATATTGCAGTTGAATGTGTGTAGACCTAGATGATCTTCATGGAGATGAGGGTTGTCATGATGCCATATGTAGCTCCTACCATGGTTCAGTGGGAGTTGTTGGTAGTGACGTGGATGTATCAATGGTTATGGTTATCTTCATGTTATTGAAGATATGTTTTCTTAGTTTAGAGTGTTTTGCTATTATTTCATGGTTTACTCTTGATGTGCGCTTAGAGTTTGGCATGGTACTTGTTCTCTTCAGACCATGATGTATATATATGGTTTTGTGCATGTGATCTCCTAGGAGGAGATGTTTAGATCATGTTGTCATCTTTATGTTCCTAATTCATGATTGGAGCTTTGACATTGATCATGTGTAGTTCTCTTTGTATTGGGTACATTGATCATTTGCTTGATTACTTCATGATGGTTCTATGTTGCATTTGGAGTTTGGCATGGATTGATTGGTTATAGGTACTCATGGATAATTAGAGACTTAGGTGATGGTTGGTATTCTCTTGTGATTAGACACATTTGTTTGAGATGGTTACTCTTTGGAGGTTTCAATAGGAAGACCAAGGAGCTTTCACTTGGATATGGAAATGAGTTCATGATGGACTGATAGAGGAGATTTTTCTTGGAGTGAGTCATGATGACTTGGTTATCTTGGAGGAGCATTCTCATTCCCCACTCTTGTTCTAATCGATAACTTATTATTTGAGAGGTATTTTTCCCATTATATCTTTTAGATGTGTTATGTTTCATTCTTTGATTTCTCATGGGATTGAGTTGGTTCATGTTGTTTGATTATGGAGATTCTTTTTAGGATTTTTTAGCATGAGTTTATATGATTTATCTTTCATAGATATGGATCTTGAGTTATGGTTAGTAGTTCTGGAGGATTCATTTTGAGGGATATTACAACATGGTTATCTCCTTGCACATTTGAGTTTATGATATCATTCTTTAATGAGGATTGTTAGGAGATGATTTATGGGATGATTTTTGGTTTTGGGGATGGTTACCTTGAGTTTAATCTTCTTGATTAGAGAAGCTTACATCCATATTGGCATTGTTACATTGATTCATATGTTATACTTGGTCTATGAGATTGAGTGTTATGGATGTTGTTGAGGTTTTTAATTTGGGGTTTTTAGGAGATCATACTTGACATAGCGGTGTTGGTAGGAGGGCATTATGGTTTACAATTTTTCTCTTCTTCATGGCTCCTTCCTAGATATTCATGTTTTTGGGAGGATGGTGGCAACATGTTGTGAGAGATTATGCAACTCTTTGGGTTGTATGTGTGGATCATTGTTATTGTTCTTGGTACTTCATTCTTTGATTTACTTATCACACCTTGATATAGTGTTGATTGGTAGACTTGATATCTTTGACATTACCTAAGCAATGGGAATTCCTAGATATGTATGTTCTTTATTGATAGGTTTGATACAGGGAGCTTGTGATTGCAATTTATAGGTTGCATATGTTCTTGGCATGAGTTTGATGCATTGATACCTTGGAGGTATGGATGGTTGGATGTATTAGCATGTGTTGTGGATGCTATTTTTGATCATGTGGTATTTTTCAATTGACAACAACTTACTTAGAGCCTTTTTTGTCACTTGGATTTGATGTTTGTGCTCGTAGATTGGTGCATCTTCACCTTGGCATGTTCCTTTGCTTCTTTCTAGGTGGCACGTTGGAGGATGAGAGGGTTTTTTGCTTGAGATGGTGGTCATTTTGTTCTTATTGCAAGTATCTTGATGGAGCATGAGAGCATGTTAGAGACTCATGTGGTTTGAAGTATGTCTATGATGATGTATTTACATGTATTGATCCCTTATGCAATGTATATAATGAGTGGGAGAATGTTGGGATTTGGTGTTGTACACCATTACATAAGATGATTTATTATAATGATGTAATTAAATAATTATTTAGTTTTGATACACCTTGGTGGTGTAGTTAATCACACTAGGTAATTATTTGGGGACCACTTGATGTTGCATTATAACATTGTATTATTATTTAATGTGTGGGAGAAGTGTGATAATAATTTAATATTGAGGAAATATTAAATAAAGTGAAGACTTAGTACCCAATATTAAATAAGGGGTTAGTGGTTTTGTATTTACATGGTTTTGTGGTACGTGGTTTTACCTTACCACTAGTTATATTTTGTGTGATTTTGTGTCTATAAAAGCAAACACATGTGTAGTGGTTTAGGTTGGGTTGAGTGGTTTTGCTATCATCATTGAGTCTTTTTGAGGAGTGCATTTGTGAAGCATGGCATGGGATGTGTTGATTCATGCTTGGACACATGGAGTGTATTGGAGGATGTGATGCTTCAAAGGTGTTCAGTGTAACTCTTGTATTAAATTTATTGTTGATTAATATGATGGAGTATGGATTATTTTGGAGGCTAGGCTTTTCCCTCTTGAGGGTTTTACCAAAGTATATCTTGTGTCATCTTTGATGGGTATGTTGTTTATTCTCTTGCAAGTGGATTTTGAGTACTTGTTTGCATAAATATCTCTTTTTGGTTATGTGGAAATTGTCATTAGATGGTTGCAAGTTTCCTTACATAAAAGAGGATCATTCCTAGCGTAAACGTACCCATCTAGACATGTTGAAATAGTTGGTTTGATCGCATGAGTTGCAAAATGAAATTTGCACCACTTTGTAACTTTACTAGCATTTGGTAGTTTTTTCCTTAATTGAAAAGTCATCACCATGGGAAAACGCCTTTGAAATAGAAAAATATGAGAGATTATTGTAGAGAATCCCAACATGATCTCATAGCCTCATATGAGAATTTTGCAAGCATCACGGTTTATGAGTAATAGCTCGTCAAATATTGCAACCATTTTGCACTTTGGACTCTTAAGAGATCGAGCCGATATAACGTAGTTCAGAGTGATTCAACATGTTTATGTGCAAAAGAGGACCATGTCTAGTGTAAACGTACCCATACCAATGTAAATCACCATGAGATCCAATTTCTTTGAGGAATTTTTTCAAACAACTCACTACATTTTCAATGCTACCGCATTGACAAGTTAGTGATCTCATTAGCTTGCCAATGCGGTAACATTGAAAAGGTTTGATAAAATGCCTCTAAGAGATAGGTTCTCATGGTGATGTACATCACCATGAGAACCTATTTGTTAGAGGCATTTTATCAAACCTTGTCAATGTTAGTGCATTGACAATGTAGTGAGCTTGTCAATGCTCACTACCTTGTCTATGCTATGCATTGAACCAAAACATATAATCTGCCCAATATTCATATGCAAACTTTGAACCAAAATGGATGTAAAATTTTGGAACCAAAACATATAATCTACTCAATATTCATATGTAAAATTCAAACCAGAACATATGTACAAACTTGGAATCAAAACATATAATCTACCCAATATTCATATGTAAACTTGAAACCAAAACATATGTACAAACTTGGAACCAAAACATATGTAAACTTAAAATATAGAAACAAAAGGTCTAACTATCAACTAATATTGATGTGTGTGCTCTAAATTTTAATATAAATTAATGTACATACTTACAAATTAATAAAACCAATGTGCATATTTACAAATTAATCCAATGAACCATCTAGTTCTACTCTACTCTTTATTGTGTCAAGTATTGCCTCATGGTCAGACTCACACACCTTTCACAAGGTCTTGTTCAAAGGTCTACACCCATATTTGATCAAATGAACATTGGATTCCATGACAAGGTTTGAGTAACAAAGAATATTTTGATGTGTGTCAAAGTCTTGAAACAACCAAACATTAACACCCTTATGTGGGTACCTTTTCAGCCACATTCTAGTAACAACCACTGAACCTATAGGTTATTCGATGTTTTCTCCATTTATAATTGGGGCCTCCAATTTCTTTTTGGCCTCAACACAATGAAACAATTAATAATTTTTTCCCTCTTTGTTGTCTTTATCTGCAATCACTACATAAACATGCCCTACATTGATATGCACAACAAATTAGATGAAATTAGTCAACATTACAAATACACTATAAAGTAAGATAATAATAGGAATTTCAAAAACTATACAAGTAGATATATTACTTGGTTGAACTAGATTTGATATGTGGTCAAAGTCAACCAATAATTCTTTTTTGTCAGTTCCAATATCACCGGAGGCTAATACATGTGAAGTGGGCTAAGATAACTTAACCACCATTCGTCAACCCACTCCTTTGACTCACACTCATTCCAGGCTTGAATTATACATGAAGAACAAAAGCATGCCATCTTTCGTGTATGGATACTCCATGAACTTGCATTTGAGATAAGGAAAGAGTGTACCTCACTTGATCCAGTCAGAGTACAATAATCCTCATATGGTGCAATGTTAGTATCATCTATCAAACAAAAAAATATACAAACTAAAGACTTACCTTCATTACCTAGACCCATCGAAGCATTACACCACTCGATGATTGATTTTGCATTTGTCAACTTTGCATTGTCTTTATATTTTAACTCTTCTCATGCTAATGCTCTTTTGATGCATTCTCATGCACCATCATGCTCCCCCTTTCCATGCTCAGACTCACAAAAGTTCCACATATGCTAAACATCTATAATAAAATGCATCTTGCTCAACCAATAGAATATCCATGATTTCTTGAACTATGATGCACAATTATCCGACCATATTATATGTTGAATGTATGTTATGCCCCTCCTAGCCAAATAACTATAGAACAACTGAAAGAAACCTTGCATGAACTCTAGAGAATGTGTGTGATCATCACTAATGTAAAAGTGGTACTCTCTCAATACCTTCCTGTTATACTCTATACCATCAACCGCTTGAATGAATGCTATGTGCACAAATATAGAAACCTGTGTGGAGTTGTAATATTGTGATTACACCTCACATTGTGGTTGTAGAGTGTAGTTCTCTGCAAACTCGACCACTAAAACTATGCTACCAACTGGAAAGGTGTCCTTGCATAACTTGAATTGCAAGTCCAACCATTGAGCTCTATGGGTATACCTTGCATACTCATACACTATACTATCACAAAATGTAGACATAAATTTATACACTAGAATCTTTTGAATAACCAAAGCACACCTTTTTTCTTGATTACCATGTGTTTTGTATTGTATGCCATTGTTTTATACTTTTCAAAATCTACTAGTTCCTTTCCAACCGCATGTGTGTTTTCCATATGCTCACATATTGGCATACGTTTCAAGCCACCACAATGCTGACATGTGCCATCCAAACATAGTTTCCTATAGAATATTTGGATTTCCTCTCTTTCACATATTTTTTTTAATAAGAAGTCTCTTGAAGATTTTGGTGGGGCATATATGACAAAATCTTGCAAAACATTGCTAGTATGCAAATCTAAACATATAGAACAATAAACATCAAAATGGTTAGAAAATTCAATATGTAATCTACAACAAAAGGTAGTGCATGTTTGATTTATCTTGACATTAAAAAGTTTAAGCATTTCAAAATATCTTTGACAAATTTTAATTTGAGGATAATCCTCTAGAAATTTATGAAAAAAAATGTGTTTGAGTTGTATCCAAAAAATGCTTTGGATGGGGCTCATGGTTTTGACTACTGATTCTCCTTATCGCATCCCTTTGATTCAGACATGGCCTTGTTTAATTCTTCCAATAGTCTTTAATTAGTGATCTCAATGCTTCAACAAATGGTTTATCTTTTCATGGGAGTCTCCCCGAGAATGCCCACAATTCAGTGGAACCAATGTCCTCAATTCTTTGGCACCTTCGAATGACTCTTGATAAAAAAATTCTATTAATTCTCAATTGTTGACTCATCTTTCTAATGAGACGAGATTTCCTTGTTTGACTACTTACTAAAGTGGATGTAATGAGACATCGGGTGACATTACTATTTTTTGAGAATGAGGTCTTTCCCACACTCTCGTAAGCATCCATTAGATTCTTCACAATAGTATTTTCACTTGAAACATCTGATGTTCTCAACCTAAGAATCTTCATGATGGACCTATACTTTATACTTTGCATTATTTCAACAAATAGTTGACATATTGCAGTCTCATTATTTCAACAAATAGTTGACAATCTCTAAATTTTATGAGCATATCTTCTATAAGCGCATTGTGGAATCTTACCTTCCATTGGTTGGAAAATATTCTCATTAATATTAATCAATTTTTTTGGCTTTCTTTGAAAAATTCTAGGTGGTGTTCTCATAGGTACATTCATCTCAACATTAACAATTTCATCAATATTTAAATGAAATGGGCTATATGGCATACCTTCAATCAAGGATGGAATAGATGACATACCTCGAGGTTGAGATGGGAATGATGGTGTACCTCCTTCCTCAAATGTGAGTGATGATGTACTCTCAACTTGAGATGCATTAGATGGTGTCCCTCCATATTCACTTGCAGTAGAGGGTGTCTCCAACTACAGTATTCAAACTCTCTTAGATCAATTATTTCACATTTATTCCCTTTGTGCCACCAATTCCATTTATCTTCTTGATGGTTGAGGTTCCTCTTAAATTGACATGTCTTCATCAATCATTTCCAATTTCTTCTTCTCATGATGTTCCCTCATTTATGCTGCTTTCTTTGCATTCTTAGCTTGGGTCTCTTCTTGTGTTGGTTTAATCCTTGATCATTTCCTTGACATGACAGATAATTTTATCTGTAGCATGATAAGGAGAAAAATATTAGTTCCTAAAAAATGAATCCATACAAATAAATTAAATATATGTCATTCAACCCTTCATACAAAATACTTACAATCATCTTGTAGAAGAGTATTTCTAGCATGGAAAAAGTTGACATGAATTTTTTGATGGAATGCCTTAAATAAATGTGGTCTCATGGAATGACATGATTGCAAGATAGATACAAGATGGAAGAATGGAAAAGGCATGTGAATTGTTTGACAAAATGTTTTGGTAGACATGTATGCAAAATATGGTACCATAGACAAGCTAGTAGAATTGACAAGGTAGTGAGTTGTTTGAAAAAATGCCTCATAGAAATGGGGGCTCACAGTGATCAACATGAGCCCCCATTTTTTATGAGATATTTTTTCAAACATCCCACTACCTTGTTAATTCTACTACATTCACAAGCTAGTGAGTTCACTGGCTTGTCAAAGGTCACATGAATTTTTGGATGGAATGCCTTAAAGAAATGTGGTCTCATGGAATGTCGTGATTGCAAGATAGGAACAAAATGGAAGCATGGACAAGGCATGATAATTGTTTGACAAAATGTTTTGGTAGACATGTATGCAAAATGTGGTACCATAGACAAGCGAGTGAGCTCACTAGATTGCCAAAGGTCACATGAACATTTGGATGGAATTCCATGAGACCATATTTATTTAAGGCATTCCATCCAAAAATTCATATGAGCTTTGACAATCTAGTGAGCTTAGTAGCTTGTCAATGCAGTAAAATTGACAAGGTAGTGGGTTGTTTGAAAAAATGATATCACCATGAGACCCCATTTCTATGAGGAGTATTTTCAAACAACCCACTACCTTGTCAATTCTATCACATTGACAAGCTACTCAGCTCACTAGCTTGTCAAAGCTCATATGAATTTTTGGATGGGATGTCTTAAATAAATGTAGTCTCATGGAATGCCATGATTGCAAGATAGGCACAAAATAAAAGCATGAACAAGGCATGTGAATTGTTTGAAAAAAAAATATTAGTAGACATGTATGCAAAATGTGGTAGCTTTGAAAAGCTAGTGAGATCACTAGCTTGTCAATGCAGTAGCATAAACAAGCTAGTGGGATGTTTGAAAAATGCCTCAT
This sequence comes from Sequoiadendron giganteum, assembly GCA_007115665.2. Classification (NCBI taxonomy): domain Eukaryota; kingdom Viridiplantae; phylum Streptophyta; class Pinopsida; order Cupressales; family Cupressaceae; genus Sequoiadendron; species Sequoiadendron giganteum. The sequence continues at coordinate 653,587,483 of CM021101.1, read as the reverse complement.
AGAAATGGAGTCTCACAGTGATTGAGACCCTATTTCTATGAGGCATTTTTTCAAACAGCCCACTAGCTTGTCTATGCTACCACATTGACAAGCTAGTGAGCTCACTAGCTTGTCAAAGGTCACATGAATTTTTGGATGGAATGCCTTAAAGAAATGTGGTTTCATGGAATGCCATGATTGCAAAATAGGCACAAAATGGAAGCATGGAAAAGGCATGTAAATTTTTTGACAAAATGTTTTGGTAGACATGTATGCAAAATTTGGTATTGTAGACAAGCTAGTGAGCTCAGTAGCTCAGTAGCTTGTTAATGTGGTAGAATTGAAAAGGTAGTGGGTTGTTTAAAAAAATTCCTCATAGAAATGGGGTCTCACGGTGATGTAGGATTTTTTTCAAACAACCCACTACCTTGTCAATGCGTAGTGAGCTCACTAGCTTGTCTATGACACCACATTTAGCATACATGTCTACCAAAACATTTTTGTCAAACAATTCACATGCCTTGTCCATGCTTCCATTTTGTTCCTATCTTGGAATGATGGCATGCCATGAGACCACATTTATTTAAGGAATTCCGTCCAAAAATTCATGTGAGCTTTGACAAGCTAGTGAGCTCACTAGAATTAACAAGATGGTGGGCTATTTGAAAAATGCCTCATAAAAATGGGGGCTCATGGTGATGTACGCATTGACAAGGTAGTGGGATATATTTGAAAAAATTCTCCATAGAAATGGGGGTTCACAGTGATGTACATTTCAAACAGGCATCAATCACAAGCTAGTGAGGTGATGTACCTCACTAGCTTGCCAATGTGGTAGCATTGACAAGGTAGTAGGCTATTTGGAAGAATGCCTCATAGAAATGGGGTCTCACAATGATTTCCAATGAATAAGAAGTTTATAGGAAAGTGCTACATCCCATGTACAACATATAAAATATATTTGACCACCCTATAGAGGAGGCGGATTGGTCAAATCCAAAGGATTATTATATTGACAATAGAGCTATAAACATGGTGGTTGGATCAATAATATTGTTAGAAGCACCATACCCAATGTTGGAGATACACCCTAAGGCTCAAGAAAAAAAGAAACAAACCATATAATCTTCAAGAACAAAAGAAACTATACTTGAGAGAATGCAAAAGGATGAGAACACAAAGGAAGAACTTAAAAATCATATAGGGAAATTAACTTCATACTTACATCACCTAGTTGGCCCTATTGACTTAGTTGCACCTTTCCCCATGTTGCTAGTAGCCGTGAATAAAGAGGATTGAGAACCAAAACCCAAAATGAATTATCCTACCTATGAAAGAGTGGAGAGAAGGGTTACAATCCCTTGTAGGTAGGGTAATCAAGGAAACATTAAAAATATATCACAACATTAGTGAAGAGGTAAGTTTATAAATAGAGATGAAAACCAAAATAGATGAAGATCTATTAATGTGGGAGGAGTGTATTCCAATTTTGTAGAGAATGAGGGTCACTCCCTCTATTGAACAAGGTATCTAGGCATCAATCAAATCATTGAAAGAAAGGGGGATTGTTTGAAAAAATGTTTTGGTAGACATGTATGGAAAATTTTGTAGCATAGAAAAGGATATCGGTTGTTTGAAAAAATTCCTCAAAGAAATGTGGTCGCATGGTGATGCACTATTAATGTGGGAGGAGTGTATTCCAATTTTGTAGAGAATGAGGGTCACTCCCTCTATTGAACAAGGTATCTAGGCATCAATCAAATCATTGAAAGAAAGGGGGATTGTTTGAAAAAATGTTTTGGTAGACATGTATGGAAAATTTTGTAGCATAGAAAAGGATAACGGTTGTTTGAAAAAATTCCTCAAAGAAATGTGGTCTCATGGTGATGCACTGCATCACCATGCGACCACATTTATGTGAGGCATTTTTTCAAACAACTGATTTCCTTGTCTATGATGCTTGATAAAATGATTTGGTAGACATGCATGTAAAATTTGGTAGCATAGACAAGGAAACCAACTATTTGAAAAAATGCACATCACCATGAGACCACATTTCTTTGAGGAATTTTTTCAAATAGTTGATTGCCTTGTCTATGTTGTTTGATAAAATGCTTTGGTAGACTTGCATGAAAAATTTGGTAGCATAGAAAAGGAAATCAGTTGCTTGGTGGAGCTATTTGACAAAATTCCCTAATGAGATATGTCCTTGTGGACTAGAATAATTGCAGGGTATGCACAAAATGGATTTGTTAAAAAGGATTTAGAAAATTTCAAACAAATGCAATTTCTAGGTGTAAAACCAAATTCCACTACATTTTCCAACATCCCCCATGCCTATACCAAAATGAAAGCTTTGGAAAGGGGTATGCACGTCCATAGAAAAGGATTGAGAAATGATGTATTATCTTACATACTTATAACTAATCTCATATATATGTGTATACAAAATGTGGAAGCATACACAAGGTAGGTCAATTGTTTAACAAAATGCCTCAAAGAGACGTGGTTTAAAAATGTAATTGGCAAGTGTAAAGAATTGTGTAGTTTAAAATGTGCCAAGAGGGGCTAAGGTTATAATGACAAACAAACAATGATGAACATGGAATATGCATAATAACAAAATCAAAGCAAGCTAAAATAGAATTAAGGAAAATGTAAAGAAAATGTGTAAAGACTTCACATACTTAAAAAATGAAGATTCAAATGGAGTTTTACCCAATTATGTAGCCTTTATTTCTTCTTGCATCAAACTCAACAATTTGAGTTTTTCACAAGCTTGTTTCCTTTTCAATGTTCAATTGTATCACTCTTGAATGAAATTGAGACTTGAATTGATATATATCAAATTTGAACTAAAAACTTTGTTAGTTCATGCAAAGGTGGTGGAAAGTTCATTAAAAGGTGGTAGAATGTGAAAAATTTGCATGTATTCTTCACAAAAGCATCAAAAGGCTTCTTTTTGTTGGAACACATGTATAGCCAAGAGAATATAGAGAATGTGGGCCTAGAGATCACAAGTGTGTTGACTTTTTTACCATTTTTAGAGCAAGCCAAAATGCACTCGCATTATATACACAAGCACGTTTTGTCTTGCTATACAAACAACTACATCTCAACTTCTTCAAAACACGCTCGCATTATGAAAATGTTAATTTTCTATAGGTTTCTTCTCTCTCTCTCTCTCTATCCTTAGCTATCTCCCACCCCCCCTCTCTCTCCCACTCCCTCTTTCTCCCTCTCTCTCAACTATCCCTCCCACCCTACCTAGATAAGTCCCTCTCGCTCCAACTCCTTCTCTCACATTCCCTCTCTCTCTCCATATCTCCCAAGCATCTCTCTCCCTCTCCCTCCCTCTATCTCTCTCTCCTACCCCCTCTCCCTCTCTCAATTCTCTCTCTTTCTCTCACTCCCTCTATCTCTCTCCCATCCCTCTATTTCCCACTCGATCTCTCTCCCTCTCTTAATTATCTCCCTCCCACCTCCTCTCTCTCTTACGTCTCTCCCTCAAGCACCCTACCTACATAACTCTCTCTCTCCCTACCACCCCCGCTCCCTCTCTCAAGTCTATCTCTCACTCCCTCTAGGGTGATCCCACAATATTGGTTTATAAGTTTTGGTCAAACCAGACATTGAACTGTTTTTTTATAACTAAATCTTCACTTTCAAGCACCTATAGCTACTAAACCATGAGGAATTTGAAAATGATGCAAACTAGTGATTTGTGACATTTTGTCTATAGATTATATATATATATTGAATTAGATTGCATGTTTTTTCCGTCTCTTTCGAAAACTAGCTTTTAATAGTAAACACCATTTTTAAAGAGTGATGGTCACCATAAACAACATAATTTTTTTTCTATGAAGATATATATATATATATTTTTGAATTTAGCTTTGTAACTATGGTATCTAGTAGGTTCATAGAATTTTATTGAATGTTTTTTCTTGATCAAGTTTTGAAGTCAACCCAATTACAATTTAGACATAGGCGTACCGTAAACAACATAACCTTTTTTGTATGTATCGAAATTCAATTTTTTTACTAGATCAAGGACATCAATACCAAGTACGAACATATTTTTCAATTTTTTTTATAATCTACTATTTTTCCACATGTGTGGAACAAAGAGCTTGATTTTTTGTGAAAAACCTACATTCACAAGAAATAAAAAATAAATATAATAATAACATTAAATATATTTAAAATTATACTTTTTGGGAAGCTTATAATAACGATTACATAGTTACAAAAAATAAATTTTAAATGAATTCATTTGATCCTCCAAAAGGTAAATCAAAAGTGGTTTTTAATATGCATTTTTATAGGTGTAAAGGAGTCTCCATTATAGGTATGGTTTAAAAATAGCAGGGTTCTATCCATGGGAGTTTGATCTAAGGTGTTTGGGTCAAACCCTCTTCAACTGAAATCCTTTAAATGGAACTTTTTAAGACTTAAATCATTATATTTCCTAAAAATATGTGATTTCAACAAAAATCAAGATGTCCCAAATTTATGAGAATTCCTCTTGAGTTACCTTATGACATGCTAGTCCAATGATAAATTCACTATACCTTTATATTAGGATTGAATACTGCAACACCATTGTTCATAGGTCTTTTGCAATTCTTTTCTTTCATCATCTACAAATCCGCTCTTGAATTTAATCGTTAAAATATTTTTTTGGGCAATATAATCTATATATAAGTGCCTATAATTAATGTTTAGGAGTGGTAGGTGATCATTAATGACAAAATTAAAATTTAGTGTGTGTGAGTTTTCCTGTCTTTCATTTATTTCTGATCAAATTTTAAAAAGGAATGAAATTATGAAAGCTTACCAAAGAATCCATGGGTTTCGAAAACCCTGTCAAGCTCCAAAAAAGGTTTCAAAACCTTTATAATCATTTGAAGGTTCTTGTTAAAGAATGCAACCTTCATAAAATGAATCTTGTCAGCCTTAATAAGGGTTGTCAAAACCTCGTCGTGTCCCAACAATAGTTTCAAAACCTATAGAAAATTTTGAAACTCGTGTAATTTAATCAATTTTGATAAGTATGCAACCTATTTCATTTAATGTCGACTTTTGAATAAGTTTTCAAAACCATTTTAGGTCTTGACATGATTCTTAAAACCTTCAAGAGAGCAAATGGAATAGGTATTGATAATTTTTTAACATGGAAATGACAGGGCAACTTATGGTTGTGACAACTATGTCAAAACCCAATGAGGTTTTGAAAACCACATTAGAAGTCGTCACTTGATAACAAGGTTCTTTTCAAAAATTAACAAGACTTACAAAGGGACATTGAAAACTGCAATAATACCTTGTACAAACAATTAGTAGGAAGTTTGATTTACCTAACCATATCTAGACCAAATAATACTTATATGCTCTAGATATTTTATCTAGATTTATGGAAGATCCTTATATGTATTAAAGAAAAATGAAACAAATAATATTAAGGTAGAACAAATGTACACTTACTTATGGTTATAACTATTCCGACACCAAGAAAGCTATTTTTTATTGTGATGTTAACTAGATGCTAATTATTTTTTTAATGGGAAATCCACCTTGTATTTGTCTTCAATGGCGCAAGTACTATCACATGGAGTTGAATATATAGCCTATCTTGAATCGTTCATCCATGAAGGTTGAATATAAAAGTACACCATAAACAACAAATGAATCACCATAACAATCTTCATATGGGTACTAATGATAATACCACTTTATTATTTAATAGACAAATACATACCATTCTTGCCAAGAATCCATCTCTACACCAAAGAACAAAGTACACTAGAGTCCACATATACTACATTCAAAAAAAGTTCATAATAGTTAAATTTCACTATAGTTCATCTAGATTGATTATTAGGTGGCAAATGTGCTTATAAAGCCTCCGTGTAGTTTCAAATTCTATAAATTTAGAACAATGTTGGGCCTCAAGGAGTTGTGATTAAGGGGGGTGTGCATGAAATGGACACCACCTATTGGCCAAATATGCATACAAGTGTTAGACCTACATGCAAGGTACTTTTAACACCTAAAAAATATTAAATATGACCTAGATCTATAGGAAATAAATTAAAAAAATTGATGAGTGATAATTGGGTAAGACCTAAACTAACAGGTTGAGAATTTGTAAGACCTAACTACTATGCATTTTTGTATCTCTCCTTTCTATTCATTTTTCATTGAAAAACATTATAGAAAGGCTTTGAGTTTTGTGGACATTGTATAAATTCACCTTTAAAAGAAAGACTCTTTATGTTGAGAGGAACATTTATAATGAGAATATGGTAAATGCTATTTTCAAGGAGCTTGTGCTCCATAATGAAACTTTATATGTTTCATATATTGCATCATTATGAGAAAACTAAGATGCAATTTTTGACAATGGGTTGGTTATCAATCTAAAATACATGATCTTCATTAAAAACATATATATTTTATTCTTTTGGTATACTAGTCAAAGTAGTTCCATATCACTAAGAATCTTTCTTTTCTTTTAAATGAAATTGATAGCATGCAATCCCTATACAAATTAAGGGGAGTGTTAAAGAATTATATTTATTAGGGGGCTACAAAATATTTACAAGTGATCTCAATAAGGTTTAAATTTATATTTATATTTATAATATATGATTATTAGTGTTGATTATTTAATTAATAAATTAAATATAATATTATTAATTTATTAATGAAAAGATTATTTAAGTTTGATATGATATATATGATATTTGTGTTGATTATTAATTAACAGATTAATATAATACTATTTTATTAATTAAATCCTACCATATACTTTAATTAAAAATGTAGGAATACTCAAATGATAAGATGGTTTAATTCTATATTTAAGAACTTTCATGTGAAAAAATTAGATTGTTCAATATATAAACTTGGCCATTAAAGTTTTCTAACAGTTATTGAGTTGTATATTCAGAAGGAGAAGATGAGAGGTTGAAAAATAAAATTATATTAATTAACATATTTAAGGAGAAGATGAGAGGTTGAAAACTAAAGTTATATTAATTAACATATTTAAGGAGAAGATGAGAGGTTGAAAAATAAAGTTATATTAATTAACATATTTAATTCTATATTTAAGGACTTTTTGCTTTGAAGCCCAACATATTAATTAATTTCTTGAGTAAGAAGATCACACGCGAGGTTACTTTTAGCGACACCAAAAGCGAGGTTGATGTTTGATATGTTGGGCTTTAATTTACACCGTATGCAAGATTTTATATTTGCTTGTACGTGCCTTTTAATAGACGTAACGAATTTCGATGTCGAGGCCGATTAATTGGCCAGCTTTATTATACAGAGATACGTGTTTGATTTTCTGTGTTCGATCATTTAGGCCGTCGTTCGATAAATTGGATGGCGGAGTCCTATTAGTTGGCGCCGGCGGGAAGGGAGATAGCCGTTTGTTGGCACGCTCGACACTCCGGCGTTTATCTTTCCAATACAAGAATGTCATCATAGTGGGTTGTTCGCACGCAACAAAGCACTGAGGAGATCATCTTATTTCAGAGTTGTTCTTTCTACCTGATTACATATTTTTAGGTAATTTGGGGCATGGAATTGTCTTCTTCTGAAATTCATCAGGCCATTCTAACATGGCTTACACTTCGACCTTCTGAAGTTTAAGAAAGTTGTGAGTAAAATCATTCCCTTGCCATTCTTTCCACGTTTCTAAAATGAAGTGCTGTTTGATGTTTTTAGCTATAGCTGTTGCCTCAATTCAAATGCTCTTAACTTTACTTTTGATTTTGTGGAATGCCGTTGAAAGGTGTTTATTAATCAGCCGGGTGGTATGAATAATGAAGCAACTTCTGAGTTTGGTTCATTTTGTAGGCCATTTTTGTTGCTAGTTTTTTTTTCCCGCGGATGTGCGGTGCTAATTCTGTGTACGTATTTATAAGATCTAAAATGTGGCCGATTCGGTTTTTCATTTCATACATTTAATGGGATGTCGTATTAAATGGACGTTTGTTTGTCCATTTTTCTTTATGAAGAAATTTCACACTACCCATTGAGTTTGTTCAATTTTACAAGGGTTTAAACGGTGGAATTTAAATTTAATTCGTTTTTTTTTAATCGAATGTGGTTGATTATGATGCTTAAAATGTGGTTGTTTATATATGGATTTACGGTATGAAGAGTGAATCCTAGGGTAATATTTTTGATGAGCGCTTTTACTAATCACGGTTGCTCTAATACAGACTTACGAGACCTCTTTGAGCTACAGAGCCCAGACACGATTCTCAGATCTTCCTTAGCCTGCTTTTTCAGGTTGAAACCCTCAAAACCACGCTCTTGCTTGCTATTCATCTTGAATATGTGTGTAGGAGTGCAAAGATTTTCCAGAAGATTTCAAAGCTATGAAAATCTTAGAGTGTAGTGGTGGAACAAGTATGTGGGCTTATTTGGTTTTGAAAGGTTTTAGGTGTCTTTGCATTGCGAAAAAAAGAGAGCAGCGGAAGAAATCTGTATGATGGAGGGTTGTGCGGTAACATAAAGCAACTCAAACTGCTGTAATAGAGTAAAGGCGAAGGCAGTGACCGCGGTAGTGAGTAGCAGGCAAATTGTGGTGGTGAATTGCTGGAATTTCAGAGCTGAGCGCTCCATTCACAAGGTGCCTATACATTTTTTTTTCCCTATTAGTTATGTGCTTTTTTTAGTTTGTTCTACACGGTTTTGATATATACACATATGTTCTTTTTGCTTTGGGTAGCTGTGTACAATTTCTATTGATATATACACTAAAATACACATGTATCGAAGGTCGTGACGCCGGTAGCGAGTACAGGCAGATTGTGGTGATGAACGGCTGGAATTTCAGAGCTGAGCGATCCATTCACAAGGGGCAACGGCTACCCAGCCCCTAGAATGCCCTTAATGGGGATGGATAGCCATACATCATAACTGCTGTTCTTCCACTCCCTCGACTAGTTCACTCACTGTGCAGTTCTTTGTTCTTCAGAGACTTAACTGGCAGCTTTGTACAGCTTTGTACAGACAACTGGAGTTCACTTAACACAGTTTCAAACAAATTAAACTCCAGTTTCTCGTGGAAAAATCAACGCTTTTCTCATGGAAAAATCAATGCTGTGAGATGAATGGCGGCAAGTTTTGACTGTTTTTTGTTGTTGTTTCTGTTTGAATCTCCTTTTCTCCAATAAAACTGCAATTTCTTTCGAAAAAATCAAAGCGAGGAGAAGTTTATTCTATTTTTTTTGTTTTTTTCTATTTTAATCTCCTTTTTTTTGCGCCCAGCAGCTGTTCGTGTTTTTTCCAGCGTTGAAGAAGAAAATAAGATGGCGATTAAACATTCTTGCCGCTGCTAATGATCTGAAAATGAAAATGAGTGAAAATGGTTGCTGTTAAGATCGTTGTTCTGTTGTTTGTTGTTTGAAATGATTGTTGTTTGAAATGAGTTTTGCAGAAGTAGCCACCAACCAAGCCGCAACCAAAAGTATATAAAAACCAGATCATAAGGTTTTGAGACTACAGTGGATTGTAGGTGAGTTTGTTTATCAGGCAACTTTTGACCCCTTTTGCCTTACCCACAGGTCAAGATTGGCATGGGAGAAATGGCAACTTAAACAAGTGCAGAAAAGAAACACTTCTTTTAGTGTTGCACGGTTGTTTCTCCATTTGTGGTTTGATGCCCCTTTTTTCTTAGCAAAAAAAAGGCTCTTAATTTTTTCTAGATTACCACGCCCACCCAAAAATCAAAACATCTAGTTTGCCTGTAGACGTGATCTGTTCAACTGAAGAATTCTATCAAATAGTTTGCATACTTGTTGGAGTTTGGCTGTAGGCGTGATCTCCTCTTCAAACTATAATATTGTTTGCTGCAGTAAATCAACATTCGGTTGCACAGGTATGGTTTCAATATTATATCATCATTGTAAAGAATCATTGGAACATTGGAAACTACAAATCTAAAATTTAAGATTCTATATTAATTTATGAGGATTATCTTGATCAATTTATTAATCATAACTGATAATTATGTACATTTTGAAATCTTCATAAGTTTTTTTTTAAATTTAAACAAAAATAGATTTAGATCTAAATTGAAACTAATTATCTATACATTTCAATTATTTTATTTAAATATTTATGTGAACATTAGTTATAAAATTTATTTTAGTTACTAATCCTAAATTTTAAATTGCAAAAATTACTAGTTGAGGTGTTATACTTCATCATAACATGATTGCAATTACAAACTAAATATTTAATGTGGTCTTTTGTAGATTAAGGTGACATAGATTATACAACTATTGTTTGTCTATTAAGAAACAAGATAAAATTACTATATTAAATTCTATTACATGTATATGAAAATCTGAACAATATATTTTTATTATCAATGATCACTGATATGATGATTATTTGATTGAATAAGATAAAATAAAAAAAAGAATTAAATCATAAAAGCATATGAACATAGGATAAATGTAAAGAAATCCTTTTAGGAAAAATCTCCATGAGAAAGAAGAAAAGTATGTTTTAATCTTTAAAAAAAACGAAAATCAACATGCTAACAATATCTTCCTTTAAATCACTCTACAAAAATATTTGAACTTGTAAATAATCTTATTAATCTACTATCTCATGCCTCCAAACAAAGATTACCACATTTGAAGAAATAACATTTACAAACAAAAATTACCATCTACAATAAACTTAATCTTTTTTTCTTGTAACTAAAAAATAAGACATGCTATTACACATATTCTAGTAAATCAATACATAATACAAAAATAATCAACTTCTTTATCACTAATAAAATTATCTCCTTCCATAAATCTTTTTCTTCTTTTATCTTAAATTTACATTTCTCACTATCTATCTTAATACAAGATTTCAAATCCTAACCACCTCATGTTGTACATATGTAATATGCACAACTAATCAATTCACATTTTCAAGTTGATATATTTGCTACAATAGCATCATAACCACCATTGTAAAATCCATATCGTTCATGAATTCATATAACTAATACAAATATTTTTTAATATTAAAGATTGTATATATACATAGGATTTACACAATAAACATTAAAAGAAAAAATCTAGTTGTTGATTAGAATACTATATTCTTGATATAAGTTAAGTTAAGATGAAAATAAAGAGGATAGTAGGCTTTCCCAATCATGGAATTAGTATTACACCAACTATTGAGTTTTTTCTAGAATTGTGAACCAATGAAATATATTTCCCATGGATGATCAAAATATATTTTGAGAATAAACTCATTAGAAAAGATCTTCATTATTTGGACCAAAATTATATATAAAAGGAGAATATTTTTTTACCACTTAGTCTATGCTCAAAATACTCTTTGTCTTTTCTAATGAGTGTATTCTCAAAATATCTTCATTATTTTTAAGGTTTTAGATTTATGCTTTCTAATATTACGCACCATCATTTTTAAGATTCTTTTTATGGTGTTATATTCGTATTAATTTATGTTTCATTGATATGTATTTTTGGGCCTGGGGTTTATAAATTATTGTGTCATTACTTTTTCTCACTATACTCACCCTTTAAAACCTTTAAGTGTTTTATCTTAAATCTATTTTCTTACCAAAAATCTATCTATAAAAAATTACACATCATTCTTACACCTTTTCCCTTCTAGATAATTAGGATTTAAGGCAACCTATAAAACTACATAGTTTTGTGAAACCTATACCACACATCCTTGCATAGATCCATATTAGTACAATTTACATATGAGATTCCCATGATCCTTTGTCCTTGGTTTCTATTTATTTTTCAATAATTATTACTTTTTCTTATTTTTTGGACACCCAAGTACAATAGTCATATAATATGATTCTCAAATGTGGCATACTTATTGTATTATTTTTAGTTATCCTCATAGTTGGTAGTGTGCATATAGTTCATACAAAACTTTACTTCTATAATTGAATGAACCATTTTCGGAACTCCTTAGGTAATATATAAAATTTTCTATTATCTCTAGTGCTACCATATTTAACTAAATCATAGAGCTTACCTATATATACATGAATTATAATTATATCATGGAGTGAATAGAAAACTCGATATTGTTCATAATTTTTTTTAACAAGATAGAGGACTACTAACCATCTTAATTTTATTCAGAATGGGCAGAAAGAGTAAATGGGAATCATTAATTAAACTCGATGTACAAGACATTCCCAACCAAGGAAATCATTTCTCGAGTGAGGACCTTGAATGGACACCTATTGGAGATGATGGCAATATGGACTTATGTGCTGCAATTCCTCTTCAAAGACTCCCTCACTTTGTCAAAGGTGAAGGTTTACTAGATAGTGTAGAAACAACATTTATACGTAAATATCATACAAAGAACAACACAACGAAACCTACTAACCACACTATCAAGATATACTCAAGGTTTGTCTAGATTAAATATAATTAATAAGCATGCCCCTTTGTATTTAATTTTTTTTATATGAATTAATATATATTTATATATATTTTATTTCTGTGTATAAATAGATATTGGTGTGCTTTTGGTCCCGAGGATGAGAGATAAACCTGAAAGCATGAAAAGGAAACAAAGGTTTAACCAAAAAAGGGGTTGTCAAACCCACTTTCATGTTAAGGTCATGTATGGTAGACCACAAGTTGCGATAATTAGATATAATGATTGGAGCCATTGTGATGCAACTGGTGAATTTTGCCATGGAAAGGATGACCCTTCCGGCGATCCAAGAAGTAGTTTTGCACCAAGGTTATCAAATGAATGCAAATCATATATTGAGTCTTTATTGCTAATGGGTGTGGGGATCGACACAATATGTGAACAACACTATCTAGATGATGGTTTGACTAAGTTGATGAATAAAAGGGATGCATGTTTATTGAGGAAAGATGTGTTGAATGCATGGAAAAGAGTGCGCGCCATTCGATCCCAAAAGAATGAAGATGATGCAAAAAGTGTTAGTCTATGGCATGCAGAGGAGAAAGAGAACTTCTTCTACTATAAAAGACCAAACACCATTGAAAATGTTCCATTTATCATAGGCATACAAACACCATGGATGCGAGAAATGATGGTCAAGCATTCACATAACTCAATCATTGTAATGGACTCAACATTTTCAACAAATAAATATGGTGTAAGTAAAACAACATTAATTATAACTTCATGGATTTTATTTTATCATTGATTTATTATTTGAAAATATTAATTTATCAATGGTTTATTCATGTGCAGTATCAATTATATACCTTGCTCGTTTTTGATGAACAAGAGGCCAGAGTACCTATTGCATGGGCCATATCCTCAAGAAATAAAATTGAGGATCTAAATGAATGGCTAGTAGAAGTTTTTAAACGAGGAAAACAATGTCGAGAAGATTGGAATGTCAATGCATTCATGATAGATGATGCTAGTGCAGAGATTGAAGCCATTAGGTTTTTATTAGCCTTAGTTTCTATATTTAAACTTCAATCAATTAGCCTTTGAATAAACTAATGTTATAGCCCTTGAGAAGGATTCATAGCAATAAATTGAGATCAATGGATTGAGAACTACATTAATAGGAGTTACATAGATTATTCTTAATGGAAATAATATGATGGGGATTAAAGTAAGGCTTCAAACAAGATTCAACTAATAGGGAAAGAGAGGAAATTTGGTTGAAATAGAGTCTAAGGGGGCGAAGAAGGAAAAAATTGAGAGGAATTTACAATTTATGTGTTGTTTATAAAGTCCTCCATGTAGAATAAATAAATAGGACAACCCTTATTGATATGTAGTTTATAGGATTCAAATAGATTAAAATTTGGTCATAGAAAGGTCAATGGGTGAACAAAATTAGGTGGACCTAATTGTTTCCATGCATTCAAAAATCTAGTGGAACCTCAAGTGGAAGAAATGAGTAATACACAAGGTTTTAAAGTGGTCCACCTCACTTTCCAACAACAAGGAAGATGCATTTAGCTTCTAGAAGTGTACCTTTAAGATAAATACAATAGAAGTGTAGTTTTATATCTCATGCGTAATTTACTTTTTGAATTATATACTTTTGCAATTGCCTTACATTCAAAAACTAGAATAATTAGTTGATCTATTTATAGAGGATATTGTGCATATGAGACATAAGTTTGACATAGATAACTATCTAGTACATTTTTTAACACTACATTTGTTTGTTAATTGTTGGGTTCATTTTTAAACTGTTACGCTTTCTCATGATATGCATGTGTTTGTCATTCTATATATAATGCATTTTGTTTACTATTTTAATTTTTTACCTTGCTTGTAATGTAGTAGTGTTAGAATTTTCTTTTGGTCCAAAAAACCAATTTAAAGAGGTACCGAATTACAAATGAGTCTCGTAGCCTTGTACCTAATATCATAGAACACCATCTAGTTGTATCAAAAAAAGCAGGTAGCCCATAACTGGACATGACCATTGACCAAAATAATATTCTATCTCAAAATAGTAGTGGAATTCAATTTACAGTTCATCTTAGAAAAGATTTTTAAGAAGTATTTAACATTATTAAAAATTTAAAATCGTCAAATTAGTTTAAATTTTATGAGAGAAACGAGTTATTTGTTATTTTCCTCAATTTTTGGAGTTGCAAGTCTGATATTTGTTGATTGGCACCAAAACATCGTTTGAGAGTCTAATTTGACAATAATATTAAATTACAAATGAGTTGAGAGTAGCTTTACTCCTAATATCTGAGTATATATCATTTAGCTGCATCAAAGAAGCAAGTAGCCCATAACTGAACACTATTATAGACCAAAATAATGCCTTGCACCTAATGTATAAAAATATCATGATCATCTAGCTACATCAAAAAAGGAGGTAGCCCATAACCGGACACTATCTCAATATAACACCAATATTAAATTTATAGTCACACAGTTTATCTTTTAAGACTTTAGAACAACTTTTTTCAAAATATTTAATAGTAGGAAATTTAAAATCTTTCAAATCAGTTTAAATTTTGAAAGAAGAATGATTTGCTTCATAGTTTACTCAATCTTTGGAGATGTCAATCTGATGTTTGTTGGTTGACACTAAAACTAAGTCAGATACATGTGAGAGTCTGTTTTGACAACAGGCTTCTGAAATGCTTTGTCAGAGTTATATGCATATATCTCCAAATGGATTCTTCCCTGTCATGGCTAAAAGCACAAAAATAACTTCTTTCTTATGATTTTTACCACATTCACCAGAAATTTTTTCAAATCTAGAGGAAAGTTAGTCTTCCCAGAGTGCAATTATTAAACACTATTGATTAGAGGCTTATCTAAATGATGTCTATGGTAAACAGCACCATAACCATTATTCCACTCTGCACATGCTAATGAGACAATGCAAAAAGATCTGATTCCAAGCTGTTATCTATGTTGTAAACAGTGATCCTTGAGTTATCAGAAACTGTTCTGCAGGCCAGCATTAACTTCTAAATTTCCTTATTTCTTTTATTGTTTTTTGGATATATAGAGTGATACTGTAATGTCTCTGTTTGGAGTTTTCTTGTTTTCTTTAAATATAATAAACCCCAACGCACAACAATATTTCCAAAATTAATTTGAATAATGAAATTAACCAAGAGATTGTAGCTTAACAATTTATTATATATAATTCACATTTAATGCTCAGAAAGTATCTCAAAAAATATGGAACTTATTCTCTTATCTATGCTGTAATTCTTCCTCCAATCTATAGTTATCTCTTTTTATTTAAATGCCTTTGAAAGTCTTAGAGTCTGCCTAAATCAGGGATTTCATCCTCTAACTCAGCAATGGAAATTAAGGGGTTTTGTCTCGGGAATGCTGAACTAGATGTTCATGCTTCACAAGGAGTAGTTATATAAAATATTTTTATAATTGATGTCTCCTTCCCCTTGATTTGTGTTCCTTAAATACCCTTTCTCTTTAATATATTTAACTCTTTGTTACCATGACTTTTGACCTTTCTTGAAAACTAAACTTTATTAAATTTCATTTTTTTATAATATTGATATTCTCCCTTAAGCACTTCCTTTAATATATATTGCTGTAATTAGTGTGACCTGTCCATAATTATCAATGACCCCTTTATAAATTTTGTTATAACATGATGTGTCTAGCAGCCTTTTAAACTAGATGATTTTAGTGTAGCCTTGGTAATTTTAATTCTTTAACGATTTATATTACATATATTGATAATTCTTTCACATGGGAAGAATATTAGAAGGAATTCTATATGAATAATGGCTACAAATAGATTATTCCAAAGGATAATAAGTATTAACATCTTTCTTTGTATATATTGTTGTTACAAAATGTTTCATACATTGGCTCTTTAAAGGAAACATTATAATTGAGCAATGATGTGAGGTGCTATGACAATGTTCTACAATTTATAACAAATTTTCACGAAGATCTCTTAATTGGGAAGCACAGTCACTGTGCTTGGGGGTTGGTGGATGTGGTATCCTTTTCATTTTAGTGGTTGACTTAGTGGTTGGAAGAGGCCAAATAGTTTAGTATTTCTATTTTTTCTAGTTTAACAAGAATTACAATTAGCTATGGTATAATATGGTTTAGATTATTTGGTTACTATATCTTTAATCAAAATTTATTTTTTAGTAATTTTATGCTTACTAGTTTAACAAGCATCACAATCAAATATGGTGTAATGTGGGTTAAGTGTGTTGGCCTCTCTAAGATTTTTGATCAATCTTTAAATTTTCCAAGTATTGGACAATTCTTTCAATAGGTACAAAATTTTCTCTTCTTGTATTCTTTTAATGACATTTAACAAATTTTCATTTAAGTGCCTTATTTGATGTTTGCAGCAGACTTCTCTTATACTTCACTGACCCATAATGCTTTTGTTACTCTGAAAGTAGTGTTTTAAGAATTTCATCTCGAAAAAGAGCAATTTCATATTAAATGACATCTCCAATTTTGAATTGTGTGTGGAATGATAATTTGGTGTTTATTTTTGGTTGTTGTATATTTGCTATTCATTGTTTCTTGTTTTCCTACTTTTACAAGCTATAGGATTTTTGTCAAGATACAACACAATTTCTTAACCATAGAGGCTTTGGATTCAACCATCTGACATAAATATCTAGGAGTCGTGTGATTTGGCCTAGTCAGAAAAGTTTTGATTTTGAGTAGTATATCAACTTATAAAAGGAAAATATACTTACAAACATTCTTTGCTAAAAAAAATATTTGTTAGAGGTTGAAGTGTTTCTGAATCGCATAGATTGAGTCCCACAATTGCAAGTTCATAATATCTTTAATGCCCATGGAATGTTGACTTTTTGTGATCTTGTTGTTGAATTGGTATTCAGTAATATTAAGTCAATTTGGTAGTATGTTTGCTCCATGTAACTCATCCATCAAGTGATTGGTCATTTAGCATTAGGAATTTGATTTTGTTTGTAATTTTTTTAGTGTGTCTACAACTCTATATGCTTAAGTTTTATTGTATTCCCTCAACTAGTAATCTTTTTAGTAGCCATTCAATTATAATTTTTTTATTAAATTTACATTGGTATAGATTTATATTTACAACTTCTATGTGTTGTTTGAAATTGGTTGACCTACATAAGTGTAGAAAATAAAAATCCTATGGATAAGGAAAGACAGATTCAAGGAGGCGTTAGAAAGAATTAATTTATAAAATATGTTAGTTGCACTGATATGGATACAATATTTTATTTGGATATAACAAATTATCAAGATGCCAGTCAACACATTTAACCATTTGTCCTTATGTAGGGATGATAATCACAAATTGAGCAATTATCCAAATTATTCTCTTTTCTCTATAAGTACATTAAGATATGGATATGTGATGGATTTCGTAGTCATGATAACAAAAATAGCTTAAGAAATCAAGCCATACATTATAATATGTCAAAATGTTCATTACCTAGTGATCCACTATAAGTGGTGATACTCAGTCATCAATTTGATGGTTCAATAAAACAAAGTATCCATTTATATATTTTAGTATTTAAGGAGAAATGATGCCTAATTGCAGCAAAAAATGATACAAAGTACAAACCAAATGGGTATACAAAAAGTCATTGAACATCTTAGTGAAAGTCTTCATCTTGTGCCATAATAGAACATGGAAAGGTATCTGTTTCGTACTAAGTAGAGGCCCATGCAATCTTCCTAAAACATTGGATGACTTCATCGTCCTTCTAGATACAACTTTCCCAAACTTTGTATGTGTAAAATTTGAAGACATTAACAATCTTGTGTGCTATTGGATCTTACTTTAATGTGAAAACTACAATCTTTTATTTTAATAGGATCTTATTATTATGTATTAAAAAAATTATGTTACTAATTGAAAAACAAATTTAAAACAGTTTGATAGTAGATGCTAGGGAGAATCTTTGCCTATAATTGCATAATGATGTTAAAAATAATAATTAAATTGTAGTAAAATGATTGTATGCATAAATATTAAGCTCATTAGAAATGTGAATAATACCTCTAAGCTATTGAAGAATAATAAGTATTGTATAGTGGTAAAATGTTACTTCCCTATGAGTGGAATTGCATTATCATCTAATTGGTTTAAGTAAAAATTCAACATTGAAAGGATAGGTTGAAAAACTTAAAGTCTTGTTCGTTGTATAAAGTTTTGTATATGGTAAACTAACAATTAGACAATCAAGAAATATAATAATGGAGAGGAAGGTACATGGTCATTCAACTTTTCATTTAGGAGAGCATTTTGAAACAATAGCTACCACGATTAATACCCAACTCTAAACACTCTTCAAACATAATGATAAGCAAACAAAATTTGTGGTAATGTAATAAAGTTAACTACTGGATTTGCTTTTGTAGCATATCCTTGATTACGAAGAAATCCCATTTGTATCCCTTTCTTTGTTTGAAGTGGTTTGCCTATAAAAATTAAGTATATGTTGCAGTACAATTATTGGAAACTTATTAGTAATCCAAGTCAGCAAACAAAAAGATACCAAGAGTTGAAATTTTTTATTTCATTTTAAACAATGAAATTATGAATGTTTAAAAAATATTTGCTTTCCAAATGACAACTTCTCAAACCCAACACTACAAGACATTTTCTCTCACAACCCCAATCCCTAATAAGCATCGAGGATTGAAATACCAAAATAAATACTTAGATATGGCAATCCTAGTAGAAACTAGTCATATAGAACTATGGCTCTATAGGCCATGAAATAAATCTTTATGTATTGGAAAAATAAAATATTAGATTATCACAAAAATGTAAATAACCAAACCATAAATCTTCCATATCCTCAATATTAGAATACATTTGTTATGTCAGACACAAATTCTTTGCATAAAAGCTCGGTGAGGAAACCTCACCAAAACTCACGGAGCATAAAGAATACTTGAGAATATATTTTTGAATGTGGCCTTGGATCCAATAGCAACCTCTTTGTCTCTATATAGTGCTACCCTCCTCATCGAGGAAAGTACTCAACAACTCATAGAGTACTCACCGAGTATGCAAACTATGCCCGACACAAGACTTTGTATACCTATATTTGAGAATATTTTTTTGAATCTGGCCTTGTATCCAATAGCAACCTCTTCATATCTATATGGTGCTACCCTCATTGAGGAAAGTATTCATGTGCTACAATGTTTTGGGGACAAGGAAAGTGCTAGTAGTGTTGAAAATATTGTTGTTGATGTCAAAGGTGTATGGTAACAAGATTTTTGTTATTAATGCCAAAGACATATGATGAGATTGTTAGATGTTGTCATTGATGCCAAAGAATGAAAGGTGTAAATCACTTAAATAAAGAATTGGAAATGATTGTCATTGATGACAAATAAAGAAGCAAAGGCAGGTTTAACAAGGCAGATCTAATCTACAGATTGATAAGGTCGATTATTCCTTATAGTGGCGTCTTCTTTGAAGAAATTTGGTGAAGGATAAATGAAGGATAAAAACAACGATTTGATGATATGGGTTGACCCATATTAGTATGTTTCACATCCATGTGTGGTGTTTAAAATTCAAATAAATATAGTACTCAAGGGGCTGACCTCCTTAGATGTAGCGCTTCACAAAAAGACAAAAAAATGTTAATGAAAAGGTGGATATATAAGTAGAGTTGCCTCCCTTTGTAAATGACACATCTTTACAAGGAATCACTTCCCTTGTGAAGAGGCATATTGTAAATGGCACATCTTTACAAGGAATCACTTCCCTTGTGAAGAGGCATATTGGATGGGTATTTAAAGGAGATGAGATGAGTGTTTTGAAGAGTACGAAAGCAATGAACAATACGTGAATAAGAGCAGAGTCACAGCAGATTTAAAGCAGACCTTTGAAGAAGATTTATGACAGAATTTTGAAGGTGACTTATAGCAGTATAGCAGCAGACTTACATAGAAGATTTGAGCAGACATATGAGCAGGATAGTGAGAGACTTACGAGCAGATTCATAAGAGATTTTAAGACAGAATGTTGAGGAGTTTTTGAGCAGATTAAGAAGAGTTTTTGAGCAGATTTATGTAGATATCTTGATCAGATTTTAGAGGAGATGAAATATCCCCCTTAGTTTTTTTCAATTTCACCCATTTGCGTTAGCCAATGAAAGATTACGAACTTTCTGATCACCCAGATCTTGGAGTGGGCAAGGTGAGAGCATTACAATGCAAGGGGATGTAACTATAATATGAAGTGCTGAAAGTAAAATGAGCTATTGGCGGCAAGCTAGCCAATAGAGGAAATGTAAATGCTAGGCAACAAAGCCAACCTCTTCCACTTTTTAGCGGGCTATAGGAAAGTAAATGAAAGCAAAATGCTTGGCAGGATAGCCAATCACTTCCACTTTTCAGCAGACAATAGAAACTCAACCACTTATCTAGTGGGAGTGAAAAACAAAGTACTGAAATGAAAGGTTGATTAGTACTACTAGATCAGCGATTACAAAATGATATCTAACACAGTAATAACAATAATAAAGCCCAAGTGTTTGGTGCATCTTCATCCAGACGTTGCAATCTGAGCTTCAATGGTGATGGCTTCATTCTTGTTAACAATTTGGTGTGGCTTTAATGTCTTCTAAGGCATTTTTTGGTGTATTCCTTTGCTATTTGGTGATTTTTTTTTGGAGTGCTTCTACAGACCTAGTTGATCCACGTTTCTGATCATATCTTCCTAAGGAGTTGAACGATTTTTGTGGGTGATGATTCATTGGAAGTCTTGCAATTGGTTGCCCTTTTGCTCTTGTTTTGATGATTTTTGATTGAGTGTGATTTTTGGCTTGAGGTCAACTTCCCTAGAGGGTCGTAATACTTGCAGCAGGGTTCTTTGCTTGGCGGGATAGCCAATCACTTCCACTTTTCAACAGACAATAGAAACTCAACCACTTATCTAGTGGGAGTGAAAAACAAAGTACTGAAATGAAAGGTTGATTAGTACTACTAGATTAGCGATTACAAAATGATATCTAACACAGTATATAACAACAATAAAGCCCAAGTGTTAGGTATTCATCTTAGAAGAAATATAAATGAAAATATGAAATAAAGACAAAAGATACCATATTTGATATAAAGGAGTAGCAGTCTGGTTTTTTCGATCAGCAAGCCGAAACCTTCAAACACTCGTAACTCCCTCCATACTCCATCAAATGACCCCAAATTGGATGCAAATGAAGCCTAAGGGCTAGGTGTCCAAGATCATGAAGCAAAACTCCACAAAACAACTTAGAATATTCAAGCACGCTTCCCAAGAACCTTGCTGCAAGTATTACGACCCTCTAGGGAAGTTGACCTCAAGCCAAAATCACACTCAATCAAAAATCATCAAAACAAGAGCAAAGGGGCAACCAATTGCAAGACTTCCAATGAATCATCACCCACAAAAATCGTTCAACTCCTTAGGAAGATATGATCAGAAATGTGGATCAGCTAGGTCTGTAGAAGCACTCCAAAAAAAACCACCAAATAGCAAAGGAATAGACCAAAAAATGCCTTAGAAGACATTAAAGCCACACCAAATTGTTAACAAGAATGAAGCCATCACCATTGAAGCTCAGATTGCAATGTCTGGATGAAGATGCACCAAATGATCAGCTAGGAGTTGTCTTTCAAACTTGAAACTGATGAAAAGGAAGGAGGTATTTCAACCTCGAAGCAACAGACTGAAATAATTTCAACAACACTTTATTGTGATATGAAAATGGATAACCGAATGAAAAGGCAGAGAGTCATACTTATAGGTTTCAACCCCAAATTTCAAATCCCTTTTCCTCTAGAATGGGATGCCCAAATATGAGGAGTAAAATAATACATATTAAAAATCATTGCTTGTATAATATGGCGTCCACTTTATCTTGGCATAAAATATAACTTAAAACATTTTAATCTCCAACTTGGCCATCCAAAATGAGGCCCACCTTTTGAAAACAACTTCAAGTCACAATGCCTAGGCATGGGGTCCAAAAGTAACAATGAAATATAATGTTACTTAAGTTGGAGAATGTTGGAGAAACCACTACCAAAATAGAATTGCCTCACTGCGAGAAATAGAAATTGAGTGTTTAACTATTACCAAACTGTATTGCCAAAAATAACACTTACTAAAAATAGTATATCGCTAAAAATAATAAGTGACTCCAAACATCGTTTGAGCACAAACCTCCTAGAAAATAGGAAACCCTTATTCTACATCTGACTAGCCTATGGGCCCTCAAAATAGGCTAATGGTCGCAAAAAGAACTAGTGTTGAGAAGGAGGCATTATAGGAGATTCTAGCAAACTTGTGAAGACATATCATCCATTGAAGTATTTGGAGGTTGGTTCCTATCAAAGAAGAGATTGGTGTCTCTTGTTGAGTTGGTGATCAATTGTGGGAATTGGTGTCTCAAGTGGGTTGGTACCTACAAGAAGAAGACTTGTAAGAGAAGTAGTTTGGTGCCTACAAAGACTAATATATATATACTCTTGCAAGGGTTTCCATGTAAATTATATGTTCTCAATTGCTAGATCTTGCATGTGTGTTATTGTTGTGGATGATTAAGTTTTAAAGTATTGCTGCTATGATTGATTAAGTTTTGAAAAGTAAAAGATTGTTGTCATATTGATTCACTCCCCTTCTCAGTATACCTGTGTGCTCATCAAGGAGATTAAGTTCTAAAGTATTGCTGCTATGATTGATTAAGTTTTGAAAAGTAAAAGATTGCCGTCATACTGATTCACTCCCCTTCTCAGTATACCTATGTGCTCATCAAGGAGATGCAAGGGTTTTGTTATCTTGTTTAAATGGTCATAATTAATTTTTTTCACTCTTTGAAAAATGGTTGTGGGGTCAATTTTGTTTTGTCCTTATTTTTGCAACCATGGAGTCCATGCCATAATAAATTTCACCCAAATATCTTTGATTTGTATCAACATAGTTAATTATATTCATGGACTTAGTGAAGCTCAAAATTATTCCACACAAGCCCACCACTCATCATCAAGAATCAATGATTTGACCTTTTGGGCTCTATATTTGATTGTCTCCATACATTCCAAAGAGCGTTGAGGATCAAGGTGCTCAATGGCTCGTACAACATAAGTCATTTTGAGATGATCGTGTGATGTAAATTGAGTCAGGGCAACTTCACATGGTGTAAAAGCAAAAAAATTAAAACATTAAAAAGTAGATGACAAATGTTTTTTTAATAAAAAATAAAATTGCCTTCAACAACTCCAAGTTGGAGAAGGACCTTAAGATGGCTTCTATATGATGATTTGTCACAAACATTGGAATCCCCTTGGCCTCAATATAGATTTCTTTAACCCGCTCGATGTCTATGCCAATTTTTTGCATTATCAAGTTAAGGAAGCGGTGTTTTCAAAATATGCCCATGTGTACTTCCGCTATTAGACCTAACTAATCTACGGTTATGAAAACCAACTAACTAATTAACTAACAACAGCTGAAGGAGAAATTGGTTTTGCAGGAAGAGAGAAATATAATTCGAAACATACTATATTCATTTAAATAAAAGTATTATTTCAGCGGAAAGATAACTACCATTAATCAACTAACAATTAAAACCAACTTAACTGCTAATTCTCTTGCATTTATAAAAGAATAGTTCTAACAATTGGCAAGTAACATGCTAGACATTTTTATTAAAAGAACATGAGATAAGGGTTCGAAAGTTACAGTAAGGAAGTTGATTCACTCGAGTTGGATTCTCTGGCACTTAAGGGAAAAGACATATCATCAGGGGCTTTACCGCCCAACCAAGACCTACTGGTCTCCCGAGTTTCTTCAACTGAAGGACCTGCCCTTCATGAGGGTAATTATCAAGGATCAATTTACCATTATGCCCTTTTGAGCTTGGTGCCATGAACCTACACCGCAGGTCGATCCTTCGCTCGAAGTACCTCCTACACGAAGGACCATCTTGACCTTAAGCGCATCTGGTTCATGAGCGCTGACCTATGCCCAATTGGCATCATACCTTGGCCAAGGATTGTTAATATGATCTGACACTTCTGTGTCGTCAGCAGCTTCACCCTTGCTCGACATTGAGTTTTTCTCTTATTATTTAAGTTTGCTGAACTCCAGGGATTCCTATCAGCGACACAGACAAGCGGGGAGTGACTTAGCTAAGGTCTAGGTTGTGATATTCAACATTTGGGCAATCCCCCTTCTGAACTCAGAGGTTAGTAACATTCAAGCTTCCGCAATCCAATCTCAAGGGTCAAGGTGATGAAATACAACGAGATAATTGTTCAATGGAGAGAAGGTAACTCAAGGTAATGAGAATTATTGAAGGAGGCCAATTATAGTCCACAAATCGGTTACAACAGACGGTAGCCAACTCAGTCAAGAAATCAAGACGTCAGGACACCAAATCTCCTTTAGGGAATGAGAATAGATTCACATCAGAGATGGTGGCCTTGACCCAAGAGGTTTCCGATCAGGTAACAGGCGCCATGCAGGCTCAAATTCTACAGTACTAACCACAAGCGTTTAAAGGAACATTCGGCCCAGACAGAACTATGCTCGGGAAGATTATATGATTAAAGAAAAATGATGGACATATAGATGGAAATTCAACAAACAAAAACTGTACAGAGGAATACTAAATACTTCAAAATTAATTGTAGGTCAGGCATTCGAATTCAAGAGCTATACTGAAATCGAAATTTAAAAACATTGCTACTCTTTGAAAGCGTACAGGGATAGCATAGATAATTTTCTCAAAGATGGCAAGGATTTGCTACATGCCTGATGATAGTTGACTGACGATTCTCAGGCAACCTCTGTAGCAAGAGACGCGACCAGGATTGGAAATAGCTTAAACGTAATCCCAGACGCCAAGCCTTACAGAAGCGAAACACCCCTCTAAGCTCTCGTTGACGCATGCTTACAGAAGTTCCGACACTATACAGGTTTGTCCGAATAATGGAGCAACCCCCCCCCCCCGGCGGTGAAAGGAAATTCTCGTGAAATAAAGCACAACCTCCCCCCTCGATAATCCTTCACACACTTGATACCTCCCTTTGCGGAAAACAAGACAAGGAAAGAAAGATGCCCCGAAAGGAGAAGGCTTCGAGCGCCAAGTAGACATCGCGGTTGCATGGCTTCCTCCCCAACCGTTACCCCAAGACACAATCGAAGAAGGAAATGAAGAGTAACTCCTGATGACTTCACTCTTCCCATTAATTCCATTCCCCCCAATAATCCTTCCTACAAGATAATGAATTCGATAAAGAGGGAAAATTCTAGACTAAAGCTTGATTTAGGTATTATTTTATTTTAAATTTACTCTTAAGTATATTGTTAAAATATACTTTAAGGGATTCAACTATATCTATAATTACTTAATGAGCTGAATAATTATAGACTTAATTTAAATAAGGGTCAAGGTATGACTGGATAGGTTGATCTTCGCTGGCTCAGAGCAATGGTAAAGTGGCCCTTGATAACCAAGTCCTCTCCCGGATGATATCTCCTTTCCCTTTTGGTGTTGATGAAATTGTATCCCCTAACATGAAGATTGTGGTTAGAACGTTCTCATCAATAAAATTAAAAAAAACTTAAATACTCATCGCACATGTTTATACTTGACCCATTTCTAATGAGTAAAAGAAATTCCCACATCAATAAAATAATCATTTGCATTTACATAAGGAATAAAATCATTTCCATTATGCTTCCATATAAAATAAAATACTTATTTATTCTTAATTTGGTGGTCCCATGAAATGAATTGACTGCAACTGCCATAACGGCCAAGGTTTCCATTGACGAAATCAAGACCTAATTAGAGGGATGTAACATACTCCACCCCTTAAGAACCATCGTGCTCGATGATTATTTGATTATTCATTCTACACAAATTTATACTAGGAAAGGAAATTAGAGTCTTAATTGTTTTGGAACAAAAAGGGAAACTTCTGAAGGATTTCATCATAATCCTCCCACGTTGCGTTTTTCGCTGAGTACTGGTCCCACTGGACCTTGCATTGCACAATCTCGCGGTTACACAAGCGCATCTTGCACACCTCGAGCACTCTAAGTGGCTCGACTGCGATCACTCTTGGATCCCGTACCTGTAGGGAATTCCAATCAATCTGGTGGTCAAATCCTGCATGATATTTCTTAAGATAGGAAACATGAAATACATTGTGTAATCTAGCGAGGGTTGGAGGTAGAGCAACTTTGTAGGCGACTGGGTTAACAACTTCCAAGACTTCAAAAGGTCCCACATATCTCGGAGCTAGCTTGGAGGCTTTTCCGAATTTGATTGAGCTTTTCTGAGGTTTAACCCAAAGGAGAACTTTATCCCCAACTGTAAACTGTCTGAAATTCCTTTTTGCATCTGCATAGCTTTTCTGACGGTCATTGGCTTCTTTTAGCCTCTGTTTGATCAACTTAACCTGTTCTTCCATTTCTAATAGCATTTCGGGTCCGAGGATGATCCTGTCCTCTAATTTATCCCAACTAATTGGTGTCCAACACTTTCTGCCGTATAGGGCTTCAAACGGTGCCATTTTGATAACTGACTGGTAGGAGTTATTATAGGCAAATTCTACTAACGGTAAATACTCCTCCCACTTATATTGCTGATTCATGCAGTACATTCTGAGTAGATCTTCTAGTATCTGGTTTAGCCTTTCCGTTTGACCATTGGTTTCCAGGTGATAAGCTGTGCTAATATTTAACTGAGTTCCCAAGGCAGAAAATAGAATCTTCCAAAATCTGGACGTCATTTTGGCATCTCTATCAGAGATAATCTTTTCTGGAACTCCATGTAAACGAAAAATTTCTTGCACAAATTTTTGAGCAATCACCGAGGCTCCATCTATCAAATTTCTCGATATAAAATGTGCCACTTTGGTAAGTCTGTCCACTACCACCAGTATTGCGTTGTGCCTATTCCTGGTCATTGGTAAACCCTGAACAAAATCCATACTGATGACTTGCCATTTCCATTTAGGTACACTATGGGGCTGAAGTAAGTCTGCTGGGTGTTGGTGCTCTACCTTAACCCTCTAACATTCGAAACATCCTGCCATGAATCTGGCTGCATCCTTTTTCATTCCTTTCCAAAAATATAAAGGTTTGATATCCGCCAACATCTTTGTTACCCCCAGGTGTCCTGAGTAAGGTGTTGAGTGGGTTTCATGCCATATGGTTTTTCTTAACTCTGGTTGATCGGGTGCGTACATTCTGCCCTTGAATCTTAATAACCCATCTGTGTCAAGCTGGTAAACTTCATACTTAGGGTCCTGCGGATATGCCTGAAGAGCTTCTTGCACTTTTAGGTAAAATTCATCTTCACTCAATTTTTGTAACACTTAAGCTCTAAAACTGGTATTGACTGACATCATGGAAGTTATATGCCTTCGTCGGCTCAAAGCATCAACTACTCTATTTTCCTTGCCTTTGATATAACTAATTTCAAAATCGTAGTCGGTTATCAACTCCATCCACCTTCTTTGTCGAGCATTTAAGTTGGGCTGGGTGAATAAGTACTTTAACCCTTGATGATCTGACTTAAGCTCAAATGTTTTTCCCAACAGATAGTGTCGGCACATCTACAAGGCATGAACGATAGCTGCTAACTCCAGGTCATGAGGCACATAATTTTGCTCATATTGTTTCAACTTTTGGGATTCATATGCCACCACCTTCTTGTCTTGCATTAATATACTACCTAATCCATTCCCCGACGCATCTGTGATTACTACAGAATGACCATTAGGGTCGGGTACAACCAAAATGGGTGTTGAGGTTAACTTTTCCTTCAGCGTAACAAAAGCTTCCTGACATTTTGAGGTCCATTCGAACTTCTTACCCTTTTTTTGAAGAGAGGTGATTGGGTGCGCAATTCTAGAAAAGTCCTTCACAAACCTTCGATAATACCTAGCTAGACCCATGAAGCTTCTAACTTCATGTACGTTCTTAGGTTCCTGGCCACTCTACTATTGCTCTTATCTTCGTAGGGTCTACTGCTATTCCTTCACCTGATATGATATGACCCAAATATTGAACCTCCTTTTGGAAGAAAGTGCACTTCGACAACTTGCCATAAAGTCGTTGCTCTCTTAATCACTGAAGAACTAACTGCAGATGCCGGAAGTGTTCTTCCTCACTCTTTGAATAAATAAGAATATCATCAAGAAATACCAAAACAAATTTGTCGAGACAATCGCGAAAGATGCTGTTCATCAAATTCATAAATGCTGTCGGAGCATTGGTAAGCCCAAAGGGTAACACCATGAACTCATAGTGGCCGTACCTCGTTCTAAAGGCTGTTTTATGAATATCTTCCTGTTTCATTCGGAGCTGGTGATATCCCGATCTCAAATCTATTTTGGAGAATACTACTGCTCCTTTCATTTGATCAAAGAGATCGTCTATCCTAGGCAAAGGGTATTTATTCCTGATGGTGAGTTTATTCACCATGCGGTAATCCATGCATAGTTGGAGTGTCCCATCCTTTTTCTTGACAAATAGCACCGGTGCTCCCCAAGGTGAAACACTAGGTCGAATTAACCCTTTATCCAACAATTCTTGTAATTGCGCTTTTAATTCCATCAATTCCACTGTGGTCATATGATACGGGGCCTTAGAAACGGGCTCAGCCCCCAGAATCAAATCTATAGAAAAGTCAAAAACTCTTCTTGGCGGTAGCCCAGGTAGTTCCTCCAGGAACACATCCTGATATTCTCGGAGATAGGGATATTTATCTGCAAAGGTTTCCTCCTTGTGGTCGATTCTCATTTCCTCATTTTGATCTTGAGTTTGCATAATCATCTCATCCATAATTATACTGTCTTTAAATTCCCTAACTTCTTCCATTCTCACAGCATAGATCTGACACCCTTTCCTTTTGTTCCTTTTTAATTGCATGGCGGAAATTTGCCGAGTTCCAACTTTTCGTTGCACTCCTTGCAAAAGCACCCTATTCCCAAAATCATCATGACACTCCACTGTCTTTTCCAGGCAGTTGATTTTAGCCTTATGCTCTTTTAACCAATTCATTCCGAGAATTATGTCATAGGAGCCCAGAGGTGCTACGTAGAGATTAACCTCAGTAACGAAGTCTGGAAGTTCTAACCTAGCCTCAAATAGACATTGCTCTACCCGAGCCCTCATCTAATTGGCATATTCTACCGGCCAAGAGTTTTCCATAAATCTAGTTCTTTTGGGAAATTTACCAAGTAGTTTAGGTGAAATAAAACATTCAGTAGCCCCTGTGTCAATTAATATAGTTATCGGGTTCTCGTAAAGCATACCTGGTGCCTTGATTGGAGTAACCTGATATTCCGCTTGGCGGTTGTCCACCACCGCATGGATCCTCTTCTAAAACGTTGTTTGCTGAGATGGTAGCAGCCTCCGTTGTTGCTGCCCTTGCTGATTTTTGGTAGGACACTGATTTGCACAATGCTCGCCTCCAAAATTAAAACATCCCCTTGGTGGTCCTCTCTTTTCTGGTACTTTTCCTATATTTGATTCATCTCTTCTATTGCTATTATTGCCCCTTCTATCCTTTCTGCTATCATACTGACTGTTCTTATATCCCTTCTTTTTGAAACTCTGTTGCGATTGCTTCCATTTTCCCTTACCTAGATTCTTATCTCTAATGGAATCATCCTTCTTCAGTCTTTGTTCCTGCCAAACTGCTTTCTCAAAAGCCTCGTCCATTATCCAAGGTGCTAAAACATCTACCGAACTTCCAATGCGGTTATTCAATCCCATGATGAATTTCCGGGCTTGAAAGTTTTCATCTTGCTGATATTGGGGTACATACTTCAACAATCTAGTAAATCTTTCACAGTATTCATTAACGAACAAAAGTCCCTGTCTAAGATTCTCAAAGTCCAAAAGTTTTTGATCGTAAAACATTTGTGGTAGCCAACGTTGTCGGAATATCCTTACAAATTTCTCCCAGGACACATCAGTTGCCTCAAGGCTCATCTCTGCCCTCTTGGTCTCCCACCAAGTTGCGGCTTCCCCCACCAACTGGTAAGCTGCCCAAGCGGCTTTAGAGGTGTCAAAGTAATCTCTCAGCTCAAAGTATTTCTCCATCTCTGTCAGCCAAGCTTCTGCAGCATCCCCTAATGCAGATGCCTCAAACTTCGGGGGTTTGATCTTTTTCATAGCTTGGGCCAACTCGTTAGCCAATCAGCTCCTTTTAATGCTCAGATTTATATTCTTAGAACTTTCTTCCCGCTGGTCACTACGGGTCTCAGACCTTTCCTCATGCGTTTCAATCTGCACGTTCACTTTCCTTTCTAAGTTTAGCAACTGATTTTGGGTGTCACTCATTAAGTTCAGCAACTAATCTAATTTGGCTATGGGGTTATCATTATCTTGAGCTCCTCTGAACCCATTCTCGGAATTCTCCATTCAAATTTAAAAGTTCTTGAAATTAGGTAGTACTTATTAGTTTGGGTGGGTTATTAACATGATGGGTCATCAAAAGAAGTGTACCACATTGCACAAGATTTCAACATGTCATGCCATAAATTAACTATAGATTTCATTCCTCATTAAATACAAAATATCTATCACACTTGCGATAGATAGATTACAAAAGTTTCATAACTTGATACCACTTCCTGTGATAGATCGGATTACAAAATGAATAGTCATCACTTCCTATGATAGACTTGATTACAAAAGGTTTTAGCTAACTACCATTATTGTGGTAGGTTTGATTACAAAATTGCTACCCAAAGGCATCCCAGAGGTTGGTTCCCATTTTCCAAGGATTCTGGAAGCTTGTTTACAATTCCTCTGAGGTTCAAGGTGTAGGGTTGCTCTATTTCAGCAAGGAGAGCGGCTTTAACGACTTCCTTACTGGAAGGTGTCCACTTCCTTCTTTCACGCCGAAGTCTTTCCAGAGCTTCAGTCAGGGTCTCTGAGTCCACAAGCATCGACCATTTGGAATAATCATACTAGAGTCTGATTTTCCATAGCCGTCTGGATACCGGATCTCGGACCTTTCGAGGTGTTTTTCGTATCCACATCTTGGAAAAACACCAAGGGATAGATTTTAGTTTTCTAGGTTGCATAGTGAGCCCGAGGTTCAGTGTCAAACTTGGCTTTGATACCATATGTTAGGCCTAACTAATCTACAGTTATGAAAACCAACTAACTAATTAACTAACAGCAGCTGAAGGAGAAATTGGTTTTGCAGGAAGAGAGAAATATAATTCGAAATATACTATATTCATTTAAATAAAAGCATCATTTTAGCGGAAAGATAACTACCATTAATCAACTAACAATTAAAACCAACTTAACTGCTAATTCTCTTGCATTTATAAAAGAATAGTTCTAACAATTGGCAAGTAACATGCTAGACATTTTTATTAAAAGAACATGAGATAAGGGTTCAGAAGTTACAGTAAGGAAAGTTGATTCACTCAAGCTAGATTCTTTGGCACTCAAGGGAAAAGACATATCATCAGGGGCTTTACTGCCCAACCAAGACCTACTGGTCTCTTGAGTTTCTTCAACTGAGGAACCCACCCTTCACAAGGGTAATTATCAAGGATCAATTTACCATTATGCCCTTCTGGGCCTGATGCCATGAACCTACACTACAGGTCGATCCTTCGCTGGAAGTACCTCCTACTCAAAGGACCATTCTGACCTTAAGCGCATCTGGTTCATGAGCGCTGACCTATGCCCCACTGGTATCATACCTTGGCCAAGGATTGTTAATATGATCTGACACTTCTGTGTCGTCAGCGGCTTCACCCTTGCTTGACATTGAGTTTTTCTCTTATTATTTAAGTTTGCTGAACTCCAGGGATTCCTATCAGTGGTACAGACAAGCGGGGAGTGACTTAGCTAAGGTCTAGGTTGTGATATTCAACATTTGGGCAATCCCCCTTCTGAACTCAGAGGTCAGTAACATTCAAGCTTCCGCAGTTCGATCTCAAGGGTCAGGGTGATGAAATACAATGAGATAATTGTTCAATGGAGAGAAGGTAACTCAAGGTAATAGGAATTACAGAAGGAGGCCAATTACAGTCCACAAATCGGTTACAACAGACGGTAGCCAACTCAGTCTAGAAATCAAGACGTTAGGATAGCATAGATAATTTTCTCAAA
This sequence comes from Sequoiadendron giganteum, assembly GCA_007115665.2. Lineage (NCBI taxonomy): Eukaryota > Viridiplantae > Streptophyta > Pinopsida > Cupressales > Cupressaceae > Sequoiadendron > Sequoiadendron giganteum. The sequence continues at coordinate 653,554,863 of CM021101.1, read as the reverse complement.
GATGGCAAGGATTTGCTACATGCCTGATGATAGTTGAACGACGATTCTCAGGCGATCTCTGTAGCAGGAGACGTGACCAGGATCAGAAATAGCTTAAATGTAATCCTAGACGCCAAGCCTTACAGAAGTGAAACACTCCTCTAAGCTCTTGTCGACGCACGCTTACAGAAGTTCCGACACTATACAGGTTTGTCCGAATAATGGAGCAACCCCCCCCGCGGTGAAAGGAAATTCTCGTGAAATAAAGCACAACCTTCCCCCTCGCGGTGAAAGGAAATTCTCGTGAAATAAAGCACAACCTTCCCCCTCGATAATCCTTCGCACACTTGATACCTCCCTCTGCGGAAAACAAGACAAGGAAAGAAAGACGCCCCGAAAGGAGAAGGCTTCGAGCGCCAAGTAGCCATCGTGGTTGCATGGCTTTCTCCCCGACTGTTACCCCAAGACACGATCGAAGAAGGAAATGAAGAGTAACTCTCGACGACTCCACTCTTCCCATTAATTCCATTCCCCCCAATAATCCTTCCTACAAGATAATGAATTCGATAAGGAAGGAAAATTCTAGACTAAAGCTTGATTTAGGTATTATTTTATTTTTAATTTACTCTTAAGTATATTGTTAAAATATACATTAAGGGATTCGACTATATCTATAATTACTTAACGAGCTGAATAATTATAGACTTAATTTAAATAAGGGTCAAGGTATGACTGGATAGGTTGATCTTCGTCGGCTCAGAGCAATGGTAAAGTGGCCCTTGATAACCAAGTCCTCTCTCGGATGATATCTCCTTTCCCTTTCGGTGTTGATGAAACTACATCCCCTGACACGAAGATTGTGGTTAGAACGTTCTCATCAATAAAATAAAATAAAATTAAATACTCATCGCACATGTTTATACTTGCCCCATTTCTAATGAGTAAAAGGAATTCCCACATCAATAAAATAATCATTTGCATTTACATAATAAGGAATAAAATCATTTCCATTATGCTTCCACATAAAATAAAATACTTATTTATTCTTAATTTGGTGGTCCCATTAAATGAATTGACTGCAACTACTATAATGGCCAAGGTTTCCATTGACGAGATCAAGACCTAATTAGAGGGATGTAACATTCGCTATTAAACCAACTGCCTTGCAATTTTTAGCATTGTCCATTATGACTTGGACAACATTTTTTGGGCACACTATTTCAATGGATTCAATGAGGATGTTGGGAATGAAGTTTTCATCCTTCACTTGTCCCTCACAATCAACTACCCAAAACCATCGCCCTTTGGACACACTGCAATGACATTAACTAGTGTTATATTTTTGCAATTCCTCAATCCATTAGAAACTATTGACACTCCTATTTGGGGCCACACATATTTGATTTACCTCAATGATGCCTCTAGAAAATATTTTTCCTTAGACGATAAGGTGGTGTTCACCTTTCAATACCTAGCATTATTATAATGAGTAGGTGCTTTAGCAATTGCCATCATAATTTGTTAGCAATATGGTGATTTGACAAGGTTGAAATGAAGTCCATTGACATGAATACAACAAGCAATACTCTAATGTACAACTTATTTAAACTCATTCTTGAGGGTCTTTTCCAATGACCCTCTTTTATGGTGCCACACATCTTTGATTTACCTCAATGATGCCTCTAGAGAATATTTTTCCCTAGACGATAAGGTGGTGTCCACCTTTCAATACCTAGCATTATTGTAATGAGTAGGTGCTTTAGCAATTGCCATCATAATTTGTTAGCAATATGGTGATTTGACAAGGTTGAAATGAAGTCCATTGACATGAATACAACAAGAAATACTCTAATCTACAACTTCTTTAAACTCATTCTTGAAGGCCTTTTCCAATGGCCCTCTTTTATGGGAAATAAGATGGGTATTGTCTTTTGGGAATACGATGGAAGAATGATAGGATATGGGCAAGCTGGTACTATTAAGCCACTAGAAATATTGAACGACGCTTTTTAGAAAGAGGATCTGATGCTTCCTATTGCTTTGTTACTGACAATATCATCATATTATTGCTACTTGATAGATGCCATAATTTTTTCCTTTGACAACTCTTGTGTATTCAGCATTAAACAAATTCTTCTTCATAATCTGGTCATAGCACATAGGTGAGCTTTCACTCAACTACATGAGCTCTTATGTGCTTTCCCATAGATCCCCACCTCAAGAAGTTGGTCAATCATGCATGTATGTTGTCAATGAGGTGACATTCAATTTTTTTTTAAATGATCTCTTTGGCACTAGGCCAATTGAACTAAAACTCCTAGCCATTCTATATAAAAAAGAAAAAAAGAAGCCCTACCTCGTGTTAAGTAAAAAAATGGCATTATAACAGCTATATTATGTATAAAAAGATTTAGAAAAACATTCAATTTTTTTTATAAAGTTCAAAAATTGAATTTCTTGTTCACAAGATAAACTAACATTTGAAGATTAAAATCTTGTAGTTGCACCTCTTTCTACTTGTAGGAGTAGAATCCCTATGTCAAGCCTCCACACGTACGAAGAAATATCCAGCAATCTTAATTGAAAATGACAACTTGGAGGGCCAGTAGTGTTTTGGTCCCTATGTAGTTGCACCTCTTTGTACTTTGTAGGAGTAGAATCCCTATGCCAAGCCTTCACACGTATGAAGAAATATCCAGCAATCTTAATTGAAAATGACAACTTGGAGGGCCAGTAGTGTTTTGCTCCCTATGTAGTTGCACCTCTTTCTACTTTGTAGGAGTAGAATCCCTATGTCAAGCCTTCACACGTACGAAGAAATATTCAGCAATCTTAATTGAAAATGACAACTTGGAGGGCCAGTAGTGTTTTGGTCTCTTTAATTTGTGAATCAGCACAGAAATGAGTGAACTCTAGGCAAAAGGAATGAAAATGAGTGACTTTAGGGTGAAATTAAGTTTGTAAAGTGTTCTTTTGTATTAATTGTTTTTTTTAAAAGCTGATTTTGGAGTTTATGCATTGGCAGTCTGTGGGTCCAGCTAGGTCTGGCTTGGGTCCCACTCAAAGTTTGGTTTGGTCAGGTCAAGGATCCACAGGGTACTTGGGGTGCCCATGTTGAACCTTGGGCAAACCGAAAGTTCTTAATCCCTCAGAATTGGTATTTGAACTGAATTGTGACAATAGGGAATTTTGTTTAGCAGAATCCGGTAACAAATTTGTTTTCTATTGCTCTGTTACTGACAATATCATCATATTATTGCTATAATTTTTTTAAAAAAAATGCTGATTTTGAAGTTTATGCATTGGCAGTCTGTCGGTCCAGCTAGGTCTGGCTTGTGTCTTACTCAAAGTTTGGTTTGATCAGGTCAAGGGTCCACAGGATACTTGGGGTGCCCATGTTGAACCTTAGGCAAACCGAAAGTCCTTAATCCCTCAGAATTGGTATTTGAAATGAATTGTGACAATAGGGCAATTTGTTTAGCAGAATACGGTATCAAATTTGTTTCCTATTGCTCTGTTACTGACAATATCATCATATTATTGCTACTTGATAGATGCCATAATATGTTCCTTTGTCTACTCTTTTGTATTCAGCATTAAACAAATTTTTCTTCATAATCTGGTCATAGCACATAGGTGAGCTTTCACTCAACTACATGAGCCCTTATGCTCATTCCTACAGATCCCCACCTCAATCATTCATGTATGTTGTCAACGAGGTGACATTCAATTTGTTTTTAAATGATCTCTTTGGCACGAGGCCAATTGAACTAAAAGTCTTAGTCATTCTATATGAAAAAGGAAAAAGAAGCCCCACTTTTTGTTAACTTAAGTAAAAAAAAATTGGCATTATAACAGCTATATTATGTATGAAAGATTGAGGAAAACATCATTTTTTTTTATAAAGTTCAAAAATTGAATTTCTTTTAGAAAAATTTGAAAAACTCACATTTGAAGATTAAAATCTTGTAGTTGCATCTCTTTCTACTTTGTAAGAGTAGAATCCCTATGTTAAGCCTTCACACGTACGAAGAAATATCCAGCAATCTTAATTGAAAATGACAACTTGGAGGGCCAGTAGTGTTTTGGTCTCTTGAATTTGTGAATAAGCACAGAAACGAGTGGACTTTAGGCAAAAGGAATGAAAATGAGTGACTTTAGGGTGAAATTAAGTCTGTAAAGTGTTCTTTGTATTATTTTTTTTTTTTGTAAAAAGCAGATTTTGGAGTTTGGAGTTTATGCATTGGCAGTCTGTGGGTCCAGCTAGATCTGGCTTGGGTTCACTCAAAGTTTGGTTTGGTCAGGTCAAGGATCTACAGGGTACCTGGGGTGCCCATGTTGAACCTTAGGCAAACCTAAAGTTCTTCCTCCCTCAGAATTGTTATCTGAACTGAATTGTGACAATAGGGCAATTTGTTTAGCAGAACCCGGTAACATAGCTAATTTCTATCTAAGATGTTCTCCAAGGGGGGTTGCTATTTGGTGTCTTGAAATGCTGATCCCTCTAACTATGTTGCCGCTCTCTGAAATGTAGCTCTTTGATTCAACCCATTGAACATTCTTCTACATTCTCTCCTGGAAAGTCCTTGTGTTGATACTTTGCAGTTATTCTTTGTCTGTCAGTTTGCAAAAGAGCTGCTAAATTGCCGCTCTCTGAAATGTAGCTCTTTGATTCAACCCATTGAACATTCTTCTACATTCTCTCCTGGGAAGTCCTTGTGTTGATACTGTGCAGTTATTCTTTGTCTGTCAGTTTGCAAAAGATCTGCTAAATTGCCCTCTTTGTCATATTGAATGAAAGTGGCTACCATGAATGTGTGTATATGCATAAGTTTGTACCAAATATATGCATTTGCAAATTTTAGAGTCCTCAATTTTCAATAGCATAGCAGGATACATTACAGTAAGAAGGCTTTTTAACTCGTTAGTGACCCATTGAACAAATCGAATAGCTACCTCTTGTAGAGTATTGAAGCCATGTTTAAATAACTTTGTTAGGGGCTGTTAGTGCTTCATCAATACTTAGGAATGCACAACATGTGTAAAATTCTATCAGTGGTCCTAAACCCTCCTCATCTTTAGGTATATCTTTTGGCATCGTTCATTTTAAACTATCTCTTGTATTTTGGCTAAAAACTGGTGATTTGTTTTTTTCTGTAATGATTATGTAATGTTGGCTTGTATATTAAATAACTGTGGAAATGGATATGTCCGTTCAGTAACCTGGTCCATAATTGAAATAATTCACCATCGAAGGTATGGCAAGCACAGGCACAATCAATCAGGTGGCAGGCTAGTTAAAAATCAGATGTCTCAATCCTGTTAAGTAGGAGATTTATGGGTAGGTGTATAGTATAAAGTGAAATGTCTTTTTAGAAAGAGAAATCAACTTGTTTTGTGGTAGGTGTATAGTATAAACTATTGACCACATGCTTCCCATTGTATATGGTGGCTCATAGTGGTTTTAATGCTCCCCATGGTGGAAGAAAACTACATATAAGCTGGGTGGGGATGCCACATGTTGAGAAGGCTCTAGTGTATAATATACACTATATTTATTTTATTGCTTGGCTAACATCATAACTCTCGGGGCCTCACACCGTGTACAGGGTGAATGTTTCGAAGGTTTGATTGCTGGGCACCACAGCCGATTTTTTGTGGTCATTCGGACCAGTGTAAGAGTTGACACAAGGAAAACAAGTGAAGAGCTGTAGCCAACCATTGTGCTCATGCAGTCACCTGGTTGAACGATCTTTCTTGAAATTGCTGCCCGTAACTTCCACTTGGATTTTTTTCTTTTGGACCTTCAATGTTTTTCACGTATGTCCATAGCGGTGTGGTGGCATTGTTTTGCATTCATTTTTTACAATGGCATGCCAATGAGTAGTCATTTTTTGATTCATCATCATCACAGTCCCTGGCTTGGCTACAAGTTCTTCCTTAATATTGCAAATTGTTACTAAACTTATTCTTATAAGCAAACAAACATGTTTAAACTTGAAATCATTTTTCTTTCTGTACTTGCACTAGGACAGTCTCAAACATTATGGATGTTTTGGGGATGTGGGCAAGAAGTCTTTCCTGTTTTGCGGGGTTACTTGTGGAGGTCTTAGCATTGTCAGGATATCGGTGGATCTCTCCAATCTGTCTGGGATGTTCCTGTATGAACAGTCTTAAAGTAAATTTGTAACATCAAAAATTAAAAGGGGGCATTTTCAAACAGCTCTTTTGATTATCATTGATAATATGACAATCAGATTTATAACTTTTACATATGTTTTCCAGTATTTCACTCAATTTTTAATTCAATATTTATTATTTAATGGTCAATGTTGAATTACATTGTTCAATGTCATAGATGTTAATGTTATTTAATTTCAGCTGTTTATAAATGTTTGACGATGTTTAATAGTTGAATTATACAAGTGAAAAGCTATAGCATATGCTTTCGTATAATACCCATTTTATTACATATATAAACTAGTGCGTTGAGAGGCAGCAAGGATTTGTGGATCCGAGTCAAAGTTAGTGGTTGGCGGCAAGTCTGTAGAAGAGAGCCCGCCAAAATAAAGTTAAACACAGAAAATTGTTTGAAACCTTTGTTAAAAACCATTAAAAGTAGTTTATCGAGTATTATATAATTTTTTAACTTGCTGATCTTGTTCAGAGAGTCCGAGTCATAAAACAGCTTGCTAATTCTTCTGAGTTCGAGTCTGAGAATGTTCAGTTCAAGGATTTTTCAAGAATTCATAAATAATTGTCCTTTACAAGTTGTAAAATTTTTGGCATCAGATTCTTCCATCCAAATGCTGCTGCTAAAAATGTTTAGAATGAAAATGAGTTCTATCAAGGTTTTGGAGTTTCAGGACTATTTTTAAGGGGACTATACCGTATGAAGTAATTATAGACCAGGGGAGGGCATTTGTGGCGTTTGAACAAACATGTTTTTGTGTTCTGATTGTTTTTGTTTTGTTATTTATATTTTTTTTCTTTTTAAATAGAAAGTCTGTTCTGGTTGGTAAATCTGCCTATGGAATTTTCTCCTAGAGTTGGAGAATGCACCTGGTTATTTCTCTGTTCTGATGGATGGTTGGATATCTGCTCTGAACATATCATATCGGGGTACTTTGGGAAATGGGGGCCGATTGGGGTCATGTATGGTAAGGTTCCATAATCCCGGATTATATAATGCATTTTTTTAGTTAATATGTTCTTTTATTGTAGATGATAAGGGATCCCAAGATATATATATGCCTAGAGACAGATTTATCATTTGTTTGAATTATATGTCGAACTATTATATACAAGTCCCAACTTAAAGTAAATTCTTTTCTTTGTGGCCGGGTTAATTTTTCTGGGGTTTAATTTATTTTTATTTGTCACACGTCTATTTTTTAAAATAGAAGTAAGTGAATTATTTATTATTAAATACTAATATTGCAAATATTGCTGCAATGTCAATGGGTCCTTGGTCTACTGGTGAAGTTGAAAGGTTCTAAATGAGCCCACCAGGGATCAAGTCTTGCTGAGTGCAAAGGCTCCGACACCGAAAAAGAGATGAGGCCGGGATTGTGCCTCAGGCTTTATAGGGCAGTTCCTTCAAAACTGTCCATGTCAATGACATAAATTTAATTTGAATGTAATATGTTCATACTCAATCCTCTGAGTGAGGGCTAGTTCTTACTATCTGAAATTAGTGTCCTCGAGAAGCCCATTAAGAAGATCAATTTCCACACAAATACAGGCAATAGAGTAATTCTTTTCTTTGAGCTTAGCCCATGTCTTCTATGTCTCAATAGAATTTCTTTTTGCCTTTAAGGTTTCATCATTCTATAAACATAGGTGAAAGAAGGGGTGTTACTTGTGGAGATCTTAGCATTGTCAGGATATTGGTGGACCTCTCCGATTTGTCTGGGATGTTCATGCATCAACAGTCTAAAAGTAAATTTGTAACATCAAAAATTAAAAGGCGGGCATTTTCAAACAGCTCTTTTGATTATCATTATCATAGCCATAATCAGATTTATAATTTTTACAGATATTTTCCGGTATTTCACTCAATTTTTATTTCAATATTTAATGGTCAGTGTTAAATTACATTGGTCAATGTTGAATTACATTGTTCAATGTTCAGTATTCAATGTCATAGATGTTAATGTTATTTGAATTTCAGCTGTTCATAAATGTTTGACGATGTTTAATAGTTGAATTATACAAATGAAAAGCTATAGCATATGTTTTAGTATACCCATATTATTATATATATAAACTAGTGCGTTGAGAGACAGAAAGGATTTGTGGATCCGAATCAAAGTTAGCGGTTGGCAAGTCTGTAGCAGAGAGACTGCCAAAAACAAATCAAACACAGAAAATTGTTTGAAACCTTTGTTAAAAACCATTAAAAATAGTTTATCGAGTATTATATAATTTTTTAACTTGCTGATTTTTTTCAGAGAGTCTGAGTCATAAAACAGCTTGCCAATTTTTCTGATTTCGAGTCTGAGAATGTTCAATTCAAGAATTCATAAATAATTTTTCTTTACAAGCTGTAATTTGTTTTGCATCAGATTCTTCCCTCCAAATGCTGCTGCTAAAAAAGTTTAGAATGAAAATGAGTTCTATCAAGGTTTTGGAGTTTTAGGACTATTATTTTTAAGGGGCCTATGCCGTATGAAGTAATTATAGACCAGGGGAGGGCATTTGTGACGTTTGCAACATGTTTTTGTCTTTTGATTGTTTTGTTTTGGTATTTAAAATTTTTTCTTTTTAAATGGAAAGTCTGTTCTGGTTGGTAAATCTGCTTATGGAATTTTCTCCTAGGGTTGGAGAATGCACCTGGTTATGGGATTTTCTCTGTTCTGATGAATGGTTGGATATCTGCTCTCAACATATCATATCAGGGCACCTTGGGAAATGGGGGCCAGTTGGGGTCATGTATGGTAAGGTCTCATAATCCTGGATTATATAATATGTTCTTTTATTGTTGATGATAAGAGATACCAAGAAATATATATATATATATATAATTTTTATCATTTGTTTGAATTATATGTTGAAGTATTGTATACGAGTCTCAACTTAAATAAATTCTTTTCTTTGTGATCTGGTTTATTTTTTTGGGTTTAATTTATTGTAATTGTCACTTTTATTTTTTAAAATAGAAGTAATTAATTAATTTATTATTATATAGTAATATCAATATTGCAAATGTTGTTGCAACAAAATTGACAAAGTTTTAAAGTTCTACAATAGATAGAGAATTAGATTAGCTCGTAAAATCAGTTGATCAACAAAGTCTCTAAAACCTAAGAACTGGACCATCAATGTTTACAGATTTTCGTTTAGCTGTAAGAGTTGAATCCAAGGTAGATTGCTTGCTGGCTGCAATGTTCATCATCCTTGAGTAGCTGGAAGTATCATTTTAACTTAAATATTCATCATCCTTTTTACTTTTTTGACTAATGAGAGGAGATGCAAGACGTCATCTTCTTCCACTTGTTTTCCATCATCAAGTGTTGTAACAAAACAGTTTTCTTTAGCTACGTCTTTAGGTAATGTTGCCTCTTAAGATCCACGTTAGAATCAACATCACCTAGTTCTTTTATAGGAACAACATTCAAGGACAAGATACAAAAGGGGTTAGAGGAAGAGTGAACTTGAGCAAAATAAATACAAATATTTTTTTGTGCCTTCTACTTCCAATTAGTTATATCAAAGATTTTGATACTCAATCTGTTGGTTTGATTTATGCTTTATAGTGCAGTTCCTTCAAAAATATCCATGTCAATGACATAAATTGAATTTGAATGTGATATGTTCTCATGGTCAATCCTTTGAGTGAAGATTAGTTCTTACAATGTGAAATTTTGTCCTCAAGAAGCCCATTAAGGAGATCAATTTCCACACAAATATATGCAACTGAGTAATTCTTTTCTTTGAGCTGAGCCCATGTCTTTTACGCCCTAATAGCATTTCCTTTTGCCTTTATCATTCTATAAATATAGGTGAAAGAAGTGGTGGAGCCTTAGGCAGACTGGTAACCTAGAGGGTGTTTCTATTGAATCAAAATTAGGTATTGCTTGTTATAGGTAAAGGTTGTAGGTGCCCATGAACCAAGGACCATTGCGAAATATCAATTATTCCTCTTATTTGACTAAGAAGGTAGGAACAAAAATCCTCTCAGACACATCAAAATGTCAATATCCTCTTTAAGTTGGCTTCCTTTCTCTATCTACCCACTTTTCTAGTGATTTGTAAGAGGGCCAAGCACCGATAAACTTGCCCACCACAACTTGCTTATCAAGATTGATAATCAAATTAGTTGACTCCACAAGGGGAATATCTTTAGAAGGAACATCCTTCTAGTGGGTAGCCATGAGAATGGGAATGGCCTAGAAGACCAACATAGAAAACCAAACATGTAGGATCTAGTTCCTTGACATAGTATCCAAAAAGACAGTTTGAAAATTACAATGGTGGAAAAAGCAAGCTCATAATGAGCCATAACTAGGCCAAGCAACCAACTACAATTGTAGCTGTAAAGTCTCTTTTTCAAAGTTGTTCATATTCATCCAGTTCCCCTCTATGCTCTTAAACGTGTTTAGTATTGTGCCAGTCTGCCAGACATCTATATTACTTAACACAAGCCCACTTAATTTAACACTAAAGTGGAATTGAATTTAGCTTTGGAATTTCATCTTAAAGTTTCTTGAACAAATTCCTCAATAAAGTTGTACATGTTGCATTTGTTTCATTAGTTCATTCCATCTCATAGAGAGTTCATAGTGTGTTTCAAACCTCAAGGTCAACATATTAAGAAGATTGCTAAGTTTCATTCTAAAAATGTCTTAAATTTGTACATTGAAGTTTTTTGTATGTCTAAAATTTGATGGAAATGATTAATTTCTCACTTGGATGTTTTTCTAACCTTGACCCATTAACTTGTGGAGCCATCTATCCCAAGGACCTGGGAAATTTTTGTGAGCAGTTTAATCTTTTAGCCTCCATCCCATCAACACTACTCCTAGGTGTTCAACTACTTTTAAAACAACATACTGACAATTATAGCTCAACCGTATACTTTTGTTGTGCTTAGCAACATAATTCTTAGAGCAGATGCATTTTGGGAATAATTATGTCTTTATATATATAACAAGGGATATTGCAGCTCTGTGCTCTTGAGCAAGTTTTTTCACAAGTTTAATTATTTGTGGGAGCATTAACTAATAATCCTTAGCTCTTGTAAAATTAGGTCTTCTTCTTCAAATATTAACTTGTACCACCTTAGGTTTGGAGAGGGCATGATGTTGCATCAATTTGTTTAGGATCTGATACCTTACCTACATGTCACAAAAACTTTATTTCTTCTTAGAGGTTACAAATGCTACTGTTACTCGTAAATGAGCTTATATATAAATGTAAATTCCTTTAGCTATCTAAATTTCCTTTTATCTTTTATCAAATATATTAATGGCAAGTATTTCACATGGGAAGAATATTAGAAAGCATTATATATGAATAATGGCTACAAATAGATTATTCTTGAGAATAATAAGTTATAAAAAATCTTTATTTTTTTCGTGGAAATAGGTGGAGCTATCTCAATCGTTAAAATTGAGGGCTTGTGCACATCATTTACTGTTGATCATGGTTCTTTAGATGCACTTTTTGAGGTAAAGCTTTTCACTCTTTTAAGGTCTTGGTGGGTTGGCTTTGGATTGGTTATAGGTCTAAGGTTTATTTTCATGTTTTTATTGGAGTTTACTGATATAATTGACCTAGTTTTGATGATGTGGAAATTATTATTTCTCTCTTTAAAATTATTTGCTAAAATAATAATTCAAGTTTCTTATGATACAATTGTCTCATATGTGGATTAGTAATACCATGTTTCTTATTGTTAGTTCCTACCATGGAACTATAACAGAGGCCTCTATCCTCAAATAGTGATTAATCTACATCGAAACAGCCAATGAGGATGCATAATTGTTTGCAAATTTGTCTTTGGTTTGCTATCTCCATAGTTAACTTGCATATTTTTTACGACAAAAAGATTGAAAGTTTTTTGGCGCTCTGTGATTGGGGTTTAGGATAGGAGATTGTTAGAGGCTTTGTGGGCATTATGAGGCAAGAGAAGGTGTATAAATCAATTTTTATTTGAACTTTGTTAGAGGCTCTGTGAGCATTATGTGAGACAAGAGAAGGCGAGTAGGGTTTTAAGTGTGATGGTGAGTTGACATAGTGGCAATTTTGGCATGCAAAGGAGGTGTTTAGACTAATTGCCTTTAGAGCATTAGTAGTCTATCAAGTTAGACAACAAGCGTTTAGACTAATCGCCTCAGACTCGATCTAACCGTCAGACCTCTTATTTGCTTCAGTTTTAAAGGAATCGAGGTAGACTTGCAGTCTATCGATTTTTGAGAAAAAATCTTTGGTAGTCATGGCAGGATCTGCCATCTACTTGTTGAATACTTCTTTGAATTTTAGACAAATTTCCTTCGAATCCATAATCTTCCCATCAAACTCATCAGTTAAATCTACTTTTAGGTCATTACAATTACCTTTAATCTCCATCAGCATGTCCAAATACCTTTCGAGCACTTTAGAAATCTCCTTTACCAGGTTGTCATAAATGCTTAATTTCTACTTCAATGAGTTGGACCAAGAAGGATCTAACTCCTTTGGGTCATTCACAATTTGTTCATTGATCAATTTCATTCAATCCATGGAAATCAACTCTTTCATTTCTTGTGATAGCACATAGAGGTTGGTCTGATCTTTTCTGACCTCTTGTAGCTCTGTCATCAATCCCTTCCTTTTATCAACAATCTGGGTGAAGAATAACACAGATCTACTAATAAAGAGGATGATTTCCTGAGACATTTCATCTATCCATTCGTTGGAAGCTTTGATATATCCCAAATTCTTTCTAATTAATTACATTGTAAACCCATCAATAACTCCAACTTGAGAACTTGAGGCTCCACTGGATATAGAAGGGGGGGACCCAAAGAAGAAATAAAGTTTTTTAAAGCAAGGACTTGAGATTGCAATTTCACCTTTTCCTTCCTTTCTTCCTTTACCCGCTTAATCAAGGCATTGACTAAATAATTAGCGTGATACACATCATCTTCAAGTGTTTGAGGTCCCATATCTGTTGGCAAAAGACACTGCTAGTATCAGTTGGTGTTGTCATTGATGGCAACTCTAATCAATGATCAGATACGCACATCATCATTCGATCATATCGCTAGGCAAATTGAAGATTGATAAGGAAGAACAGAGTATTCGGTAAGACAGTGTTAATCAATCTGTATAAATATTTCATGTTATTGATCTGTGTTGCGTATCTCAAGACAAATATTTTAGTATATTATCTTTATTACTACTGAAGTGCAGTGGCTCGTATCAATTTGTGTGGAAGTTAGAAGATCCGATAGGCTTATTCTCAATTTTTCTTGTATTGGAGCCGACTTCATGAATGTATTATATCGCGGATGTATGGAAAGTAATTGGTTAAGTATTTTTGTGTTTGTACATCTTTGTTTGGGTCCTAGACAAGTTGTGGTCGACTGCTTTGGATGCACATTATTATTCATGATTTGAGCCAACAATTGTAATTATTTTTGTGTTCTATTGAAGCCGACAAAGTGTAATTGAATTGTTCTCTATCATTTTGTATGAAATATGAAGTGTGTGTTGACGTCACCAAAGTGTTGCCAGGTGTGCGAGATGTTGCCACTTGTCATGTACGTTGATGGGGCCTAGTCTAAATTCGCCAACGATATGCATACAGGCTATCAAATTGACGATTGTCGTATGATAATGAGGGTTGATGATGATTAATTGTGGCCGTTCCTTGCCAATCGCACACGATTAAAATAATCGTTTTAAAACTGCTACGAGGTGTGGATTGGTGACACAAGTTTTCGCCTGGCAGTACAAGGTGGTTGGTTCGGGCCCACAAGCAATAAGCGTGTCTGTTGACTGGGAAGTGTGTTTTTGGCTGACAGGCCTGCCATGTGGTGACATGGGATTTTCAATGATGTTTGACTCAATTTGAGTCGTTCAATATGCCAACTTGCTTTTGCATCAACGACCCGATTTCAAAACATCAAACAAACCATGTGATGGTTGCTTGAGCTCTAGATATTACAAATATCAATGGCGCAAGCTTTTTGATGGATATCATCTTGATTTCCATGCATGCGAGCAGTTTTCTCCTGACAATCATGATGGATTGTACACTATTTTCCATAAACTTGGAAACTAATAGTGGTGAAATTGACGTCTGCCACTAATCGCTCACTCATTCGTATTGCAATTGGAGCATTAATGGTTACTGCATCAGTTTGCTCGATAAATGCTTGCTAATTGTTCATTTGCATCATTGCAATTTTGAGTTTGAATTCATCTGTGCTACTGCATTGAGTGGTTGTTGTTCTTGCGAAGCTTTGGGTCCATGTGTAAAATGAGCAAATCAATTGCTTCTGGTTCACCATTGTGTAGGAGTGTGAGGATGAGTGCGAGAAACTCTCAGGAGGAGGTGAAGCCAAGCAAATAGAGCGCCATTCCTAGTGCTCTTGGAGCCAATGAAGAAGGTACAAGGTCCCTCCCAAATTTTGTTAGGAGCAGTCCTTGACTCAAAGGCCAAATTACACGGGTGGAGGTAATGGACTATGGAGAAGAAAAGAGGTCTGTCGAGTGTTGTGAAGAATCAATGGCCGAGCTGAATTTTAGGCAGTATGAGTTGACCATTGAAATCACTGGTGGCTCTCGTAGCGAAAGTTTCAACACTAACTCGGATTATCGCAGCTACCTCGCAACCTTAATTGAATTGGTCGGTGTGGATGAAGAGGTCCTCGCAGTGTCTACTATTGCCATGATGGTACTGTGTACTATTTCTGGTTTTGGTGCTAGAACTGATAAGGATAAGGCAGTGCTCCCGCTTCTCATTGAGGCGAGGACACGAAGCGGTCACCTATATCGTGGCCATAAGGTTGTTTCGGGTGTTTGTTAATGGTGCAGTCTTTTAGGTCCTACAATTTTGTTTTGGTGTTGGTGTTGTCTTTTTTTGGTCTGACGTGGACGAATACGACAAAGCCTTGGTGGTGTTTTGCTTCGATTGACTGGTTACAAGAGTCGTAACTGTTTTTAATTCCCTGTTTATCGAATGATTATATCCATCAATATGGGAATTGTGAAATCAAATGATATATTTTTTTTGAAACAAAATGTTGCTAAAATGTAATGGAATGAGCTTGATGCTTGTTGCTCTTTTATTCTATAAAGGAGATTTCAAGGCTCATTTCAGGGGTTGGATATTTTTGAGTCATAAGGGTATAGGTGTGATATACTGAATGTGCATAATGCAGGGTTTGGGATAAAATAGCTAGTTAGTCATCTTGGGTAAGAATTCTATATGGGACAGGCTTAATATGTTATATGTAATTACTGATATTGAGCAAATCTAAAAAATTTAAGGCAATTGTTGTCCTGTGTGTGTTATGGCAGATTATGAATAGATTATCAAGGGTTCTTTCATTTGTCTCCAAGAATTCAGTTGAATGTATATGTTATATGTAATTACTGATATTGAGAAAATCTAAAAAATTTAAGGCAATTGTTGTCCTGTGTGTGTTATGGCAGATTATGAATAGATTATCAAGGGTTCTTTCATTTGTCTCCAAGAATTCAGTTGAATGTATGATTCTCTTTAATGAGTTGATCAAATGCTTGAGAAAGGATTGTAAGTCTGTGATAATGTGCTAAGGATCTAGTAAGGAGTGATGTTCAATAAATACTGTGAAGTTTCATGATGTAATGCATTGTGAGAATTGTCCACTAATATCAGGGTTGAATCTATGTATGATCGAGTGCTTTATGTATGACTCCTGCCCAATTTGATGAGCCACTGGCTAGTTCTTTTCAAATTCTTTCATGTAGTCAAAATCAGGAAGCACCTACATGTGGATTCAAGGTCATCACATGAACACTTCAATTCAAATTACAATCTGTCTTGAGATGGAAATCTTACTTAACACTTGTATTCCTAAGCAAATATATGGTCTTTTGTGTAAAGGGCAGACAAACCTTAGATGAATCTCATATGTCTGCAAAGTAATAGGAATGTATCTGTGTATTGAAGTGTTCTTGAGGAAGGAAATATCATATGAACAAAAATAGGAACACCCTCCTTGGTCTCACAGACCCTAAAGAGTAGGGGTAAAGCTTTGAGAAGCTTTGTTTGTTAGTTGGCCACTTGCCTTTGTGATTTTTGAATATAGAGATTGGCTACCTCTTAGAGAATTATGAATCCTAGAAGCCTAGTT
Organism: Sequoiadendron giganteum; assembly: GCA_007115665.2. Classification (NCBI taxonomy): domain Eukaryota; kingdom Viridiplantae; phylum Streptophyta; class Pinopsida; order Cupressales; family Cupressaceae; genus Sequoiadendron; species Sequoiadendron giganteum. The sequence goes on along the minus strand of CM021101.1, from coordinate 653,538,553 downwards.
GGAAAATAAAAGAATGAACAATCCATCTGCTTTTCAAGTGCCTCTTCATTGTTTTTAGATTGTTCCAATTTATCATCCAATCGGCTGCATACTTTAGATTTTTGTTTCAGGGACTGCGCTAGATTCTCTTCATTCTTCTTTCTATCTTCAATCTCCTTGGTCATCTTCATTATGATAGATTCCATCTCATGCATTAGGATTTTATTATCTTTGGTAAGTTTTTCACTTTCATCTATCTTTTCTTGCAGGGCTTGACTGAGTTCTTCTTCAATTGTCTTACTGTCACTCTGCTTAATCTGATCACAAAGTTCCTTTCTCTTCTCTCTAGACTTGTTGATTTTGTCTTTCAGCGACTCAATGAATTTCTCAACATCTTAGAGGTTTCCCTGTAATTTCTGAACTTTAGCCTTTGACTGATCAAGATCATCCAGGGCCACCAAAAGTTGTTGTTGAAGACTGCTTGAATCCATTAAAAAACCTTCTAGGATCTCTTGAAGTGGTTAGACTTCTTTTAGAGGAACTAGCTTTGATACCAATTGTTGGAAACAAACTGCACTGGGAGGGTGGGGTGAATCAGTGTTGTGCAAAATTAAACTTTATTAACCTTTATCTTCAAAGCATTAACAATATTCAACCATAATGTATAAACATGAAGCAAATGAACACAACACCATAACACAAGGATTTTTACGTGGAAACCATGTTAGGGGAAAAACCACGGTGGATGGCCAATCCACAAGTTAATCCGAGTATACTCAAATGAAGTTTACAATGAGGGGAATGCACTTGTATTTAGGCACATTGCCTAGAGCTCACTGCTCAAAGGAAAGGCTCACTGTCTTACAAAGAAAATTAGATTAAAACCATTTGAAAGTTTGAAATAAAAAAATTAACATCTACATAAGCTTGATTACAGTTTCAGTTAAGCACAATATGCAATCTTTTGTCCTATAGACTGATTATGCACTTATGCTCTGTTTTGCTCACACTCGCAATACAAATTCTCTATGTGCAAGTGAAACTGCGCATTATTGCTCTTCTGCTCTGCTCTAACTTGCAATTCAAATCAACACACACTTCATACTTCATACAAAATGATAGAGACGATCTTATATATATATCCGCAACATAAAATTCAATTACACTTTGTCGGCTTCAATAAAACACAAAAATAATTACATTTGTTGGCTCAAATCATGAATAATATGTAACGCATATCCATAACAATCGGCCACAACTTGGCTAGGAACCAAACAAAGATGTACAAACACAAAAATACTTAACCAATTACTTTGCATACATCTGCAATATAATAAATTCGTGAAGTCGGCTCGAATACAAGAAAAACTGAGAATAATCCTACTGGATCTTCTAACTTCCACACAAATTGATACTGGCTACTGTGCTTCAGTAGTAACAGAGATAATATACTAAAAAACATTTCTTGAGATGCATAACACAGATCAATAACATGAAATCTTTATACAGATCGATGAACACTGTGTTACCGGATACTCTGTTCTTCCTTATCAATCTTCAATTTGTCTGCCAGTATGATCGAATGATGATGTGCGTATCTAATCATTGATTAGAGTTACCATCAATGACAACACCAAGTGATACTAGCAGTGTCTTTTGCCAACAGATATGGGACCTCAAACACTTGAAGGTGATGTGTATCATGCTAATTATTCAGTCAATGCCTTGATTAAGCGGGTTTATTTCTTCTTTGGTCCCCCCTTCTATATCCAGGGAGCCTCAAGTTCTCAGGTAGGAGTTATTGATGGGTTTACATTGCAATTAATTAGAAAGAATCTGAGCTATTCCAAAGCTTCCAGTGAATGGATAGATGAAATGTCTCAGGAAATCATCCTCTTTATTAGTAGATTTGTGCTATTCTACACCCAGATTGTTGATAAAAGGAAGGAAATGATGATAGAGCTACAACAGGTCAGAAAAGATCAGACTAGCCTCTACGTGCTCTCACAAGAAATATAAGAGTTGATTTCCAAATGGGGAATCAGACTGCAGATCACTATAACACTAGGAAGTAAAGAAATATTTGCAATTATTACTAGGTATAGAGACTACAAATCCAGGATGAAGGCACAAGAAAAATTGTTGCAACAAAAAGCGGTCGAGAATCTAGAAGATGAAGAGGTTGAGGCGGAGGGAAATGATGCTTAGTTATTTTTTAGTATTTCATGATACTTTCTTTTAATTTGTCTCTTTAAAGTTAAAGACCTTTCTTTTTATTCAGTACGGTTACTTTCAAGAAACCATTACCAAAGACAATTCGCTTATGCTTTAAATATAGATTTGGCTGATAGGAATTAGATCTTTTGGGAAAACTTTGATTTATTCATTATAGCAAAACTTTGTTATCTTAATTTATTGTTTTTTGTTATTCTGATATAAAAAGAATTTATGCATTCACAATATTTGAATTATGGTGTATGATTATGTTTTTCTTATGTTGAATGGTCAACTAGTGTGTGATCTATTATTGGAATGATAAATACTTTGATTTGTTGCATCACGGTAGTATTGTTTATTTGCGAATAAGGATTTTGTGGTGATATTTGATTTAATGTTAGTTGTGAAGTATTGTTTAGTTTTATCATATGAAGTCAATGATTGCCTTTAAAGCTTTCTAGTTAAAAGCCCCTTCCTTTATTTGCATTTTGGTTAAAAGCAACATTAGTTAAAAATTATTCATTGAATACCAATTAGGGAAAACTTTAGTGGCGAATCTTCGCCAATTGGCGAATTCTAGGAATTTGGCGAATTTACCATATCCGCAGGGTGTTCAAATCACTAGGAATTCACGAACTATCGGTCCAATGCATGTCCATTCGCCAACAGTTTTTTTTTTACGAGTCATGTTTAGGCAATAAACTCGCCATAACAGACTATGTGTTTCCAATGGACCGATTAATATTTTCACCTGGAATCCCTGGGAGAATGTCATAAAACATCAATGTATTCACCAATACTATTAATACGACATTATATGAGGACCCATTTTTCCAATTAAAATTTACAAATAGTTGCTTGTGAAGACCCTTTTCGCCTTGAAAATTTCAAGGTATCGTTGTATAAGCACGCAGGGTTCGCCAAATTTTTAACATACCATTTCAAAATCCCGTGAAATTCGCCAAATATGGATTGATATAAATACAATTGAAACTGTTATTTGTTCTTACACATTTTATTCGGTTCTGAGGTTCTACTTCTTGATTCAGAAGGCAGCGAAACCCGAAAACGTAGACTCAAAGGTGAGTGATCATTTCTTCATACTGTTATTAGTTATTAGACTATTAGTTATAATAATAAGATTTCTTTATGTGTTTTCCATTCTTGCTCCAGTCTTAAACATAATTTTAAGTAGGGAATGAGATCTATATTCTCTGTCGGTTTGTCCTTCTTAAACAAGAGAATATTTTTTTCTAGCTTTTATTCGAAGTGAGATTGATATGTCAAACAACGAGGGTAAAACTCCTGAGCAGGCGGGTAATGAAGAGATTGGGAGGCCATCAAAACGCCCAAAATGGGGAGGTACCATACAGTCTTACTTTGGAATTGGCAAAGCTTCTAATCCATTAGATCAAGGTGGAGCTACACCATCAACTCTTCCACCAAATATTATTGAAGATGGAGATACATCATCAACTCTTCTGCCACAAGAAGGTCAAGGTGAGATTGTCATTGTGTTAAATGAGGATGGAAATACTGCAAAAGATGTTCCAAGGGATACCCTGGATAGCCAGAATGAGATATTTGACTTGGATGAGGATGATGTTGGTAGGAAGAAAAGAGAAAGGAAAAATCAAAATTGGGGCGCGAGTGGGAAATGACAAAGAATTTTCAAATTGGTTGGTTGTCGAAGTACCCATTCCTTGAGCCAGTGGGGGTATCAAACGAAAACGATATTGAAAGGGCAATAGAGGTCAGATGTAAGATTGGTAGTTGGAAATGTGGAAGACACAAGATGATGCAACTAAAGCTTGACACTATAGAAAAGCATATCGACAAAGTTTACGAAAAAAAAAATCATAGACGAAAAGGAACAATCAGTTGTACGATGGAATCAAAGGAAGAATGTCTTCATGTTAAGTATGCCGCAGATCAAGGAGAGCATAACCATATAATGTCGAAGATTAAAAAATGTGAAGGTACACTTGAGGCTCATTTTGGAACAACCATGGCAGCAGTAAATCTATCAAAAACTGTTCAGATGAGTGTTATTTTTCATATTTTGTCCAGGGGCCATCCTATGATAGACTACCCATAATAGTTTGATTTATTATCTTATTTGAGTGTTCCCCACTTTTCTTTCTCACATTGGTCAGTAAACGTTGGATGGGAATGGACGAACTGTCTTGCTGCAGTGGAAAAACAAGATTTAATGGAGAAATTAAAAGAGTCAAATTTCATTGCATTATCTTTAGATGAAGTTACTGCGGTAGACAATACTTCTTGGGTTTGTATGCATTTGTATACTATAGAACATGTTCGCCAAGCTCATTTTCTTTGTGTTCGTAAAATGAAGGACAATTCAACATCGCGAAATCTATTTGAACTAGTCAAGAAAATCTTTGAATGAAATTGCAGGTTTGGATTTGTTGGCAATTGCCAAAAAGTTGGTGTGTATAGGAGCTAATGGAGCTGCAGTGATGCAAGGTCAAAGGAGTAGTCTTTGCACAAAGTTACAAACTACTTGTGCACCATACATGCTTGGCATTCACTGCATGGCCCACATAATGAATTTAGCATTTAAAATTGTAAGCTAGTTTCCAACAGTATCAAAAGTTGAAAATCTAGTTTGCGAGATCCACGCATACTTCTGTCAAAGTCCCAAATGTTTCTTTGAATTTCAACATTTTGCTGAGGGAATAACACCTGCAAACAAGCTTTTCAAGGATGTCAATACCAGATGGATCTCCCTACATGGACCAGCGCAACGAGTTCTTTCAGAATATCAATCCTTGATTGGGTTGATGTATGAGCATCACAGCACAGTAGACAAAGCTCCTGAACTCTTACATAGGTTAAGCGATATAGAGACATTCTTGACTTTAACTAGTCTTCTCCCCATGCTGGATGAGATGAACAATCTTGTGAAGAAAGCCCAAGATAGAACTATGTATATTTATGAGTATGCCAATCTACGTAAACTTACATGCTTGGTCTTCGATCATCTATATCTAGATCTAACATAAGAAGGCACAAATTATTTGATGTGGCGGAAAATTACTAATTTGAATAATCCTGATAATTATTTACAATTTAATGCAAGCGGACATTTATGTATTTGTGTACGTGGATATGAGATACCAATGTACCATTGTAAGACAGCTAGGCGCTCTAGAAAAGAAGTACTTGTTAACGAGGAAGATTTTAACGACATTGTTAAATCTATTAGTGATAATTTGAAAGAAATTGCAAAATCTCTTTCCTCAGAGATTCGTGAAAGATTCCCTCGATATAAAATACTTGAAGCCATGGGTATTGTGTATCCTCAATTTTGGGTAAACCGAGATAACCCAAAATATTTTTATGATCAAGTAAAAATCGTGATTGAACAGTTTTCAAAAAAGGTTACACACAATGAGCAGGCAATAGAAGGAATTTTAAATGAAAATAAGCTTAGAAAGCAATGTCGGAGTTTTGCAATAGCTATGAGGGAACAGTCTAATTCCATGGGCAAGGAGAAGGCCTTTGAACCAGGATCAATAAAAAAGGTTTGGACAAGCTTAGGTCAGAGTGAAATATTGCATGGTTTGATGTCAGAATATTTTAAACTTGCTGATTTATGTCAAACAACGATATTGGGGTCGGTTGAGGATGAGAGAGTTTTCAGTACATTGGGGTTTTTGAAATCAAAGTTAAGAAACAAACTGGACAAGAATTTGAAAAATTGCTTGAGGATGAAAGGAACTACGTATAATATCAAAAAATTTCCTTTTGAAAGGAACTCGCAATCTGGAGGTTCACATGTGAAAGAAGAGGGGTTGAGTTGTGTAACACAGGCTCTCCAATTTCGAGAGCCGTCAGTACTGGTGGTGGTACTAGTGGCAGTGGCAGTGGGCCTAGGATAGATCAAGACGACAATGATATTGAAATTGACACAAATCAAACAATGAATGTTGATTTTGAGACACAGGCCGAACAAAGTGCAGAGCAGTCTCCGAATCAAGATGACTCTTTTACTTTATTTGAAGATGAGCATCGGTTTGAGGACCTTGACTGCGTTTGGGAAATGGAAGAAAATTAGTAGGTTTTAGGTATTTTTAAAACACTTCTTGAATTAGTTTCCATTGTTCTGTTGGCGTGCTTTTTATGACAACGCCAGCACAGAATAAAGTTGTCCAACGGTCACTCTATTCTCTCTTGATCAAAGTGTCCCACATGCTAAGATTGCTTGAAAGTTCATGTGTTCGACTCCAAGGTTCCTTTTATCGCGAATAGACTCAGTTGGTTGATGTGTTTTGCTGGTTATTTCAAGGGGACTTACGTAGTTGTTCGATTCTGTGAAGCAATTAGGACATGAATGATTTGGCAATATTGTTTGGTATCTAGACTGACTCGGAAAATGCAGAATTTAAAGGGGATAGGGATAGGAATTCTACAATCTACTCCTAAAGGGTGGAATGTAAAGATCAATTCGAACAATCTTCAAACCAGACTCCGCTTTGCCTCCCTCCGGACAACTTCCACAAAGTTGGTGCAATCTTCAAAGGATGAGAAAATATTCAAACCATGACACAACATGTTCATACCATCACAACGATGCATATGGACATATGAGTCACAATCGAAGTTAAGCGCTATTACTCCAGTTGACCACGCAAGGCGAACTCACCGTCAGCCAGTCCGCTAGTGGTATGGACGAGAAGACTTGCTCAAATGAAACACCACATTCCACAGCTAACAACTACTTGCATGAAATAAAAATCTATTTTACTCTATCTACCTTGAATTGGAAAGACGAAATGGCCTTGCTAGCTACTCATAACAAAGAAGAAATCACCAAGCAATGAAACTCTTTGTATTATGAAAAGTGTTCACAACAACCTTTTACAAAACTTTCAAAGGAAAGTTTTCTTCCCTCCTCAATCTAAAGCTAACTTCTAAGCTAAATGCTATATGCCTTCTACTCTCTAGCTCTGATCCAATTCCAATTCTAATCTCTATCTAATATTTTACAAATGAGGGGGGATGCCCCTTTTATAATAAGTCCAATTCAGTGGACGGTTTAGATCGAATTACAATGAAGGGCTCAGATTGAGCCACCTATGCCCTAATTAGGGCTTCTGCCCTAAAAATCGCCACAGAGAGGAGTGGGCAATGAATGCACAGAATATTCTCCACTCCCCTGCAGGAATCATAATGAAACAATTAATACCCATTATCACCATCAAGAAAGATCCTCATCGCAGGAAGCGTTACCTTGGCCTTCTCGGGATAGCAAACTTCGATCAAGCCTGGGTTATCTTCCTTCAACCTCCTGAAGGTGTGGTGGAATATGGTTGAGCTGGAACTCCAAGACTGCTACCGTCTGTCCGTATCTAGTGTAAGATTTTCTCCATGTCACTAAGGCGTCCTGGGTATGCTGAATTATACTAGAGAACGTGGAGACATTCTCAAAGTCATCGAGGACAAGTGACCTCGCAGCTGAGAAGAATGGAGGCAGTCTACTTTTCAAGCCATCAGCAGTTATCTCCTCTGGGACCAACTTTCTAGCAAATATGGCTTCTAATGTATTGAGGACTCCCCCAAGATGTTGCCCATTGCTTTCCTCACTTTAGCTGAATCTGCCCTTGCTGCGTCGTGAAATCCACGGCCTGTGACCACCGAGGAGTACCAACTGGTGAAATCATACCTATCACCTCTCTGAATTACACCTCCATCCACCAAGGTTTCTAGAGGTATATGCATCAAAGCCCCCAAACGAAGTACAGTCTTCGTTTGATAGATGCGAGTATCACCCCAGGCTTGATCTACTATATCCATCCGTGCCAAAATACTTGAGGCTTGTCGATAAGCATCGGCGAGGTCCTCCATGAATTTCCCTGTCTCAGTATGAACACAGCTAACCCACTTGTCTGCCTCCGTTTCCATTTTCTTCAAATCCTCTAAGGCAACAACTGACTCCTTCGGAAGCTCCGATGGACGTTCTACTGCTGGGTTTGCTGGTTCACCTGGATGTGCTAGATTTTGTACGTATCCTATCAAAGTTTTGTGCTCCTTCTTCAATTTCTTATACTTCCCCTCTGTGCGGAGCAACTGATCCTTCAACGCCTGATAGGAGTTATTGAACTCCTCGATAACTTGGGCTCCCGTAGGACGACCCAACTCTACTGTGGTGATCACGTAATTTTCAGGCCTCTCCTCGGTTCGATCACAATCTTCCCTCGGAATAGCCACCTGAAGCGTGCGAGAGCCTGACTCGTCAGTCGAGATCTTTGAAAACTTTAGGGCCCTTTTCTTCTC
>CM021101.1:653500625-653529957 GCA_007115665.2 Sequoiadendron giganteum | reverse complement strand
TACCTACATGTCACAAAAACTTTATTTCTTCTTAGAGGTTACAAATGCTACTGTTACTCGTAAATGAGCTTATATATAAATGTAAATTCCTTTAGCTATCTAAATTTCCTTTTATCTTTTATCAAATATATTAATGGCAAGTATTTCACATGGGAAGAATATTAGAAAGCATTATATATGAATAATGGCTACAAATAGATTATTCTTGAGAATAATAAGTTATAAAAAATCTTTATTTTTTTCGTGGAAATAGGTGGAGCTATCTCAATCGTTAAAATTGAGGGCTTGTGCACATCATTTACTGTTGATCATGGTTCTTTAGATGCACTTTTTGAGGTAAAGCTTTTCACTCTTTTAAGGTCTTGGTGGGTTGGCTTTGGATTGGTTATAGGTCTAAGGTTTATTTTCATGTTTTTATTGGAGTTTACTGATATAATTGACCTAGTTTTGATGATGTGGAAATTATTATTTCTCTCTTTAAAATTATTTGCTAAAATAATAATTCAAGTTTCTTATGATACAATTGTCTCATATGTGGATTAGTAATACCATGTTTCTTATTGTTAGTTCCTACCATGGAACTATAACAGAGGCCTCTATCCTCAAATAGTGATTAATCTACATCGAAACAGCCAATGAGGATGCATAATTGTTTGCAAATTTGTCTTTGGTTTGCTATCTCCATAGTTAACTTGCATATTTTTTACGACAAAAAGATTGAAAGTTTTTTGGCGCTCTGTGATTGGGGTTTAGGATAGGAGATTGTTAGAGGCTTTGTGGGCATTATGAGGCAAGAGAAGGTGTATAAATCAATTTTTATTTGAACTTTGTTAGAGGCTCTGTGAGCATTATGTGAGACAAGAGAAGGCGAGTAGGGTTTTAAGTGTGATGGTGAGTTGACATAGTGGCAATTTTGGCATGCAAAGGAGGTGTTTAGACTAATTGCCTTTAGAGCATTAGTAGTCTATCAAGTTAGACAACAAGCGTTTAGACTAATCGCCTCAGACTCGATCTAACCGTCAGACCTCTTATTTGCTTCAGTTTTAAAGGAATCGAGGTAGACTTGCAGTCTATCGATTTTTGAGAAAAAATCTTTGGTAGTCATGGCAGGATCTGCCATCTACTTGTTGAATACTTCTTTGAATTTTAGACAAATTTCCTTCGAATCCATAATCTTCCCATCAAACTCATCAGTTAAATCTACTTTTAGGTCATTACAATTACCTTTAATCTCCATCAGCATGTCCAAATACCTTTCGAGCACTTTAGAAATCTCCTTTACCAGGTTGTCATAAATGCTTAATTTCTACTTCAATGAGTTGGACCAAGAAGGATCTAACTCCTTTGGGTCATTCACAATTTGTTCATTGATCAATTTCATTCAATCCATGGAAATCAACTCTTTCATTTCTTGTGATAGCACATAGAGGTTGGTCTGATCTTTTCTGACCTCTTGTAGCTCTGTCATCAATCCCTTCCTTTTATCAACAATCTGGGTGAAGAATAACACAGATCTACTAATAAAGAGGATGATTTCCTGAGACATTTCATCTATCCATTCGTTGGAAGCTTTGATATATCCCAAATTCTTTCTAATTAATTACATTGTAAACCCATCAATAACTCCAACTTGAGAACTTGAGGCTCCACTGGATATAGAAGGGGGGGACCCAAAGAAGAAATAAAGTTTTTTAAAGCAAGGACTTGAGATTGCAATTTCACCTTTTCCTTCCTTTCTTCCTTTACCCGCTTAATCAAGGCATTGACTAAATAATTAGCGTGATACACATCATCTTCAAGTGTTTGAGGTCCCATATCTGTTGGCAAAAGACACTGCTAGTATCAGTTGGTGTTGTCATTGATGGCAACTCTAATCAATGATCAGATACGCACATCATCATTCGATCATATCGCTAGGCAAATTGAAGATTGATAAGGAAGAACAGAGTATTCGGTAAGACAGTGTTAATCAATCTGTATAAATATTTCATGTTATTGATCTGTGTTGCGTATCTCAAGACAAATATTTTAGTATATTATCTTTATTACTACTGAAGTGCAGTGGCTCGTATCAATTTGTGTGGAAGTTAGAAGATCCGATAGGCTTATTCTCAATTTTTCTTGTATTGGAGCCGACTTCATGAATGTATTATATCGCGGATGTATGGAAAGTAATTGGTTAAGTATTTTTGTGTTTGTACATCTTTGTTTGGGTCCTAGACAAGTTGTGGTCGACTGCTTTGGATGCACATTATTATTCATGATTTGAGCCAACAATTGTAATTATTTTTGTGTTCTATTGAAGCCGACAAAGTGTAATTGAATTGTTCTCTATCATTTTGTATGAAATATGAAGTGTGTGTTGACGTCACCAAAGTGTTGCCAGGTGTGCGAGATGTTGCCACTTGTCATGTACGTTGATGGGGCCTAGTCTAAATTCGCCAACGATATGCATACAGGCTATCAAATTGACGATTGTCGTATGATAATGAGGGTTGATGATGATTAATTGTGGCCGTTCCTTGCCAATCGCACACGATTAAAATAATCGTTTTAAAACTGCTACGAGGTGTGGATTGGTGACACAAGTTTTCGCCTGGCAGTACAAGGTGGTTGGTTCGGGCCCACAAGCAATAAGCGTGTCTGTTGACTGGGAAGTGTGTTTTTGGCTGACAGGCCTGCCATGTGGTGACATGGGATTTTCAATGATGTTTGACTCAATTTGAGTCGTTCAATATGCCAACTTGCTTTTGCATCAACGACCCGATTTCAAAACATCAAACAAACCATGTGATGGTTGCTTGAGCTCTAGATATTACAAATATCAATGGCGCAAGCTTTTTGATGGATATCATCTTGATTTCCATGCATGCGAGCAGTTTTCTCCTGACAATCATGATGGATTGTACACTATTTTCCATAAACTTGGAAACTAATAGTGGTGAAATTGACGTCTGCCACTAATCGCTCACTCATTCGTATTGCAATTGGAGCATTAATGGTTACTGCATCAGTTTGCTCGATAAATGCTTGCTAATTGTTCATTTGCATCATTGCAATTTTGAGTTTGAATTCATCTGTGCTACTGCATTGAGTGGTTGTTGTTCTTGCGAAGCTTTGGGTCCATGTGTAAAATGAGCAAATCAATTGCTTCTGGTTCACCATTGTGTAGGAGTGTGAGGATGAGTGCGAGAAACTCTCAGGAGGAGGTGAAGCCAAGCAAATAGAGCGCCATTCCTAGTGCTCTTGGAGCCAATGAAGAAGGTACAAGGTCCCTCCCAAATTTTGTTAGGAGCAGTCCTTGACTCAAAGGCCAAATTACACGGGTGGAGGTAATGGACTATGGAGAAGAAAAGAGGTCTGTCGAGTGTTGTGAAGAATCAATGGCCGAGCTGAATTTTAGGCAGTATGAGTTGACCATTGAAATCACTGGTGGCTCTCGTAGCGAAAGTTTCAACACTAACTCGGATTATCGCAGCTACCTCGCAACCTTAATTGAATTGGTCGGTGTGGATGAAGAGGTCCTCGCAGTGTCTACTATTGCCATGATGGTACTGTGTACTATTTCTGGTTTTGGTGCTAGAACTGATAAGGATAAGGCAGTGCTCCCGCTTCTCATTGAGGCGAGGACACGAAGCGGTCACCTATATCGTGGCCATAAGGTTGTTTCGGGTGTTTGTTAATGGTGCAGTCTTTTAGGTCCTACAATTTTGTTTTGGTGTTGGTGTTGTCTTTTTTTGGTCTGACGTGGACGAATACGACAAAGCCTTGGTGGTGTTTTGCTTCGATTGACTGGTTACAAGAGTCGTAACTGTTTTTAATTCCCTGTTTATCGAATGATTATATCCATCAATATGGGAATTGTGAAATCAAATGATATATTTTTTTTGAAACAAAATGTTGCTAAAATGTAATGGAATGAGCTTGATGCTTGTTGCTCTTTTATTCTATAAAGGAGATTTCAAGGCTCATTTCAGGGGTTGGATATTTTTGAGTCATAAGGGTATAGGTGTGATATACTGAATGTGCATAATGCAGGGTTTGGGATAAAATAGCTAGTTAGTCATCTTGGGTAAGAATTCTATATGGGACAGGCTTAATATGTTATATGTAATTACTGATATTGAGCAAATCTAAAAAATTTAAGGCAATTGTTGTCCTGTGTGTGTTATGGCAGATTATGAATAGATTATCAAGGGTTCTTTCATTTGTCTCCAAGAATTCAGTTGAATGTATATGTTATATGTAATTACTGATATTGAGAAAATCTAAAAAATTTAAGGCAATTGTTGTCCTGTGTGTGTTATGGCAGATTATGAATAGATTATCAAGGGTTCTTTCATTTGTCTCCAAGAATTCAGTTGAATGTATGATTCTCTTTAATGAGTTGATCAAATGCTTGAGAAAGGATTGTAAGTCTGTGATAATGTGCTAAGGATCTAGTAAGGAGTGATGTTCAATAAATACTGTGAAGTTTCATGATGTAATGCATTGTGAGAATTGTCCACTAATATCAGGGTTGAATCTATGTATGATCGAGTGCTTTATGTATGACTCCTGCCCAATTTGATGAGCCACTGGCTAGTTCTTTTCAAATTCTTTCATGTAGTCAAAATCAGGAAGCACCTACATGTGGATTCAAGGTCATCACATGAACACTTCAATTCAAATTACAATCTGTCTTGAGATGGAAATCTTACTTAACACTTGTATTCCTAAGCAAATATATGGTCTTTTGTGTAAAGGGCAGACAAACCTTAGATGAATCTCATATGTCTGCAAAGTAATAGGAATGTATCTGTGTATTGAAGTGTTCTTGAGGAAGGAAATATCATATGAACAAAAATAGGAACACCCTCCTTGGTCTCACAGACCCTAAAGAGTAGGGGTAAAGCTTTGAGAAGCTTTGTTTGTTAGTTGGCCACTTGCCTTTGTGATTTTTGAATATAGAGATTGGCTACCTCTTAGAGAATTATGAATCCTAGAAGCCTAGTTGGAAAATAAAAGAATGAACAATCCATCTGCTTTTCAAGTGCCTCTTCATTGTTTTTAGATTGTTCCAATTTATCATCCAATCGGCTGCATACTTTAGATTTTTGTTTCAGGGACTGCGCTAGATTCTCTTCATTCTTCTTTCTATCTTCAATCTCCTTGGTCATCTTCATTATGATAGATTCCATCTCATGCATTAGGATTTTATTATCTTTGGTAAGTTTTTCACTTTCATCTATCTTTTCTTGCAGGGCTTGACTGAGTTCTTCTTCAATTGTCTTACTGTCACTCTGCTTAATCTGATCACAAAGTTCCTTTCTCTTCTCTCTAGACTTGTTGATTTTGTCTTTCAGCGACTCAATGAATTTCTCAACATCTTAGAGGTTTCCCTGTAATTTCTGAACTTTAGCCTTTGACTGATCAAGATCATCCAGGGCCACCAAAAGTTGTTGTTGAAGACTGCTTGAATCCATTAAAAAACCTTCTAGGATCTCTTGAAGTGGTTAGACTTCTTTTAGAGGAACTAGCTTTGATACCAATTGTTGGAAACAAACTGCACTGGGAGGGTGGGGTGAATCAGTGTTGTGCAAAATTAAACTTTATTAACCTTTATCTTCAAAGCATTAACAATATTCAACCATAATGTATAAACATGAAGCAAATGAACACAACACCATAACACAAGGATTTTTACGTGGAAACCATGTTAGGGGAAAAACCACGGTGGATGGCCAATCCACAAGTTAATCCGAGTATACTCAAATGAAGTTTACAATGAGGGGAATGCACTTGTATTTAGGCACATTGCCTAGAGCTCACTGCTCAAAGGAAAGGCTCACTGTCTTACAAAGAAAATTAGATTAAAACCATTTGAAAGTTTGAAATAAAAAAATTAACATCTACATAAGCTTGATTACAGTTTCAGTTAAGCACAATATGCAATCTTTTGTCCTATAGACTGATTATGCACTTATGCTCTGTTTTGCTCACACTCGCAATACAAATTCTCTATGTGCAAGTGAAACTGCGCATTATTGCTCTTCTGCTCTGCTCTAACTTGCAATTCAAATCAACACACACTTCATACTTCATACAAAATGATAGAGACGATCTTATATATATATCCGCAACATAAAATTCAATTACACTTTGTCGGCTTCAATAAAACACAAAAATAATTACATTTGTTGGCTCAAATCATGAATAATATGTAACGCATATCCATAACAATCGGCCACAACTTGGCTAGGAACCAAACAAAGATGTACAAACACAAAAATACTTAACCAATTACTTTGCATACATCTGCAATATAATAAATTCGTGAAGTCGGCTCGAATACAAGAAAAACTGAGAATAATCCTACTGGATCTTCTAACTTCCACACAAATTGATACTGGCTACTGTGCTTCAGTAGTAACAGAGATAATATACTAAAAAACATTTCTTGAGATGCATAACACAGATCAATAACATGAAATCTTTATACAGATCGATGAACACTGTGTTACCGGATACTCTGTTCTTCCTTATCAATCTTCAATTTGTCTGCCAGTATGATCGAATGATGATGTGCGTATCTAATCATTGATTAGAGTTACCATCAATGACAACACCAAGTGATACTAGCAGTGTCTTTTGCCAACAGATATGGGACCTCAAACACTTGAAGGTGATGTGTATCATGCTAATTATTCAGTCAATGCCTTGATTAAGCGGGTTTATTTCTTCTTTGGTCCCCCCTTCTATATCCAGGGAGCCTCAAGTTCTCAGGTAGGAGTTATTGATGGGTTTACATTGCAATTAATTAGAAAGAATCTGAGCTATTCCAAAGCTTCCAGTGAATGGATAGATGAAATGTCTCAGGAAATCATCCTCTTTATTAGTAGATTTGTGCTATTCTACACCCAGATTGTTGATAAAAGGAAGGAAATGATGATAGAGCTACAACAGGTCAGAAAAGATCAGACTAGCCTCTACGTGCTCTCACAAGAAATATAAGAGTTGATTTCCAAATGGGGAATCAGACTGCAGATCACTATAACACTAGGAAGTAAAGAAATATTTGCAATTATTACTAGGTATAGAGACTACAAATCCAGGATGAAGGCACAAGAAAAATTGTTGCAACAAAAAGCGGTCGAGAATCTAGAAGATGAAGAGGTTGAGGCGGAGGGAAATGATGCTTAGTTATTTTTTAGTATTTCATGATACTTTCTTTTAATTTGTCTCTTTAAAGTTAAAGACCTTTCTTTTTATTCAGTACGGTTACTTTCAAGAAACCATTACCAAAGACAATTCGCTTATGCTTTAAATATAGATTTGGCTGATAGGAATTAGATCTTTTGGGAAAACTTTGATTTATTCATTATAGCAAAACTTTGTTATCTTAATTTATTGTTTTTTGTTATTCTGATATAAAAAGAATTTATGCATTCACAATATTTGAATTATGGTGTATGATTATGTTTTTCTTATGTTGAATGGTCAACTAGTGTGTGATCTATTATTGGAATGATAAATACTTTGATTTGTTGCATCACGGTAGTATTGTTTATTTGCGAATAAGGATTTTGTGGTGATATTTGATTTAATGTTAGTTGTGAAGTATTGTTTAGTTTTATCATATGAAGTCAATGATTGCCTTTAAAGCTTTCTAGTTAAAAGCCCCTTCCTTTATTTGCATTTTGGTTAAAAGCAACATTAGTTAAAAATTATTCATTGAATACCAATTAGGGAAAACTTTAGTGGCGAATCTTCGCCAATTGGCGAATTCTAGGAATTTGGCGAATTTACCATATCCGCAGGGTGTTCAAATCACTAGGAATTCACGAACTATCGGTCCAATGCATGTCCATTCGCCAACAGTTTTTTTTTTACGAGTCATGTTTAGGCAATAAACTCGCCATAACAGACTATGTGTTTCCAATGGACCGATTAATATTTTCACCTGGAATCCCTGGGAGAATGTCATAAAACATCAATGTATTCACCAATACTATTAATACGACATTATATGAGGACCCATTTTTCCAATTAAAATTTACAAATAGTTGCTTGTGAAGACCCTTTTCGCCTTGAAAATTTCAAGGTATCGTTGTATAAGCACGCAGGGTTCGCCAAATTTTTAACATACCATTTCAAAATCCCGTGAAATTCGCCAAATATGGATTGATATAAATACAATTGAAACTGTTATTTGTTCTTACACATTTTATTCGGTTCTGAGGTTCTACTTCTTGATTCAGAAGGCAGCGAAACCCGAAAACGTAGACTCAAAGGTGAGTGATCATTTCTTCATACTGTTATTAGTTATTAGACTATTAGTTATAATAATAAGATTTCTTTATGTGTTTTCCATTCTTGCTCCAGTCTTAAACATAATTTTAAGTAGGGAATGAGATCTATATTCTCTGTCGGTTTGTCCTTCTTAAACAAGAGAATATTTTTTTCTAGCTTTTATTCGAAGTGAGATTGATATGTCAAACAACGAGGGTAAAACTCCTGAGCAGGCGGGTAATGAAGAGATTGGGAGGCCATCAAAACGCCCAAAATGGGGAGGTACCATACAGTCTTACTTTGGAATTGGCAAAGCTTCTAATCCATTAGATCAAGGTGGAGCTACACCATCAACTCTTCCACCAAATATTATTGAAGATGGAGATACATCATCAACTCTTCTGCCACAAGAAGGTCAAGGTGAGATTGTCATTGTGTTAAATGAGGATGGAAATACTGCAAAAGATGTTCCAAGGGATACCCTGGATAGCCAGAATGAGATATTTGACTTGGATGAGGATGATGTTGGTAGGAAGAAAAGAGAAAGGAAAAATCAAAATTGGGGCGCGAGTGGGAAATGACAAAGAATTTTCAAATTGGTTGGTTGTCGAAGTACCCATTCCTTGAGCCAGTGGGGGTATCAAACGAAAACGATATTGAAAGGGCAATAGAGGTCAGATGTAAGATTGGTAGTTGGAAATGTGGAAGACACAAGATGATGCAACTAAAGCTTGACACTATAGAAAAGCATATCGACAAAGTTTACGAAAAAAAAAATCATAGACGAAAAGGAACAATCAGTTGTACGATGGAATCAAAGGAAGAATGTCTTCATGTTAAGTATGCCGCAGATCAAGGAGAGCATAACCATATAATGTCGAAGATTAAAAAATGTGAAGGTACACTTGAGGCTCATTTTGGAACAACCATGGCAGCAGTAAATCTATCAAAAACTGTTCAGATGAGTGTTATTTTTCATATTTTGTCCAGGGGCCATCCTATGATAGACTACCCATAATAGTTTGATTTATTATCTTATTTGAGTGTTCCCCACTTTTCTTTCTCACATTGGTCAGTAAACGTTGGATGGGAATGGACGAACTGTCTTGCTGCAGTGGAAAAACAAGATTTAATGGAGAAATTAAAAGAGTCAAATTTCATTGCATTATCTTTAGATGAAGTTACTGCGGTAGACAATACTTCTTGGGTTTGTATGCATTTGTATACTATAGAACATGTTCGCCAAGCTCATTTTCTTTGTGTTCGTAAAATGAAGGACAATTCAACATCGCGAAATCTATTTGAACTAGTCAAGAAAATCTTTGAATGAAATTGCAGGTTTGGATTTGTTGGCAATTGCCAAAAAGTTGGTGTGTATAGGAGCTAATGGAGCTGCAGTGATGCAAGGTCAAAGGAGTAGTCTTTGCACAAAGTTACAAACTACTTGTGCACCATACATGCTTGGCATTCACTGCATGGCCCACATAATGAATTTAGCATTTAAAATTGTAAGCTAGTTTCCAACAGTATCAAAAGTTGAAAATCTAGTTTGCGAGATCCACGCATACTTCTGTCAAAGTCCCAAATGTTTCTTTGAATTTCAACATTTTGCTGAGGGAATAACACCTGCAAACAAGCTTTTCAAGGATGTCAATACCAGATGGATCTCCCTACATGGACCAGCGCAACGAGTTCTTTCAGAATATCAATCCTTGATTGGGTTGATGTATGAGCATCACAGCACAGTAGACAAAGCTCCTGAACTCTTACATAGGTTAAGCGATATAGAGACATTCTTGACTTTAACTAGTCTTCTCCCCATGCTGGATGAGATGAACAATCTTGTGAAGAAAGCCCAAGATAGAACTATGTATATTTATGAGTATGCCAATCTACGTAAACTTACATGCTTGGTCTTCGATCATCTATATCTAGATCTAACATAAGAAGGCACAAATTATTTGATGTGGCGGAAAATTACTAATTTGAATAATCCTGATAATTATTTACAATTTAATGCAAGCGGACATTTATGTATTTGTGTACGTGGATATGAGATACCAATGTACCATTGTAAGACAGCTAGGCGCTCTAGAAAAGAAGTACTTGTTAACGAGGAAGATTTTAACGACATTGTTAAATCTATTAGTGATAATTTGAAAGAAATTGCAAAATCTCTTTCCTCAGAGATTCGTGAAAGATTCCCTCGATATAAAATACTTGAAGCCATGGGTATTGTGTATCCTCAATTTTGGGTAAACCGAGATAACCCAAAATATTTTTATGATCAAGTAAAAATCGTGATTGAACAGTTTTCAAAAAAGGTTACACACAATGAGCAGGCAATAGAAGGAATTTTAAATGAAAATAAGCTTAGAAAGCAATGTCGGAGTTTTGCAATAGCTATGAGGGAACAGTCTAATTCCATGGGCAAGGAGAAGGCCTTTGAACCAGGATCAATAAAAAAGGTTTGGACAAGCTTAGGTCAGAGTGAAATATTGCATGGTTTGATGTCAGAATATTTTAAACTTGCTGATTTATGTCAAACAACGATATTGGGGTCGGTTGAGGATGAGAGAGTTTTCAGTACATTGGGGTTTTTGAAATCAAAGTTAAGAAACAAACTGGACAAGAATTTGAAAAATTGCTTGAGGATGAAAGGAACTACGTATAATATCAAAAAATTTCCTTTTGAAAGGAACTCGCAATCTGGAGGTTCACATGTGAAAGAAGAGGGGTTGAGTTGTGTAACACAGGCTCTCCAATTTCGAGAGCCGTCAGTACTGGTGGTGGTACTAGTGGCAGTGGCAGTGGGCCTAGGATAGATCAAGACGACAATGATATTGAAATTGACACAAATCAAACAATGAATGTTGATTTTGAGACACAGGCCGAACAAAGTGCAGAGCAGTCTCCGAATCAAGATGACTCTTTTACTTTATTTGAAGATGAGCATCGGTTTGAGGACCTTGACTGCGTTTGGGAAATGGAAGAAAATTAGTAGGTTTTAGGTATTTTTAAAACACTTCTTGAATTAGTTTCCATTGTTCCAAAGTCCAAACTATAGTTGATGATATTTTATATTCTATTAAATGAAAATTGTGAATCATTGCACTTCAAGTTCATGATATCTTATAATCTTATTTTATATTGCACTCAAGCACTGCATGAATCATATTCCAAACAGTAGATGATTTTTTATATTGTATTCAAATAAATTGTGAATCATTGCACTTCAAGTTCAAGATATTTTATTTAATATTTTATATTGCACTCCAAGTCTCCATGATATTTCATATTATATTGCACTTTATGAATCATATCAAGATTTTTAGTCAAAACATAACAGAAGCTAACAGACTAATAGTTCAACATCCATAACTTAGAAATGAACAAAATAACCGTTGATCATTTTATTCAAAATAATGATATGTTTATACAATGGAGAGACATGAGTTCAAAATGAGTAATTTCCATTCAGATGCTAGTACTTTCATGAAACATCAAACTCTAATGAGTTTAAAACCTACTACAGAATGACACAAAATCTAAAACAACATTTTCACTAAAACAACAGGCCCTTTACAATTCCCTCTGCAACTTTACTTAGACTCGACATAAAATTATCCAACTTGCTAACCCGTATTTCTGGCCTTGAAATCTTTCTTATAGAGAATGAAGGAGCAAACAAGCATTGGGCCAGAAATACACGTCACCGGTCATCCCTATGATATTTCAAAAATTTGTTACAATAACTGAGTCCCATGAGAATCTTCTTGTTTTTACCATCCGCTGAAAAATGGCTGATGCACTGGCCAGCCGCCAAACCTCAAGAAACTTGCGCCAAAAGTGGCCCAAAACTATCATCAAGACAACCAAAATCTGTTATAACTTTGTGGTAAAATAGAATGAAGAAAAATTACTTAATTTCGATCGAATTGAGCCAGAAAACATCTCATCCGCCATTAAAGCTCACTTGCATGCCACACCAAAGGCTCCAAGTTTCCAATCGCATTTGATGCGAATTCAAATCTCAACCGTCGATCCTTCACTTTCGTCAGAGCTCGAACGATTGCCTTCAAAAAGGCTAATGTAATCTCCATCTCAGCACGAAAGGCCCACCACAGTATGCATCACCAAAATAATACACATGGCGCTTGCCCATGGTATCGCAATCAATAAACACCTCGCATCTTCGGATCACGCGATAACGAGCAACCGTTGATCTCCATCATCGGCAATCGTGTTCATTCATAATAGTCACCGTTGTTGAGCATAACCGTTGAGCAACTTTTTCATCAAGATTATAATACCTCCATTGATTTTGAGCACGTGCATCTCGCAGTCGCTTTAGTAACTTGACATATAATGTATATCTTTGGGTTGGGTCTTTTCTGACGTTACCTTTTTGAGGGTGGTTTCAAAACAGCTTGTCCCATTGAATCGTCTAGGTCGGGCCCTTTTTAATAAAAATGCTAAATATTTCACCTAAACTTTTATTTCTTAAGTTTGGGTCAGACTGTGCTTTGTGTTTTAGAACAACTTTGAGCCATCGTTTGTCGTTGTCTTAGGCGGTGTCCCCTGCCCCTCTTTTATTTTAAGTAATTGTATTATTTTGCAGGGGTTATTTTTAGTGACTGTCGATCTCCCTACGGTTGATCTTGACCGTTCCCCACGATCTCACGATGACATCACCATTGGTTGCTTGGTGATTGCGATATCACGGGCGAGCGCCACGTGTCCTAGGTTGCCGATGCTGAAAATGAGTAAATAAAGTGCTTAATATTTGTGTCAGACTTTGGTACGTTATAGAGTGGGTTACTAAAGCAGATGTGAGATGCATGTGCTCGAGATCGATGACGATGTTTTAACCTTGATGAAAAGTTGCTCAACGGATAGGTTTTGGTGTTGCTCACTGTTGTGAATGATCATGATCGTCGATGGAGGGAATCAACGGTTGCCCGCCTTCGCATGATCCTAAAGTGAAGGGTGTTTAGTGATTGTGATATCATGGGCGGATGCCACGTGTATTCATTTGGTGCTGGGTATTATGGCGAGCCCTCGATAATGACATGGAGATGCTGTCAGCCTTTTGAAGATGGCCGTCTAATCATTGATGATCTGATAGGAGCAAGAGATCGACGACGAGGATTTAAATTTGCATCAAATATGATTGAAGCCGTTGGCGTGGCATGCAAGTGAGCTTTAATGGCGGATGAGACGTCTACTAGCCATTTTTCATCGGTTTTAAGTAGTTAATTCCATTCTATCTTCACCACAAAGGCATTCAAATGTTTTCGAAGCGGTCCAGAGCCAAAGATTGAGTTTTTCAAGCAATTATAGTGAGGTTTGGTTTTCTACAAGGTGCGAAATCCCGTGAGTTACCTTCTATGCCATGTTTTCTGTTTGAATGTGTTTTTTCTAGAGGGTTGTATTGTGTTGGTCAGGGTTCTTGTCGATTAAGACTATAAGGTTACTGGTTCTTTTGAATTGTGGGAAATTGCAAAGTTTTGGTGTAATTTCATTTTGGTTAGCCCTAGTTTGTTCAACAATTTGATTTTAGGAGAAGCCCTGGTTGTTCGAAATGGTGCCATCAAAGCAACATTCTGGCCATATTGATTATTTTCAAATGAATTTATACGACAATTTCCTAGATCAATTCCTGCTATTGACAAACAACAAGAAGAGGGGTTTGGTTCTAATGAATGGGAAAGCCTTAAGTGAGGGACTAAGGTGTAAAACCTATAATATTGTAGATGCTAGGGTCCAAATGACGGGCCTATAAATGTTTAGGAGATGCTATGGGCAGCGAAATGTGCCTCATCCTTTCTCTAATGGCTGGAGGTACGATATAGGGAAACTAGTTGTACCAAATGTATTTCCTGATATTGACCTACTCAGAGTAGTGGTAGCATGATATGATCCTGTTACAAGGATTATCAGGGATAATGATGGTGGGATTCTACTGAATATAAATGCATATGAGATTCGACAGGTTTTCAATTTGAGTGAATATAGCCCATTCTTAGTCCGGGTAGATTTTGAGGAAATGAAGCAAGAATATGCTAGGTCACATCCTTTTTTCAGATCAAAATTGCTTCCTCCTCATTTAGCCAAGGAAGACATTCTACTGAATATAAATGCAGATGAGAATCGATAGGTTTTCAATTTGAGTGAATATAGCCCATTCTTAGTTTGGGTAGATTTTAAGGAAATGAAGGAGGAATGTGCCAGGTGACAACCTCTTTTCAGATCAAAATTGCTTCCTCCTCATTTAGTCAAGGTAGGAAGTTCAACGATTCACATCAACCCAACTAATCAGGAGCCTTTCAAGCTGAGTTGTTTTGCTGATCACTTCTTGGCAACATTTTATTCACTTTGCTAGATTTTAGGTTTCAGCCCTAATACCGTGATGCCCATTGCTTATATGTTTATGGGGGCTCAGATTCAGCATCCCAATTTTTTGGTAGTGTACGACTATGCATCTTTTCTTGATGAGGGTTTGTTGAAAATGCATATGGAGGACACTGGTACTCCTTTCTTTCAGTAGAACCCCACCATCATTATCCCTGATAATCCTTGTAACGGGATCATAGCGTGCTGCCACTGCTCTGAGTAGGTCAATATTAGGAAATACATTTGGTACAACTAGTTTCCGCATTTCGTACCTCCAGCCATTAGAGAAAGGATGAGGCACATTTTGCTACCCATTGCATCTCCTAAACATTTATAGGCCTGTCATTTGGACCCTAGCATCTGCAATATTATAGGTTTTACACCTTAGTCCCTCGTTTAAGGCTTTCCCATTCATTAAAACCAAACCCCGCTTCTTGTTGTTCGTCAATAGCGGGAATTGATCTAGGAAATCGTTGTATAAATTCATTTGCAAATAATCAATATGGCCAGAATGTTGCTTTGATGGCGCCATTTCAAACAACTAGGGCTTCTCCTAAAATCAAATTGTTGAACAAACTAGGGCTACCCAAAACGAAATTACACCAGAACTTTGCAATTTCCCACAATTCAAAAGAACCAGTAACCTTATAGTCTTAATCAACAAGAACCTTGACCAACACAATACAACCCTCCACAAAAAACACATTCAAACAGAAACCGTGGCATAGAAAGTAACTCACGGGATTTCACGCCTTGCAGAAAACCAAACTTCACTATAATTGCTTGAAAAACTCAATCTCTGGCTCTGGACCGCTTCAAAAACATTTGAATGCCTTTGTGGTGAAGATAGAATGAAATTAACTACTTGAAACCGATGAAAAATGGCCAGTAGATGTCTCATCCGCCATTAAAGCTCATTTGCATGTCGCGCTGACGACTTCAATTGTATTTGATGCAAATTTAAATCCTTGCCGTCGATCTCTTGTTCCTGTTCCAAAGTAAGACTGTATGGTACCTCCCTGTTTTGGGCATTTTGATGGCCTCCCAGTCTCTTCATTACTCGCCTGCTCAAGAGTCTTACCCTTGTTGCTTGACATATTGATCTCACTTCGAATAAAAGCTGGAAAAAAATGTTTTCTTGTTTAAGAAGGACAAACCGGCAAAGAATATAGATCCCATTACCTACTTAAAATTATTTTTAAGACTGAAGCAAGAATGGAAAACAGATAAAGAAATCTTATTATTATAACTAATAGTCTAATAACTAATAACAGTATGAAGAAATGATCACTCACCTTTGAGTCTATGTTTTCGGGTTTCGTTGATTTCTGAATCAAGAAGTAGAACCTCAAAACCGAACAAAAAGTGTAAAACCGAACAAAATGTGTAAGAACAAATAACAGTTTCAATTGTATTTATATCATTCTTTATTTGGCAAATTCCGCGGGATTTTGAAATGGTATGTTAAAAATTTGGTGAATCCCGCATGCTTATACAACGATACCTTCAAATTTTCAAGGCGAAATTGGTCTTCACAAGCAACTATTTGTAAATTTTAATTGGTGAAATGGGTCCTCATATAATGTCGTATTAATAGTATTGGCGAATACATTGGTGTTTTATGACATTCTCTCCGGGATTCCAAGGGAAAATATTAATCGGTCCATTGGAAATGCGTAGTCT
Source organism: Sequoiadendron giganteum (assembly GCA_007115665.2). Lineage (NCBI taxonomy): Eukaryota > Viridiplantae > Streptophyta > Pinopsida > Cupressales > Cupressaceae > Sequoiadendron > Sequoiadendron giganteum. The sequence continues at coordinate 653,513,607 of CM021101.1, read as the reverse complement.
GTTATGGCAAATTTATTGCCTAAACATGCCTCGTAAAAAAAAACTGCTGGTGAATGGATATGCATTGGACCAAACAGATAAAGAAATCTTATTATTATAACTAATAGTCTAATAACTAATAACAGTATGAAGAAATGATCACTCATCTTTGAGTCTACGTTTTCAGGTTTCATTGATTTATGAATCGAGAAGTAGAACCTCAGAACCGAACAAAATGTGTAAAACCGAACAAAATGTGTAAGAACGAATAATAGTTTCAATTGTATTTATATAAATCCATATTTGGCGAATTTCGCGGGATTTTGAAATGGTATGTTAAAAATTTGGTGAATCTCACGTGCTTATACAACGATACCTTGAAATTTTCAAGGCGAAATGGGTCTTCACAAGCAACTATTTGTAAATTTTAATTGGCGAAATGGGTCCTCATATAATGTCGTATTAATAGTATTGGTGAATACATTGGTGTTTTATGACATTCTCCCAGGGATTCCAGGCGAAAATATTAATCGGTCCATTGGAAACACGTAGTCTGTTATGGCGAATTTATTGCCTAAACATGCCTCGTAAAAGAAAACTACTGGCGAATGGACATCATTGGACCGATAGTTTGTGAATTCCTGGCGATTTGAACACCTTGCGGATACGGTAAATTTGCCAAATTCGAATTTCCAGATTCCTAGAATTCACCACTAAAGTTTTCCCTTCTCTCATTGTTGCAAGAAAACATCAAGCTAAGAACATGGATGTTTATTTTGTGCCTTTTATTGATGAGATGCAATTGCTATGGAATGGCATAAGAATGTATGACATATCACTTCTTCCATCAAATAGGTCCTTTATGTTGTATGGTGTGCTATGTTGGACTATTCATGATTTTTAAGGACTTGGTGTTTGTTCTGGTATGACATATCATGTCTTGCAAGATTAAGGCATGCATTTGATGATGCACTAGTGGATACTCAGCAAGACAATGATGGCCAACAAAATGAGAGAGGGATTAGAGAACATTGAAGAAATTGACATCCATGATGATGTTGAAGATGGTTATGTTAAGGCACAAGAAGACAACAACCCAGAGTTAGATGATGTTATGGAAGACAACATATGGATTGTATAGAAAATGATGATCTAAATATAGATGGTCTACAATCAAATTTCAATGATGATGAAGATGATGTAGGTCAAGATGAGGATGATCATAATATTAAATACTTGAAAGAACATATGATTATGAACATTCACAATGATACACTGGATGACATTGTAACAAATAATAATGTTAATGAGGTCAAGAATTTTAAATTTTTAGAATTATTTGTAATCCATGTTTAAAAAAGGATGATTCTTATGGCTTAAAATTTGAAATCTTTTAGTAATATTATTTGCGTCGATACAAATTACCTATTGCAATATCCTTAAATTCTTCAATCTTTGGTATGAATTGTTGGCAAAAAAAATTAGGATTACTTGGATCTTTCTTCCATTCATTTTGTATCAACATATGTTCGTGAAGACACAGAAGTTAATAAAATATTAATGCATGTAATTGACAATTATTTAAATAAGCAACTCTTTGTTTTATTGGTTAAGCAGGGAAGAGGGCCCTAACCCAAAAATTAGTACAACATGATAAGTACAACAGGTGGAAGGAAACAACAAAAATAGGAAATCCACCCAATTTCCCATCCCCCACAAACAAAATGCTTAAGGAATACCCATACGAATAAACAAAACAGTTCTATCATTGTAACAAAAAAACCTTAACCTAGTATCAGTAGCTTTCATACCTATCCATCTAAAACACCTATTAGCATCTATCTAATAGTCCCAACTTAAAATATATATAGCATTACAAAGATTTAAGTTTCAGCTCCAAAGGCCATAACCAGTAATAACAGTTCTAAAACATAAAATGGGACTAATCATCATAACAAAAGGAAAAAAAACAAAACGAAGTGACCACATTATGCTCCCTCTATCAGCTTCCATGCATTCATCAGGTCTTCAACTATGTCGTTCACTATTTCCTTCGACTCCACTTTGCTAGCGGGATTCGTGCCATCACTTGCACCACTTTTCCTTTGTTGTTTTTTGATTTTTCCCATGCCCGAAACAGTGGCCATTACTGCCTTTTTCATGAGTGTCAATCACCATGCACACACTCTTAACGCTCCTTCCAAGCTTTGAAATCTGTTATTATTTTCTTTCTCAAGAACTTTCATTTTTTCCTCCAGAATATTCTTCATCTTATTCATGAGGGCCTGAAGCTTGTTATCCTTCTCTTTCTCTTGTAACCTTTTTTCTAAGATTTGCAATCTCTCCTCCAATTTTTTAATCTTCTCATTCTCATTATTCTCTGCCTTTCAATCCTCTCTTCATGTTTTCTCTTCCTTCTCTTTGTTTTCTCATGTTGCGGTTCTTTAGCAATATCATCAACGCATTGCCACCCTTAGTAGCCGCATCTGAGTCATCCTTCTCCTTCGAGTCTCCACCCAAACTATCACGAATCTCTTCAATAGAGGAGTCATTGTCTTCCTCCTCTTTCCTTTCTTCACTATCTTGCGGGTTGTGGGTACTTTTCTCTTATGGGCTCTACGAACTCTTGTTGTATTCCCGACCCTTTGAAGCCACCATAACTAAGCTCTTAGACCTCCTTCCACCTGTGTTAGAGCCTTCCACCTCGTTATCGTCCAGTATACTTATTCTATCCACCTCTTCCCCTAGTTACCGCAAAAGAAGCTTCCTCTTCCTTTTATCCCCCATCTCCATTGAGACATCCTTTCTTTTCTTCGACATCACCATTAGCAGATCTTTCCATAAAATAGTACATCCGAGCTTTGGAGTTTGTTGCTAGATTTTTTAGTAAGGTGGGGATGGTCTTCAAGAAGCTCAATTTCATCAAGCTTTGGTGTTTAGGGTCTTCTATCATCTTGAGAGCGGGATTTTTTTGTGTTCGAAAGCATGTCATGGTCGCAACCTACCAATTTCGTTGCTTATTTGTTCCTCTTTGCTCGCTAGTAGATTCTTGAATACATTTATCCGATTATATTTGATCATAAACTGTAGAACACATTTATGGTTTGAACTACGAATTTCGACCCAATGGTCTTTGATGGCTGCTATTTGAATTATGCACCTTCCAGACGTATACTCCTCTATCATCAACCTTTTATGCCAATCATGATGATCAACACAATGATTTAATATTATCGATACAATCTCAAGAGATCCTCCATGAATGACTACAACTAGATGGTTTGTTGCACTTATACGGAATTCAACCCAACTTATTCCATGCAATGTGAAAACTCACTAGATGTTTCAAGTTAAAAATATTGTGTAAATTTTCTTACCTATATCGTAATTTGCTTCCAACAATTGATTGAATATCAGGCAACATCTGCTCTATCGTCGAGTAGAGCCCACTAAGAATCTCTCTATCTACACAGAAATCACGTATGAATTGGAAGGCTGGATTTAGGAAACATGCGGCTGCATGGATGGGCCTATGAAGTCGGTGTTGCCATCTCGTATCAATGATCTCTCAAATTGGACGATACTTCTCCTCAACTCCACCATAGACGGATCTAATGGCCTCTTAAGCCCTATCCATGCCCTCATATATGTAGCTCATTGGAGGCTTATGCCCATCAACAACTCGTAGGAGAACTATCAAGGGCTCGGTAAACTATAAAGTGCAAACATTGTGAAACATAACTTAAGTGTGAATGAAACTAAACAAATAAAAGTAAAATATGAATAAAAATTAAAACATAATGAGGAATTAAATTTTACCTTCAGAATCTTCTTCGTTGGTGTCTAAAACCCTAGCTCATAAAAAATGCAATCTGCCACAACAATCCTTGCAGTGCTTGTAGCATAGGATGAAGAAAACCATTCCTCATCAACAAACATGCGCCTTAAAGCTGCCTTTGACCAAATCAAGAATTGCAATGTGATAAAATTTGTTGCAAGCCTAGTGATGCCAGGATGAGCCAACTTCCTCAACTCCATTTATTGCCTCATAAGGTTAAGCACCCATGTGTGATTGTATACAAATTTGTAAATATTTTTTGTGGCATCCACACATGTTTTGATCCATGGGAGCTTACCAAGATCCTCCAACATGAGGTCAATGCAATGGGCGACACATGGTGTCCAGAATATAGTAGGGTGTCTCTCCATAAATAATTTACTAGCAACAACATAATTTGCTGCATTATTTGTCACCACTTGAACTACTTTCTTTTTGCCCACCTCAGCTATTACCTCCTCTATAGTGTCACAAAGGTATGTGACATTTTTGAATTGGGCGGAAACATCAATAGACTTGATGAAGACGGTGTCACCTGAAAAAATAAGAAAAACCAATTATTCAATAAATTAATAAACATAAATCAACCATATTAAATTAGTAACCACTAAATCAAAATCAAATTTCAAATTAATCAATGCATTGAGGGAAGTACCATTACCTCTGGAGGAAACTAGAAAATTAAGCAGCGTCCTATTTCTCCTATCGATCCAACCAATAGTCATGATGGTGCAACCCAACCTCCTCCACTGCAAGCACAACTCCTCTAATTGTGCTTTTACATTAGCCACCTTTTGAGTCAAAAGTGGGCCCTTTAATTCATCTTTAGTAGGGGCTTTGAACCCCACCCCACATATGTTTATGGCATCAACCATGTTTTGCTAAAAAGGAGACCTAAAGCATGTCATAAATAAATTAATAAGTTACTTAGATAAGTATTGTAAAATGAAAAGTTTGAAGCTTATAACTTTAAATTTGAATTCAATAATGAGATACATCCAGAATCTAGATTCTAAAATTTAAATATAATTTTTAGAACAATTAAACGAAAAAGAATTACCTGGCTACATGGAGGGGAATGGTGCAATAGTACTAGAAGTTTGCAATTGTTTTCTTGGTTGCATCATGTGCGTCCTTGTTCCAACCCATGCTCTCAAGCGACGGTTGGGAACTAGGAGTAGTGCGTAGTATAAAATATGAGTCCACCCTAGATTTACGAACTCCAGGCCCAATGCTAGCACTCCCACTACCGCTTGCAACAGCAATGCCAACAACAGGAGAAGAAGTGCTAGTAATAGTACACATAGATGGTGCAGTAGCAGAAGCATTAACACAACCATTAGCACTAGCACTAGGAGGGTATGGAGGCATGGAATAAGTATCTCCAACTGCACCAAGTCCTTGGCCAACACTCGCCAAATCATGCCTCTGCCTCTGCCTCTGCCTCTTTATCATTTCTTTTTGCATTTCAAATGTTTCTAATTGCACTTACACTTCACGAACAACCTTAGGAGGTGCTACAGTGCAATCCACTGCATGATGGACAGGTATGTGTGCAATATGATATTACAATCTGTTTATGCCTCCATGATAGATTATTTTGCAATATTTACATTTTGCCTCTCCTTTTTTCATTTTGAGAAATATTTTAGCATGTTTCCAAGTAGGGTTTTTTTTGCTTGCCCAAGGTTTCAGACATTGTGAAAATATGGTTTGATTTGCAAATGAAAGTGGTTGCAATAACAAGTAGGGTTCATAAAATTATTTAAGTTGTAAGTAGGGTTTGTAACTTTGTAAAAAAAAGAATGCAAACTCAAAAAACAATTATTTTACAAATTACAATCAATTATTTGTTAAAAAAACACAAAAAAACCAAATAAAATCAAACTTACCTTTTAAATCTAGTCTGAATGCAATGCAAACTCCTCCCAATTGTTGGTAATGAGCTCTCAATGCACCTCCTTGCTGTCATGAAGCTTCCCAAATGATTTAACACCATGGATTTCTCTTCAATAACTTGGTGGTTGCCCTACAATGATCTCTTTGTTTTCTTCACAACTATCTCTTCTCTTCCTATTTTTCCAAATGAAAGAAATGAGGTTGCTTTTAGGGTTGGGGAGATAATATAAGTTAAAAAGCAAAATCTAAAAAGTAATATTTTTAATGTTTTTTGGCCTTTTTGGCCTTTGCTGCCGCCGGTCGTGTCTAGGGCTCGAGACTTGCCTAGAAGCGGTGTGTTCGACGAGTCTGACTAGGATGCGACCGGACTTGGCAGCGTCCGTGTTTGGGCTCTTAGGACTTGGGCAAGGGTGCTCGGCTCGGGACTTGCTGAGTCCTGTCGAGTTTTGGTGAGTCTCGTTACCATGGTCTATAATGATGCCACAACGAACCATACCATTCCACCGCTGCCACTTATTACATTTGCTATGGTATGGTAGTGTCGAGTCTTATACTCTTTTATATACTGTCTTCTTATTTTGTGTTTTTGTGAGACAATGATGTATATACTGCCATACCGCAGTCAAATTGTCCTCCTCACACAATATTACGGTGTCCACTTTTCTTCCAATGCTTATCATTATACAACACTGTTTAAGACTTCTTGTTGCGGGGTTGCGGTGTATACCTCCCTACCGCATATGTTGCTTACCCTCTTGGTGGTATAGTGGTATACACTTTATTTCTTTGTAATTTACTACCTTACTACACTCCTTTGAATCTCCTTATGCGGTATATTGGTATGTGCCACATTACCACATTGCCTTACACTTTCCCCTGTGGGGTGGCAGTGAGTACTCCTTCACCGTGTATGCTATATAATCTCATGGCGGTATGGCAGTAAGGGCTTATTTCATAGCTTGGAAACTGCCAACCCGCATTGCCTTGATTTTGATGTTGCGGTATTGCGGTTAAGGCAAAATTTGTTTTGTTTATGATTTTTTAGAGGAATAAATGGGAGGAATGTTGGTAATAGTATGGATCTTGTCACACAAATTGTTGCATTTCATGTTTAGACACAATGTAAAATCAATGGTAATGGAATTTTGTGTGGGTAAAATGTGAATGGAAAAGTGAAAGCCAGTGGATGTTTAAGGAGGAATTTTTGCTCCAACATAACTGAAAACATCCACAGTAAATGCTTTACTGTATCATCATATTCATTCACACAAGCACATTATTGAGGCTTAATAACTTATATTCATTCAAATATAAGAAAAAATAAGTATGAAAAACATAAGAAAAATACAAAATGATAACACAGTCATGGAGAATCTTTGATAATAAGAAGTTCCATTTCATTCATAAGCTCAAAAGTTACACCAACAGAGTTTTGGTACACCCTTCCACTCCCTTCCACTCGTGCCTTTATTATTTTTTATCAAAGTTTATATAGAAATTACATAATATCAACCATAATCCGTAAGCCATTAACCATTTAACTACCTAACCCCTAAGCCCCAAATCCCTTATGTTTTGACCCTTAATCCCTTAAACCCTAACCCCTAATCCCTTAACCCTTAATCCCTACTAGATCAGAACAATTAGGCCCTAAAGCTGGCTCTAAAGTATGTGCTAAATTAGGTGTTGAATTAGGTGCTAATGTAGGTTTAATTTGGGCACTAATTTAGATGCTAATTTAGGTGCTAATTTATGCCTAATTTAGCGCATACATGTTTTGATTGGTGCAAAAAACACCAAAAATAACAGATTTTTTTTAAAAATTGGAGAAAAATACATTAAAGCAATGGGTGGAAGCAAAAAAGGGAGCTAATCATAGGGATTTGTTGTAGTGTTAGAGCTGTAGCCAATGAGGGTTTGTCTTGAAAAATCCATGTAATGAGATTCAGATAGCCTTTCCTTGGTGCAATATGCAGAGCAGTATGTCCTTAGAGTGTAGCATCACCTAGAACATTGGAGTCCTGTCGAATTAATATTTGGATTATAGCAAAAGCAAAGGTTGTGAATCTATTTTAATTTCTTGCTTGTAATGTGCTATTTTTGTTTGGCTTTCTATTTTGCGCAGGCATGGCATCTTTATCAAACTTGCCTTGCACTCGTTGCAATTTTCTGAGAAGGAAGTGCGCAACATATTTTCCTCTTGACCAGCGTAAAAAAATTGCTAATGTTCACATGGATTTTGGAGCAAGCAACGTGACTAAACTACTGAACTAATTACATCCTCACCAACGAGAAGACATAGTAAAGGCTTCTGCTATGTAAAAAACTTCATCTATTTCTTGTAATATTCTGACTCCTTAAACCATCCAATTGCTCGATATATATATATATATATATATATATATATATATATATAACTTTCTTCAACAAACTGCTACTTTAGAATGGAAAGGATAGAGGCACTTTGTCAGATATTATAGTCGCAACTGACCTAATAGACATACATGCAAAAGGTGGAAGCATTAACAAGGCAAGTGAACTGTTTGACAAAATACCTAAAAAAAATGTCATCTCAGACTACACTGTTTGACAAAATACCTAAAAAAAATGTTATCTCAGACTACATTGTTTGACAAAATACCTAAAAAAAATGTTATCTCAGACTACACTGTTTGGTAAAATACCTAAAAAAAATGTCATCTCAGACTACAACAATGAGATGGGAAGCAATTAGTGCCTATGCTCTTTCTATGTAAATAACTTCATAAATCGGATTCTTGTAAAACTCTGACTCCTTAAACCATCCAATTGCTCAATATATATAAATTCCTTCAATAGATTGCTACTTTAGAATGGAAAGAATAGAGGAACTTTGTTAGATATTATGGTTGCAACTGCCCTAATAGACATACATGCAGAAAGTGGAAGCATTAACAAGGCTAGTGAACTGTTTGACATAATATCTAAACGAAAGTCATCTCATGGATTGCAACAATTATAGGATATGCACAAAATGGATTTGTTGAAAAGGCTTCAGAAACTGTCAAGAAAATGTAATTGGCATGTGTAAATCCAAATTCCACAACCTTCACCAATATCCTTCCCTACTTGGGCTAAAATGGGATCTTTGGAACAGGGTATAGACATCCATCAAAGCATCATGGAAGGAGGATTTTTTTCAGATATTATAGTTGCAAATGCTTTGGTAGACATGTATGAAAAATGTGGAAGCATAGAAATGCACATGATTTGTTTGATAGAATGCCTCAAAGAGAGGTTATCTCATGGAATGCAATTATTGTAGGATGTGCACAAAATGTATTTTTTTTTAAAGCTTTAGAAACTTTCAAGCAAATGCAATAGGTAGGTGAAAGGAGGATTTTTTTCAGATAATATAGTTGCAAATGCTTTGGTAGACATGTATGAAAAATGTGGAAGCATAGAAAGGCACATGATTTGTTTGATAGAATGCCTCAAAGAGAGGTCATATCATGGAATGCAATTATTGTAGGATGTGCACAAAATGGATCTTTTTTTAAAGCTTTAGAAACTTTCAAGCAAATGCAATTGGTAGGTGTAAAGTTAGACTCCACAAATTTTACAAGCATTCTCCCTGCCTGTGCCAAAACAGGAGAATTGGAACAAGGAATGGACATCCATCAAAGCATAAAGAATAGAGGAATTTAAATAGATGTTGTAGTTGCAACTGCACTGGTCGACATTGTATGCAAAATGTGGAAGCATAAAGAAAGCACATGAATTTTTGGACAAAATTCACCAAAGAGATGTCATCTCATGGATGCAATGATTCTAGGATATCTACATTATGGATTTTGCAAGGATGCTTTCAAAATATTTGAATTAATTAAGCACTCTTGAACATATCTTGAAATTGTAAGCTTTTCTTGTGTTCTATGAACAAACTTCAATCATGTGAGTAACTCTTATTGCATTACACCTATAGTTGATCATTATGCTTGCATGGTTGACCTTCTTGCTAAGGTTGACTATCTTGAAGACACTCTACACTTTATTATTAAGATTCCAGTTAAATATGTGGTGATTGTGTGGATGTGTTTTTGGGTGCTTGTAGATCACATATAAATATGGGTTGAGGAGTATTTTTAGCAACAATGTTTTTTGAATTGGATCCTAAAAATGTTGTGACATATGCTCTTTCAAACATTTATGCAAATGTGGGCAGGCTAGGTGAGGTTCAAATGGCAAGGAAATTGATGAAAGATCAAGGAATTAAAAAGATCCCTTGATGTAGTTGGATTGAAGGCCATAAAACGGTACATGTTTTCGTGTACCATGAGACAATTAGGCATTTTTATTTAATGGCAATGATATGATGGGAGAGTGAGAGTGCATGAGATGGAGAGCAAATTGAAACATGAAAATAATATTGAATGCGTACTAAACATAGTTGGAAAACTTGGCTCGGCAAAAAACTCGCCAACCCCAAAATTGACGAGCCAAAATCTCAGAGAAAACTTGGCAAAAGATCAGCAAAAAGCTCGACAACTTTTTTGATTTTTTTTTGTTTTTTGCATTTTTTATGTATTTGGGAGACTGCTAAAAACTCGTGAGTTTTTGGAAAAAGACTCAACGAGTTAAAGTCATATAGACTCACCGGGCAAAAAAACTCGCGATTTTTTCAAGACTCACTAAAAACTCGGTGAATCTTCGAACTATGACCTACTAAACTCATGTCGTTCTGCAAGTATTGCTACCATCACCTTTGGTATATCTCCACATTGATATATTGGCCTGTGTGCCTAATATCTTTAGTTATTGAATGTTGTTGTACTTCTCAAGAGTTCTTTTCTTGGATTTCCCTTTGGTCATTATCTCAACTCTATAATGGCTTAAAGTGACTTCAAAACCTCTAAATGTTTTGTCATATATGATTTTCAATGAAGAGATGTTGTTTGTTAGGATGTATGATGTATCCATGCTCATGTTTAGTCCTTATGATATTCACATTTATTTAAGATTTTGCAAAGAAGGACGAAAGTTTTGGGTTGATAGGGATAACATCCCATTACCCGCAAAATCATATTTCAATGTGTGGGAAGCGAGTGATATTGTGGGAAAATGGAGCATACAAGAATATTGCAGGACTTCACCAACCAATAGAATATATTGCAAAGCCCATCACGTCTCCACAATGGAAGTTTCGTGGAGATTTTGTGAATATAAAGAGACTAAGTGAATTTTGCTAATTTACACTATTTATAAAAAATAGACCAAAATTTTTCCTAATTAATCTTCCACACCTCTTCGATGTACCTATTGCACACCAAGATGCAATTGCTAGTATAATTTCAAGCATAATAAAACATATGAAAAAAGGGCATTGTAAAATAGAGCTGAAAATGGATTTACATTAAAAGTGAGAGATTCATACTACAATTTAATTTAAAAATGATGCATAGTACAATTCAATTAGTTATCATATATCAATGAAATTCTAATGTGGATCTTCTTGATCTCTAAAATGGCCCTTGAATAAGTGATGGCCAATGCACATGTTATATTTTGATCTTGGATCGATAAGGGATTGAGTTAGTGAAATGTAATAGGAATGACTAGATATGAAATGATACATAACAAATGTTTTGTGGGAGCTCCTCATTAGAAAATATATATGATTAAGCAGGAGGAGGATAATAAGTCATTTTTTTTGCAATCTTAATAGATGGACAATAGCAATTTTAATAAATTAGCACTGAATAGAGTTCAAAGAAAAGTAGACATAGATTCTTAGAATATTATATATTTTTTTTAATGTTCAAGGTATCATGATCAGAACTAGAAAACAAGAAGATGGACAAAGCTGAGGATCTCAAACCTAGGAATTCACTTCAATTTTTGCTGCCAAATGTAATGTTGTATTGTGAGAAGGGTCATTGTTGTAGCGCACCAATTCTGCTACTTCTTGTTCCTTTTTACCCATTAGTATATTCTTGACTACCTTTATCCGATTATATTCGATGACAAAGTGTAGAACAAATTTATGATTTGAACTACCAATTTTGACACAATCTAGGATTTTGGTGAAATATCCCAACCAATATTTGTGCAATTTAATAATTTTTTGTTGTGTTACTGGGTTCACCTCAAGAAGCAGTTGTTACTGGTTTAGTCCTAGTTCGGATCCTAGGCCAGTTCGCTTGTGGATTCAACCAGGATCATGCAAAAAGTGGTTTGGTTCAACAAGGAGGAACCTGAACGAACATAGGCAAAACCTAGAATGAACCAAGGTAGAACTTGCATGCCCAACCGTCCAAAAAGTGTTTTTTTTAGCATTTTTTAATATTTATGGAGTTTGAATTTGACCAATGCCCAAGGGAACCCTAAAAGTGACATCTAAATCACTCTAAACACCTAAACTACCTCATTCTTATTCATTTGTTTTGGAAACAAGCATTTTCATTCCAAAAGGTTGAGCTTTCATTTTTGCTTGTTGGATTGACAAAAGGAATTGAAGATTGATTATTGAAGCTTCTACAAACGATTGCATTTCCATTCCTACATATTTGCAAGTGTTCATTCACTGCTTTTCTCATTTCTTTTTGAGTTTTTTCATCCATGTTTTTATTTTACAAACATGAAACTTTGTTTTGTTTAATTTTTTGATTTATCTATGTGTTGGCGTTTCAATTAGCACCTCTGGAGTGCTTATTGGAAACAAACAACTATTGCAAGTGTGTTAGTGCATGCTCTTCAGATTATAGAGAGGAAGATCTCTCTTTGTTGATTTTATACTGTAAAAAAGGGGGTGTACTAAGATTTCCTATCTTTTTTACTCAGCGGCAGGACACAAGGGTGCATAAACCAATGCGCAGTAGCTAAGCTTTTTCTCTGGTTTCCACAGATCTTAACTACGACTAACTTCCTTCTAGACTACCCTACCTCCTCAAGATAAATAGAGCATGAGGGCGTAGGAATGAAATGGTATGGTTGGATCACTTGAATCCTCCGTCTCAATGGAATATGGCCGAGGCTCAGAACCTTCGGATATATACCAAGATAGGGCTCGATACAAGCCAACACTCGTTATGGTAAACTGGATCTGAGACTTGCCAAGGAGGAGGAACACCTATCCGAGGTATAGGCTTGGAAGCAGCTCACTGGAAACAACAAGGAACGATGGCCTTTCTAACAAGATTCTTGAGGAGGTGACGACACTTGTCCAAAGTCTAGGCTGCAAGAGAGATCATTAAACAACATCAAATGATAATGATCGATGACAAAATA
>CM021101.1:653261550-653500525 GCA_007115665.2 Sequoiadendron giganteum | reverse complement strand
GCAAGCTGGTTCTCTTTGTTTTCAACCAATGTTCAGCCATTATAAGCGAACACTCATCCTTCGAAGCCTCGAATGCCTTTTCGCTTTTTGTCACTGAGATGACCTTCTTGGTAGGGCATGGTGGAATTGCAAAACAAGTCTCTATGTCCACCAGCTTCAAGCTGCAAATCACCCTCCAGTCTACTGATAGGATCTCTCTTGTTGCTGGGTTGTAATGCTTTGTGCAAGCACTTACAAGCTCGATGCTTTGTAAGGTGATTGGAATAGATGTTGCTTGAAATAAATCGGATTCTTCGATGTTCTGCAATGTGATTTGATTCATGCCCTCTAAGTCCTCAGAACTGACCTCTGGATTTTTCTGTCATAAGTCTGTGTCAGTCGTTTTTAGGTAATCATGGTATAAGACTGTTTTGGTCTTGTATTGTACCTGAGAATACTGCATTCTGAAAACCTTGAATATCGACTGGGCACTTGATCTTGTTCTGACACTTTTCTGGAACTGCTAAAAATAGCCTCGTCGGGGGTAGTTTTTATGAAAAATTCTAAGATATGGGTTTTGTTAAGAATGATTTTCAAGTCGTCAGAAATTTGAAAAAACAAGTTTTTATTTGACATGCAAGAGCCCTTCTGTGGCAGAGGCAGTAGGGGCACTAGAAAGTGATTTTTCTCAAAAAAATTTAACACATGGGTTTTGTTCGTGCTTCAAAGCCAAACAAACTTAGTTTGTCTGTTTTTCAATATTATGACTTTTTTCGAAAACCCTAAAAAATAGGGGCAGCAGGGCTACTTTTTCTGGAAAAATCTACCATATGTATTTTGTTGAAAAAGCTGTGCTGATCATACCCAGTTGGCCAGATCTGTGATAATCTGTCATTTCCTGTGACATGCAAAAGAAATATAGACAGAAGTAGAGGAAGTAGACAGAAGATGGATTGGAAGTTATAAACTGCCACTTTGTAATAATCTATCTCTGGAAGCAATCTTGGGAGAAGGATGCTTTTACTGCCGATGATCTTCAAAAATATTGAAGATCCATCCAAAATCCCTACCAGATCTTGAAAACATGTTCTTGGGAGCTACTTGATGTTTTATCCTTCAACCTGCAAAAAGAATAATGAGGAAAGGGACGTCTAGCATGAATATAAGGCAATTAGGGTTAAGATCCACAAAGTATGGAAGATAACTCATCATTCAGGCTTGATTTGGAGTTCCAAAAGATGATTTCCACTGATTGTGGAGTGTTTGGTCTCTTTTTGGCTCCAAATTTGCTAACTCAAGTCAACACTTTTCCTTTGACTTATTTTAGGCGTCCAACCTTGAAGTTGATCATTTTCGTCCATTTTGCAAGCTGAAGTACTCCCGTTTGATCTTTGATTCAGGTTACTTAGTTGATCTAAGGCAGTGGCTGGCAGTTCTGTTGTTGAGGCAGGATCAGTATGATTAGATATGCCTGGGAAAAAATAACTCAGAAAACTGAGTTAAGGTCTCCAGAAAGAAGGGCACCTTTCCTTGAAAGGGGTGCTTTTGACAATGCCTTAGTCAATTTTCATTGACTGTTCTTCGTTTTCATCTTTTTAGACCCTCTTTGCTTTGATCTGACGTTCCCGATGTTTGATGAATCAGATGATTCTGCTTGACGATGCATCGGGTGGCTGGTTCAGTCTTGTTCAGGATGCCTGACTTCTCAGTTGAAGCTGGCAAGTTTTGGGCCTTCAAACTAAAGGGCGCCCCTAGCCAGCAGGGGTGCTTTTAGCTTTTGCTTGGTTTCATCTTGGTTGTGGATTGCTAGTCTTTGACCTCCTCAATCAGTTGATTGATTTGTCAGAAGTTCTTGCTGATAGTCTCGCTAACGAGATAGGTCATAGCTGAGAAGGTCATCCTGGGAGGCAGTGAAGGTTCTGGCTGAATCTGGATGCCTTTAGGAAAGGGCGCCTTTACTTGAGAGGGGTGCTTTTAGCTATGCCTTAGCCATTTTCTGGCTTATCTTTTCAGTTCTTCAAATTTGGCTTTTTTTGCTTGATCTCATCTCATGATCGTCTAGTGTGTTTTATGGACCTGCTGTCGGATTGATCACGTAGCTGGGAGGAAGCTGGAAAGATAACCTGTATAGAGTTGCTGCTTATGGATTCATTTGGTGCTTGCAACTGAGGGGCGCCTTTGGCCAGTAGGGGCGCTTTTACTTTGAAGCTCTCTGATTTGGCATTTCTGTCGTCAATGGATCCTCCATACTTCACTGACAGTTGGTCAATGATCCTTGAATCAGATGATCTTGCTGATTGTTTCGTTGTCGAGCCAGTATGAAAGTGAAGAGGATGACGGTTTTGACAATGCCAAATGATTTGATTTGCCCTTTGAGATCCAAGGGCACCTTTCTTCAAGAGGGGCGCCTTTTCACCTTGTAGACTGTGTTTTGCCTTGGTAGACAAAATGTCCATCTTCCAGATAGCCAAATTTTGGCCTTTTCCGTTTTGAGAATCTTCTTCGTTGAAACAACATCTTTTCATCCTTTTTTGCCATAGCTTCTTGGTTGAAGCTTTTGAGGTTTAGCTTTCAGCACCTGGTACTAGCCAATCTTCCATTAATGGTTGCGGAGCTCCTAGTTTTTTTCCTGAAAAATAGAAATAGACCCACCAGAGTAAAACATAATTTTTGATAATTCTGACTTAATTAGTGTGATCGTGAAGGCAATTAATCCTATCAGAATTATTTTCAATCATTTCCGGGAAGGTCCTATTTTTTAGGGTTTCCATAAAAATAGGGGTGTAAAACCCTAATTTTCATTTTTTCAGAATTTAAACCAAAGGTTCCTTGACAGAAACCCACAAAGATTTCATATTTGGTTTGACCTAAAACGTACTTTCGATGGCATTTTTACGTTGTTTAGCTCAATTTAAGCAGAATGCCAAAAATTTCATTTTGGGTATAACACTATGTTTTTCCATTCCTCTATGAATGCATGATAGATTCAAAAGAGCTAGGTTTTATAAATCAATATTTTGTTTTCAAGTATTTTTTGGTTTGTTTTTGTTTTGAAATTTTAAATGTGTTGTTTGCAAAAAAATTGCCTTAAGAATCACAATGTCAATTGGTTCTACCTCCTAGTCCACAACTAAATCTAAGTTCAAAATAGATCCAAATTCTCCTCTATGTAAGTATGATGAAATGATACAGCTGGTTCCAGGTGGTGGTGGTTACATTTGGAAATGCAATGAATGTGATGTTCAATATTCTAGTTCATACTTTAGGGTGAAAGCACATTTTTGTGGCATACATGGAAAGGCCATCAAAGATTGCCCTAAAAAAGGCAATGCACCTATTCCACCTAAGACAGTCATATGATTCAGTATGGAAAAAGAAGCAATAGATGCACAGGAAGCCCAAAAAGGAAATCACTCTTTATTAAAAGAAATTAAAGGGAATGCAACCCCCATCTAATCCCAATATTGTATTAGAAGACCACCCATTTATGGCCACTTTGTATCCTCAAGCTCAAAGTGTACAACCCATTGCAAAAAAAAGAAAAAAGGGGCCTTTGGAATTTGCATTTCAAAATGAGACTAGAGCCATTGCCAACCAAAATGTAGCGAGATGCATATATGCAAAAGGAATAGCTTTTAATGTTGTCTGTTCTCGATATTGGAAAGAGATGTTGATATCAATTAATGAAGCTCCAAAAGGGTACAAGGGCTCGAGGTATGACAAGGTGCATGCACCTGATTGGTAAAAGAGGTCAAATTGGTTGAAGATTCATTGAATCCTATAAGGTATTCATGAGTTGAGATAGGTGTGTCCATTGTTTTAGATGGTTGGAAGGATTCAAAAATTCGGCCTTCGATAAATGTGATATCAGTGTCCCCTAAAGGGGCAATGTTTTTGAAAACCGTGGATTGTGAGGGGAAAGTAAAAGGTGGACAATTTATTGATAATATTCTCATTGCAGTCATTGAGGAAGTGGGACCACATAATGTTGTTCAAGTTGTAATGGACAACACAAAGAATATTAGAGCTACAGGGTTGTTGGTTGAGGAAAGATATTCACATATGTTTTGGCCAATTTGTGCAGGCAATCTTATGCTGCAAAAGGTTGGGAATAAAATTGCATGGATCAAAGAGTTGTATGTAGAGGCGGAGGAGATTCAAATGTTCATCACCAACCACCACTTGTCTCAAGGGATCTTTGGATCATTTTTTAGAATTGGAGCTATTGAAGGTAATTAAAGTAATATTTATATTTTCATAATTTGATTGTGTATTCTAATTTGATTGCAAAGACTCGCTTTGCCTCTAACATAATTGTCTTGAGACGACTTGTGAAAGTTAGAGAGGCACTTTCTAGTATGGTGATTAGCAACAATTGGTCTATATGGAGGAAAAACAGTACTGGAAGGGAAACAAAAATTAAGAAGATGATAATAGATGACTCATGGTGGGATCGTGTGGAGTATCTACTTAGTTTCACCGAGCCCATTTTGAGTATGCTTTGCTATACTGACATGGAAAAACCATGCATTGGAGAGATATATGATGGTATAGACTCAATGCTTGAGAAGATCAAGTGCACCATAATTTCAAAAAAGTAAGACCCTGAAGAGACTTTCTTCAAACAAGTGGAAACAATTGCTGAAGAAAGATGGAACAAAATGACAACTCCATTACACCTTCTTGCCTTTGCATTGACTCCAAAATAGTATTGTAGTTAGATCCTTTTAGTGCAAGGAAGGCTTCCTCCATATAGAGATTTTGAAGTGGTTGAAGGGTACATTCATGAGACTCTTCCCTAATTCTGAATTGTGAGATGTAGTCATGAATAAGTTCATTGATTTTGTGCAAGTTCAAATGGTCAAGGTGTTGATGCTCTTCGTGATAGGTTCTTAAAGGATGCTCATAGTTGGTGGTATTTCCATGGGCAATACTTCAAACATTACCACTTGCAATCAAAGTTTTATCATAAGTAAGTTTAATAAATTTTCATATTTTAGTTTTAAAAGTTTTATTTATAATTTTTTTATTTTTAAAATTTTTTATAATATATAACTTTAATTGTTTTCTTTGTCTTCATAAGTTGCTAGTTCATATGCATCTGAGAGGAATTGGAGCATATATTCTTTCATCCACTTAGTAAAGCGCAATAAATTGCTTTCAAAAAGAGAAGAGAACTTAGTATATGTGCATTGAAACTTGTGTATCCTTTCACACAAACAACGTGACAACAAGGAAGGGGAGACAAAGTTGTGGGATATAGGGCTAGAGAATATTAACTTGGATGCTTCCATTTCCCACCATATTGCATATGAGGAGTCCGATATCTAGCAATAGAATGGGCACAATAGTAGTGCTAGTGATGGTGACATTGGCAGTACTTGTGATTCATCTAGTCTTCCTAGTTCATCTAATGTCAATGTTGACATTGATATTGATGATTTATAGAATCCATATGATGGTTACAACTTTGCAACTGTTGTAATATTGAACTTGAAGTTTTGACGATGAATATTTATCATGCATGTTTTAAATGACATTCAAGTTTATGGTGGTTTTGTTGTTTATATGATGTTATGTGATCTTCTAATTGTTATTCATGCTTGTAGATTGCATATATATTTAATTTTTTTTTTTATTGACGAACCTAAAAATAATTGACCTCTGATGTGCTAATTTCTGATTTTTAATTTCCCTTTAACCTGTAGTGTGTTGATGTAATTTTTTGAGTTTTATAATACATGAATAGTAGTACATAATGGAACCAAAAGATAAAAAAACCTTATAGCAAATAATAGTAGCATTAAATCACCAACATAGCACGATTAGATCCTTCAATATGAGCCAACAAATGTTTGATATAAACCTTCAGTTTGTTGCTACAAAATATGTATGTATATGCAAGAAACCCCAATAATGCAGATGCAATTACCCTAGTTGGGCCAAGCTTCCCCAACTACAAATATGCAACTAAATGATGAAGAAACAACTGAAATAACCCTACCAAAGGTGCGCTAGCCTTTTGGACTACTGTTAAGGCTTTTCCACCCTAGAAAATCTGAGTTAGAACCTCCAACTTGCACAACTTCCCCTTCAAATCACAAATCTAAATATTGATGCAAACTGACATGAAACTAGCAATTATCTCCATTGGAGCACATAGGAACCTCCGTCATGAAGTCCGCCTTGGAAGAAGCTAGTGTTTCGTCCAACTTCCTCTTAATTCTTGAGGGTTTTCGTCCTTAGGGAATTGACCACTAAGCAGAGCAGAAAAGAAGATATAAAATTGTGAATGATGAATAATGCCTTCAACTCACCTTGTATAAATACACAACTCCTTATAAATCCCAATCTGCTCGACATAGGTTTTGGTAATTTGAATTGTTTTAATTTATTTTTAAGGCTTGTTTTCTTGGGTGCCAATTTCCAATTTATATTTATTTTATTTTTTATTCTTCTCCTTATTCCTCCAAGGGTTGTGCAAGCCCATATGTATATAATTTTTGGCATAAATATTGAAATATTTTCCCTCCTTTTAGGCTGCACAAACACAAAATAATAAAATATTGTTTTATTATTTGATTTTCGCATAAGTGACATTACATCTAGACATAAATTCAGCAATAATATCTCAATGGCCTTTGATGGCTCCTATTTGAACTGAGCACCTTCTAGACGTATCCTCCTTTGTCATCAACCGCTTATGCCAAGCACGATGATCAACACGATGATTTCGCACTAGCAATACAATCTCCATGAACGATTACAAGCAGATGGTTTGTTGCACCTGTATGCAATTCAACCCAATTTATTCCATGCAATGTGAAACTTCTAATATTTCAACTTAAAAAAATTGTGAAAATTGTCTTATCTCCATCGTAAGTTGCTTGCAACAATTGATTGACTATTTTCTTGTGGAAATACTTATAAGCTATTCTTAAAGCCATCTCATCATAATTATTACGTCGAGAGGCACAACGAAGGAGAATTTGAACGGTTTCAGTTTTACTGCTTTTTACAACTTCGTGCAATGACATGTTGTCATCGTTGTTTAGAGCTCTAGCCAATAAGGATTTGTCTTAGATAATCCATATAGTGAGATTTAGATAGCCTTTCCTTGTAGCAATATGCAAGAGCAGTATATCCTTGGGGTGTAGCATCACCCAAAACACTTGTGTGTTGCTGAAATAAAGTTTGGATTATAGGAAAATCGGCTTCTCCAAATCAAGGAAGTGTTCCTTATTCATGCTCTTCTTGTTTTTCCCATTTTCTTAGAATAGAGAATCCATCGAAAACGGGAACAAAACGTTCACAATCTACATGGATAGCAACTCTTTGCAAAAGTTGATAAGCAAAGAGGGGTTGGGCTTAAATTTCACACTATGACATAGTCTTTGATAAAAGCAAGTGGCCCATTAATTCATGTTCTTTCCTGTAATGATTTTTCTGACCAAGTGTAATTGATAGGTGAAACCATAGTGGGTTAATTTATTTTACGACAACCACAGTTAGTCCTTGGCAACGGATTCTTCGTTGCTAGCAGGTGTATGAGGTATGTGTTATGCCACATTCTTTTCACGCTATCAGATTGGGATCTTGTGTCGGTAATAATCTTTGTGGAGATTTGATGTTACACCTTATTTTTAAGCTACTAGATTACTTTTACCTTTAGGGGTAAATATGATTTTAAATGCAAGATTATGTGTTGATGACGTTTAATGGATGAATGAAATGTATGAATATACAAGATGATGAATTAATTTTAAATGATTTAATGATGCTTATGATATATGATGAATATGATTTATATGTATCAGCTGACTACATACATGTTGCACTAAGTTGGGTGCAGGAAAGGTTAAAAACCTCCAAAGGGGGAGGGAGAGAATCACCAAGGAGAGGAGTTTGGTATGGGAACCATTGGTATGTCCATTTGAGTTGACACACACGCGCATACATTGCATAGGTTAAAGGAACCTTGTGAAGTCAAGCCGAAATTTTATGTCGGTAAGTGCTAAACCTAAGTTCAAATCTTTTTGGTTGATAGGTAAAACTATGTTTTGGTCATCTTTGAACCACCTTGATTGCTTAATTAAATCAAATTAAAATGATACAACTCTCGTAAATATCGTACATTGCATTAATGTGTATTTGAATATATCTATATATATAGGGAATGTATATGTGTACGTATATATGTAATATAAATGACAATAATTTAGGCATATAATATATATATATTGTCAAATATATATATATATATATTATTTAATTTAAATGAATGTCATGTATTTATATATACATTATTATATTATTGTATATATATTATTATATTTAATAGTTTGTTGTATGTCTATATATACATATAAAAATCGAACGACGATAATATATTTCATCGTTATTGGGAGGCACATCTCCTAGCCCCTAAGACGCGTCTTCAGTACTTGAGACGTCTCCAACAACGTTGAGATGCGGACTAAGACTCTTGACGTGTCCTGAAGTCTCCCGTTCAAGAAAGTGTCATCTCCTCTCCTATGCGTCTCCCATTGCATAAAAGCTAAAACACATGAAAACGTTTAAAAGTAATTAAAAACGTGTTTTAAACGTAGGTTTTCTTGTGCTCCACTGAAAACGCAAGTATCATGATGTGTAAATGGTAAATTTCTGTTTTTTGTTTTATTTGTTTGTGTATCAACCTATCAAGCTATCAATATTTCTGAATTTCAATATGTAATCAAATATTAAATATCAAATATGTAATGTCAAATGTGAACTATGATAATGAAGTATGAACTCTTTGACACAATGGCATTTGTGTATTTATAGTTAATGTTCATTATTAAACTTTATTACTGTTCTTGTTTTGAAAGTTCAATGTCATGATATTTTCTATAAACTATTAAATTTTCTATTTATATTAAAAAGGATGACATCCCCAAGTACCCTCATCTCCAATTTAAAAAAAAAAGCCTTAATGGCTGACAATTATGATATATATATATATATAGACTTATATATATATTGTATTATATCTAATAACAATGACAACCATAATAATGGCAAAATTTGCCATGCCAAGAGTAAGTATAGCAACCAGTTTAAAGGTTGGAGCAAACACGTTAGAAGCCATATTTCATGGCAAGAAAACCACGCATTATAGAGGCATGTAATTGCCACACAATGGCACGAGTGGTTGCTTTTTCAATTAGCTATTTGAAACAATAAGAGCATCCAACTTTAGGGGCAAATCTGGCAAAAATTAGGTGGCAAAATGCCACGATAAAGGCAAATATAAATAGAGTTCTTAAAATGCTATTGCGCAGCCTTTAGATAAGGCGCTTTGACCAAGTAAAACGTGCAAATGTAAAACCCACGCCTAGGCAATGGGAGGAGAAATAGTTTGTATTGGCTTTGTATTCCAATGTGCCATCTTGTATGAGCTTTTAACTGAAATATTGCACAACAAACAAGTTTGAAATCTTCAGCTGGGTCGTGGCATTATGAATGAATGCGAGATTTTAATACCGTCCATGAGACCAAACAGCAAACGTAACTTTCTTTTTAGCAAGAATCTTCTATCCGTTTTTGTATATATAGAAAGCAGTAACATAGTGTTTGGGGGCCCATTCATTCTGAAATCAGGGTGTTCAAATGCATTGTATTAGTGAGGAAGTGGGAGAGTTTGTCACTGGCGGTCACTGATGTGGATTGAATTGTCCTCGACAGTCATAACTTTTTCACCGATGTGGATTGAATTGTCGTCGACAGTCAAAGCGCAAATGCAATTTTGTAATTGACAAGACTATAACAGCCGGTAGTCGAAGAGTTAATGTAATGCATTTTACTCGAATATATTTTAATGTGGTTCAAGGGTTCAATCATTTGAAGGAAGGTGACAGGAAATGCAAATAGATGCGTGAAGTTGCCAAGATCAGAATCATCTGAAAGGTAATATCTGCACCCTATCGCATGTTTGAATTATTTAAATAATTCTTTCTGTTTACTGATGATTAATCCATTTTTCATTTTTGATCGCCCCAGGAGCTGCAGGTTTTTTGGTGTACCAATCAAGTAGGAGGACGAAATGATTCTAAGAAGGTTTGAGATCTGTTATTAGCAGTCTACGTTGGAAACAGGTATGCGGCGGATGCATTACTTTGAACATTATGCTTTTCTATGAACATATGAGAGTTGGTTCCTTTATTTTTCTCTGAATTAATTTTGCACTCTTTTGAGCTTCCGTACTTTGTGCATGTATATCAAATCTTTACAACATTAGTATTTGAAAGAAAAATCTATAGTTTTTGAGAGTTGGTTCCTTTATTTTTCTCTGAATTAATTTTGCACTCTTTTGAGCTTCCGTACTTTGTGCATGTATATCAAATCTTTACAACATTAGTATTTGAAAGAAAAATCTATAGTTTTTGCTCGCTTTTTGGTCTTGCAATACCCTTCTTTATTACAGTTTATACAACAATCTCTTGAATAACTTTGAACGGCAAAATCTACGCTCCCTACTCCCCAACGCTCAAAGATTGCCTCTATCTTATATCATTTCAACATAATGAGACTTCTCTCTTGAACAATCTACCTCCTCTGTGTGCATATCAACTATCATTACGGGAAAACATTTTTTAAAGAAGAGATAAAGATTGAAGATGACCATTATGATAATATCATAAGATTTAATTGATAAAGTCTGAGATAGGTTTTCATTGGCTAATCTGTTTTAACATTATACATAAAATATTTACACGTCTAGATAGATATTCGGTCAAAGATATTAATACTGATAATCATAGCCTTTAGCGATATTATTGGTAATCTTGCATTTATGAATAAATGTGTTTCACCTTATGCGACGATTACCCAGTAACTATCATTCAAAATGAAGCAGTTACAAAAGAATAAAACAATGAAGTTAAATTTAAACTATCATCCTATTTTAACTGTAGTATGATATTATATGTTGTTTCTTCTAGTAAAAATTTGATTTTTATAAGTTATATGTTATATATTGTTATATGTTGTTTCTTTAAAGGGCTCCATCTGTCCAACAACTTCATTGTAAATAGCATTCTGCTGGAAAATGGCAACATCCCTGAATAAGTCAGACGTGCCATTCAGAAGGCAGGGATCCTCCAGTATTGTGTGGGACGTGGGTTTGATTCTCAAGAACCCTACTGCTGCACTTTATGAGAGT
The DNA here is from genome assembly GCA_007115665.2 of Sequoiadendron giganteum. NCBI lineage: Eukaryota > Viridiplantae > Streptophyta > Pinopsida > Cupressales > Cupressaceae > Sequoiadendron > Sequoiadendron giganteum. The sequence continues at coordinate 653,489,343 of CM021101.1, read as the reverse complement.
AATATCATGGAGGGGTGCAAAGATTCTTCTTTTGGTGCTCAGCCCCCGTTCCCACACAGCAAGAGCACTGGCTCCATTGGAACTCGTTTTGAGAGTGGAAAGTGTGGCCTTGGTGCATCTCCAACTTCCTGTAAATCTGTTTTTTCCTTCGCCAGATGGATCAGGTGGCTCTTCTCCAAATCCCATTAGATAATAAGCCTATTTAATGCATTGGCACCTACTGTGTGCTTGTGCACCTACCATCCCAAAGTAGTTTTCCACGTGGCAGTTGACTTTAGGGTTAACAATAGTCAGTTAGTACCTCGTCACGACCTCCTCCGCATATTCAAAGAAGCAGTGAATTCATCATTGATTTTAGTAATTTGTCTTTGTTATTATTAGGTGGGCTTAACGAGTGCAACTGTGCAAGGTTAGTTACATATGTCATCGGTTTAAAATTAAAAAATTAGAAAAGGGAGTTGTACTGCATTGTGCATCAAAGCGAGAAACAAAATGTTTTTCTCCCTCAGGGAAAAGCTTCTATTCAGGATACCCTTATAATTGTAATGTTCACTATAGGGTATGTATACCGTGGAAAGTATACGACAACATTATCAATTTGTAAGACCAAATATTGCCATTCCAACATGATATAGTTGTAATGAGTACAAATTTTGCTTTGCACAGCTTAATGAAGCTTTTTAGGATGATCTTTGACTATATAGATTAGGTTCACTCATGCTAAGTGGGATGGCAGGTTATGTGTTTCCCATAATGTGTGTTCACATTTTTTACGCGTTACTCTTCTTGAAGAGTCTTTTTTAGGATCTCCGCTTCCAACCTATAGAAGAATAAAAAAAATGAGATTGTCACAGCCATGACACGTAGGAGGATAGATTCCTGCGCTTAAAAGAATAGCAAGAGAGAAATTCACTGTCAAGTACATTATAGCACAGCTGTAGGTACATATAACAGAGGTTTCCATATACATGTTTTACAACCCTTAATGAATGAGGTTTTTACTCTAAAATTTTTCAAACATAATGTGTTTTGAAACCGAGACAAAAAAAACCGTTAGAATAGTCAATACTTTAACAACCCTTAATGAATGAGGTTTTTACTTTAAAATTTTTGGTTGCCACTTTGAGGCTCTTATTTTCTTTGGGACAAAATTCCATGAGTGTAACTCATATCAATTTTAAAAAATATGTCTCTCTACTTCTCTATATCACTTCTATCTCTATCATTACTATTTTATCTCTATCATTGTGTTTTCAAATTTTTTGTGTTTTCCAACATATTGTGTGTGCACACAGAACTGGAATATATCGCGTTTTCGAATACATTATGTGTTGAAATGTTATGTGTTTTCAAACACTATATTTTCGAACACATTGTGTTTTTAGAGCAAGCTTTTGGATTCAACTGTGTATGTTTTTAGATCCAAAAGCTTGCTCTAATACTTAATGAACTGTGGAAAAATCATACCACCAACATTGTGTTTTGCAATATATTGTGTTTTCCAACATATTGTGTTTTTTCAATATGGCAATATGGCAGAGCTCCAATGAAATACATGAACACTTATCTGTAGAGTCCAATGATACACAGAACAATGTGTCCTTTGCCATGGCCGAGGCTTCTGGTCTTGCAGAGGAGGCTGTCTCTAGTCCTTTCCAGTAGCCTCTCCCTAGTACTTTGCAGCAGCCTACTCCTAGTATTATGCAGAGCACTGATTCAAAAGATATGAGGGGTCAATTTTCTACTTTATTCTTGTAATTGATATGAATTGATGGGCTATTAAATTGGGTCTTCTTTTTCACTAACGTTTGGCTCCTCAGAGCAAGTGTGAAGAGCAATGCTTTGATGGAAGCGGAGCTTTGCCAAAAGCAGTAGTGCAGGAAACTTCAGACCTCAATATGCGATCATTATGGGGCGATGAAATGGAGATGGTTAGTTGAACTTAACCTGTGAAATTTCACAGATGCTAGGAAATGTTCATATAAGAGATTAGAAAGGATATTGAATTCTTTTGTGTTGCTTGAACTTCTTTTTAAGTTGTTTTGCATTCGCTATATCATAATTTTGGGGCTTTGATTTGATTTTCTTCCTCAACCTTGCATCCTTTTGACAACATAACATCCATGTTTGTGGATGAAAATCTTTGTTTCTTAGTCTTAGGCTAACATTCGGCCAATAAAAACATATAACCCAATAAATAGGCAATTTTAATGTGGTTAACACAGTTCTCTATCGAGTTTCTTTTAGTTACATGGATAGCTAGAAACTAACAAATACTTTATTGGTTTCAAGTATGCAATGGAATTTTGTATTCTTTTGATTCGTCATAATCATTATCAGTGATAAATCTATTTATTATGTCACCATTACATTTTGACAGGATAAAAGAAAAACTCCATAGAACTTGCTTGCAATTTCAGTAGGAATAAAGCAGAAAGAAAATGTGAAGAAAACGTTTCAGAAGGTTTGGGGCTCATGTAGATGTTGTCTTATAAAGTTAAAAACAAACAGACATAATTTTTCTCTCAAATTTTGGTGAACAGAACATTAATAACTGGGAACTGGTGGATTGCAGTGGTTTTTGAACCACTTTAATTTCTCAATATTTGTGTTACTGTTTGCTTATAAATTGAAGGTCCATCTCAATCAGATGGGACATTGCAAAGTTTTTGGTGTTGGCATAGTTTTTTTTAATGACAGGACTTCTGCTACTAGCTTTTTTCAATATCAGCTTTGTTCTTTACAGGAGAAATACACAAGTATGATATTCACTACTTTCCATCTTTTTTCTTTTCATTATTTTCATATTTCCTTTTCAGCCACGAGTTCTTTTGACAGAGCACATTTGTAGCATCTTCCACTATCATAGCTGTTCATTATTGTTCTTATACTTCTTTGGTTTATTTTGTTTTTATAACTGGCCAATTCTTCTGTTCCCTACTTTGAGAAATTTGTGAATGAATCTTTTATGCTCTATTATCATGTTTATTTACATTGGTTTAATATTGAGGATTCATATAGTTTACCAATCTCTGTTTACCTCCAGGTAGAACTGCATCCAGTGAAAAGCCAACCTTCTGATCAGTCAGGAAGTGTTATCCTTGCCAAAGAGCCTACTCTCAAGGTATGCAGATTCTTGTAAGCTCCGGACTTTGTACATCATATGATTTCAACTTATTAATAACATTTGGTTGGATGTTATTCCATGCTCAATGTAAAAAAGTTCGTTGTTTTCTTCCGAATCCTGAAAATTACTGGGGACCAAAGCCTAGGCCTGGTCGTCAAATTACAAACAAGGACACTTCTCTAATGAGACCGAAATTCATCAATAATTTAACTTGTCAAAGGGAGATTTGAGTTTTCTGATGCAAAGCGCAAAAAGTTGGATGAAGCCAACTGTAAAAAAGATTCTTGAAATAAACCATAGTGTTAGATAGAGCTGTGTGTATTGTTAAATAATTGCATTACTTTGAGAAAGACTGCTAGGTAGTAGTAGGCCTGGCACTTTTGCCTGCTATTACGACAATGGGCATTCTTCCAAGTCTTAAAAGAGTTCGTTTCATTTGCTATTACAACATGATGTATTCTGTAAGCAAGATTCTTGAAATAGACCATAGAGTTAGATAGCGCTGTGTGTATTGTTAAATAATTGCATGACTTTGAGAAATGTTAGAAATAATTCCAACTCCTGATGACTCCCAAAGCTCTAACTTCTCAGTTTCTGATGGCTCCCCACAGCTCCCGATGGCTCTTAACGGCTCCTGAATGACTCTTGATGGCTCCAGACAGAGCCCTTTTCTTCATGACGTTTTTTCTGTACGACTGGGATGTATTCCAACAGACCCACTTGATGTTTTAAATTGGCTGACAACATTTTTAATGTGTTTATTTTGCACGGGTCTTTTATTTTTAAAAGGACAATGTTTAAAGTCCACGCATTTAACTTTTAGAGGCACTGTCTATGGGCACTGTCTATGCAGGTGACAATTTGCACCTGCATAAACAGTACCATGCCTCCATACCATGGTTGCACCCGTGCAAGTCTTGTTGCTAATTGTTTCCGTGCAAAACGTCCTGCACTTTTTCCATTTAATCGCCTCTCGTCGGATTCCGTGCAAATACTGTCAGTCTTTAATAAATGGAACCATCCATTTTCTTAATTTTGGCATTTAAAAAGAAATTAAAACATTTAAAAAACAAATAAAGATTATATTTTAATTTTATGTTTTATTAAATATATAATATCTTTATTTATTTTTATGTAAGACTTTTAATATTTAATTATAATCTAAAAATTATTAAAAATATTAAAATACTAATAAAATTAAAAAATTGTTTTCATTAAATTAATTTAAATATTGCTATCTTTAATATAAATCAATAATAGAAATTTTGATTAAAAAAAAATAAAATTATTTATAGTTTTAAAATTTGATTATTGAAGATAATTATGATTAAATTATTAGAACAAAAATTTAAATATTTAATATATAAAATTTTAGATAAATTTTTTAATATAAAATGAATATAAATTCTAATGTTTCTTTATTTTTTTTAAATATGAAATTCTAATATATATTAATATGATTTAATTTATATATATATATATATATATATATTAATATGATTTAATTTATAAATTATTGCATTGACCGGTAGATTACATATAATTAGATAAAGAATTAGTAGAACATTCATTTGAACATTCAAAATTCATCTATATTTTATTTTGAATGCAAAGTGGTAAGTTTATAAATTTAGAAATGTAATAAAAGAACTTAATAAATTTTATAAAAGTAAGTTTTGAAATTAATAGACTTCAAATTAAAAAGTATTCAAGATTTTTTAAAAATAGGATATCCCTTTTTATAGAGACTTGTTTGAGCAATCTTTTCCAATCAAAAATATTATTTATCATGATACAATATTGAAAAATATGTGAGGTTTTTAAAATTTAGATAATTAAGTATGAAGGAACTTTGTTAAATGTACTATTACATATAAGTTTATACATGAATATACTAAAATTAAAAGAAAAATAATTATTTGATAGCATTATACAATATTTTTTCACACTAGAATAATAATTAAAATATAAAAGAATGAAAAATAATTATTTTTTAAAAAATCTCTAAATTAACTATTTAAAATTAGAAATTAGAAAATTAAATTAAAAAAATCTTAAATTTACAATTACATAATTTTTTTTTTCTAAATTATTATATTTAAATCATAAAAAATATTCAATTTCTTTTTTTTAAATTGAAAAATATTTCAAAAAGAAAAAATAATTCATATTCTATTTTTATTCAAAATCAATATATATTAATAAAGAAATATTATGTTTCACTAAATATTTTATTGTACAAAATAATAGCAACTTAAATATGCATATAATAGAAAGACTTTTCATAATAAGTGCACATTTAAAATCATGTTAATAATCATGAGAATTAGAGTTAAATTTATGATTACAATTATGGGTGCAGTAAAAGAGGATTGGAAGGATATAGATTGCACATGGAACCTTTTTCCCCACACCAAGGAGACCAAGGGTGACACCTTGAAGCAATTCCCCCCCAGCGCAAGTGAGGGGTTCGAACATGTGACCGTCACTCTAATACCAATTGTTGCAAAGATAGTTGTCGTTGCACCAAAAGATCAACCTGTTAATGTCTGATACAACCACTAGATTTATATAAGATCTAAGATCCACAGGAGGCAGTTAAACAATGTCACGAAGCTCGAGCATCATGATGTCCCATGCTGAGGAGACCAAGGGCGACACCTTGCAACACTTGTGATTGAAGAAAGGAGAAAACAATTACATGATCTAGAAGCAAAATATATATTTATTGATTATAGTGAGCAATCAATAAATAATGTTGTATAATGTCACTATCAAAAAGGTAATCATCAATAGAGATGTTGAATTCAAGGAAGAAGTATGGGATGGAAGTGTTGATAGATCAATCATAATTGCAACAATACTTCAAAATTAAGAAAAATTAGAAAAATAAATTGTACAACTAGGTCCACAAGTAGTAATAGGTACTACTCCCAACACACAAGTAATGAATCAAATCCTACACTTGCCTCACTAAGATCAAGGTATATGGGTGATAAAATATGAAGTTTGAAAGAGATTTATGGTCAAGGAGAAGAAAATTTACATTCGCATTCATTTTTTTATTTATTCACTCATGATCATGTATATTATGAGGGAGTATCCAAGGAATAACATTAGGTCAAGGGTATGTATGAAGAGATGAATTATATTGAAAGAAATGAAATATCAAAGCTAATAGATCTACTTGTATATAAAGATTTTATAGAAGCCAAAAGGGTCTATAAGATAAATTTCTATGTAGAAGGTGAAGTTACAAAGTACAAAGGAAGGTTAATAGAGAAAGGTCTCGAATAATAGAATGGGATTGATTATAATGAGATATTTACACCAATCAGAAGAATTGATATAATAAAAATAGTTTTATCTCTTACAACACAAAATAATCAAAAAATTAACCAAATGAATGTCAAAACAATATTACTAAATGGTTTTTTGCATGAAGAAGTGTATGTAGAACAACCACCAAGTTATGAAGTGTATGAGCATTAAGACAAGGTGTGTAGATTGAGGGAAACTCTTTACAATCACAAAAATCACCAAGAGCATGTTATAATCAGGTCGACTCGTACTTTATTAGCAATATATTCAATACAAATAGTAGTGAGCCTACATTTTAAATAAAAATCAACAAGGTCAGATTTTAACTCTATATTTATATGTTGATGATTTCATATTAACTAAAAAATTATTTATAGATAATTTAAAATCAAATATGAAGAAAGAGTTTAAAATAATAGATTTAGGTTGATGAGATATTTTCATGGCATGAAATTTATTTAATCAAACAAGGCATTTTAATTTGTCAATCTAAGTATACCAAGGAAGACAAGGGGTACGATGTTGATCCAACAATGTTCAAAATACACATTGAATATTTGATGTACCTCATTACCATAAGATCAAATATAATTTACAATGCTAGGTATAATTTTAAGATCTATGGAGTCACCAAAAAATTGGCATTGGCAAGTTGGGAAGAAAGTATTGAAATATGTATAAAAAATAAGACTAGTAGTATATTCCAAATATAAAAAAAAATTATTTGACTGGTTATGCTAACAATGATTTTGTGGGTAGCATAATGATAGGTAGAGTAAGCTCATGGGAATAAAAAAAAGTAGCCTATAGGAATAATTTAATCAACATAAACAAGGTATATAATAATAACATCAATAGTGTGTCAAGTAATTTGGATGCATAGAGTATTGTCGACTTTATTATATGAACAAAAGGATCCAACACAAATATTTTATGATAAAAAAATTAATGATTGTAATGTCAAAAAATGATGTTCTTCATGAGAAGATGAAGTGCATTAATACTATGTACCATTTAATCATACAATTAGTGAACAATAGAGAAATCTATTTGAATTTTTACAAATCTAAAGACCAATTGGAAAATATATTCACAAAGGTATTATAAAAGAATAATTGAAATCTATTTCAGTTTTTACAAATCTAAAGACTAGTTGGAAAATATATTCAAAAAGGCATTATAAAAGAAGATTTTTTACCACCTATGGATATCTAGATGTTGAAATAATTAGTGGTAAAAACTAAGGGGGTGTTGGAATAATGGAGTAATTTCTCCCATAAAAAAAGTAATTGTTACCTTCAATCATTAAATAAAATAGGAAAATTATAATATAATATTTTAGGATGTTTCTAGAATAGGTGAAAGCTATTAAATATTTGTTAGTTTTTTTTATTTTTGACATGTCAACTAAGTTTCTAACAATTTCATTATGCTCTCAACAAACTCTACCTAATGAGGAATTTGTAAACAAAATTATCAAGTTGAATCAAAGTGTTTTTTGTAGAATTCAACTATGTTTTCCTTTCTCTATCCATCATCACAAATTAGTGTTACGCTGAGTTTCTGGGATGGGGACTGTAGGGGATCGTGGGATGGTTCCCCAAGTCCTCAAATTTTCAAGCTAATTTTGCGGATGGCTAGGGAACGACTATATAAAATATAAGTAAGTTTTAAATATTCAAATGAAAACATGGATAAATCATGCATATATACATTATCAAACCTTAACGTATAACATTTATGTTCAGAATTCAAGGTCAATACTCAATATGCATTCAAAATTTAAAATTCATTGTCAATATGCATGTGATATTAAAAATAACATACGATTTATAAACTTATAAGAAAATGCCCAAAGGCTACAGTACTTTCATATAGTTTTACTTTCAATCATGATGTGAAAACCAAAATATGAAAATATAAAGTATATTGTTTCCCCTAATTTACATCTCCCAACACTGCATCAAAATCACATTCATCCTTTGAGTCGTCGCCACTATGATAGTCCACCTCATAAAATAGAATCCCAACCAATGCCTCTAATGTCTCCTCCTCATCAACCTAGGCCATATCTTTGAGATCAATATCCCATCATAAAGGTGGCATTTTTCAATACTCTAGGATCTAAGGATCCTAAAGTCAAAGAGAACAATGCACAACCACTAGCTTCTCCGCTCTTATATAGGTAAGTCTATTCCTCTTGATGGAGTGGATAAAGTTATATGTGGACCAATTCCTCTCTACAGTAGAGGAACTAGTAAATTTGTGCAAGGAGGCAAGTAGCAAGAATCTTCAATCGTGGTGTATCCCTCTCATGCCATGTCCACCATCCAATATGGTCAATTTGAGCTAATATAGTTCTACCCAACCTCACTTGTGGTTTACTCAATGTTGGACCATGAAGATTTGCAAAGACAAGGAATTATGTGCAAAGTATTTAAGCCTGCTCCTCTGAATACATCGTATCAATGGCCCACATGAATCCATCTAAAACCTCTAGGTTATCACATGGAGACACCCTTTCATTTTCATGTCCCCTTTCTTAACACTTTCCATATATAGCAAAGCTTGGTTTCCTAAAATAGCAAGTCACATGTCCTATAAATGAATTGGGAAAGTTGATTTTCCAAAATTAATTAATTAAATTATTCTTGGTGGAAAATTAACAAATATTCATAAAATAATATCGGGGTCCAAGGTGGGCATAGATTTTTGGGAAAAAATTATTTAATTATGATTTGGTTTTTGTGGTGCAATTACAAGAGCTTTTTTGGCAATTTAGAGTGAGGTGTTTAATAGAGATTGTATTCTTGGCTTCGAGAGTTACAACCTTGGATTGCAAGATTCCTCTCTTTGGTGTGGGATTTTGGGGGACCATGTTTTCTAGAAATGAGTTTCATATTAATTATTTTCTTCTCAAGAGTTCATTCATTCTATTCTTATGTTTTCCTTTCAAAGGTTGTGAATCCTACCAAAGTGGAAAGAGATCTCCAAGGATGATAATCCAAGGAGATAAAGGATCAAAGATAGTGTTTCTAAGGGTCTTCAGATAAATTTCATCCAGAAGTTGTACCAGTGCTTAAGGTTCAAGTTTTGGGTGTGAATTTCATCAAACGGTTGGTAGGATTAGTGTAGTTTGGAGTGCATAGCTTTGAGTTTTGGGTTTTCAGCTGTGTTGTTGTTGTTAGAATAATTGGTTATTTATTTTTGTAGTGTTTAAATGTATGTTTCTATTCAAAACTTTGTAAGAAGTGTTGGAGGATTTATGTGTGGAGTTACGATTGATTTTTGTTATGTTTTTGGCTTTCGAACTAAGTTTTCATATATGTAATTTGTAGAAGTTCTATATCGATATTTTTTATTGTATTTAACAACAATATAATGAAAATATCATGAATTTTTTTTTAGCAATCCATCTATTTCAGTTGCATTTGATTTGATATCAAATTGGAGCAGTTTGGTGAAAGTTTCATCATACCCAATTTTCCCTCTTTTGAGTTTCAGCAAAAATAATTTGTTGCAAATTTGGATTTAATTTTTAGTAAGGGATATTGCATCCATCTCCTGGTGCATATCATTTGGTATTTATAGAAAAGGAAGCCATATAAAGCGGGGTGTTCATTATGTTCCACCTTTGCATGACAATGGGCCTAATATGTTGCTCATATAAACTCAAAGTAGGATCCTTAGCAAAAATTGTTTTCTTTATCTTCGCAAGAATAATGTCAAATGTCTCATATATATCTCCAAGGCTAAGAGATTCTATATTAACATATATAATGACATCTACAATAGGTGAGATGAAAGTGCAAATATATTTGAAAAATGCAAACAAAAAATTGAAAATAATTAATTGATAAGTTAATTGACATATTAGTAACTTTGAAAGTTATAACATTGGACAAAAAAATTAAAATATTAAAATCAAAAATTTAATATGAAAATCAGAAATCTAATATTTATTTTTTAATAAAATCAACAATGTCTCACCTCACATTGAACCACAAACCATCATCAAGGATCTTTTGTTTGATGAATTTTGTTTGAGTAGAACTTGAGTTAGGCCTTCTAGTCCACTCTAAATTCACTATCATCAATTGTAGAGGCTCATACACCTCAAGCATCCTCTCACACTAGATGAAGTAAGTGGCATACTTACGCTCATTAAAAGGAAGGCTCAATGTAATTGGAAATTCAAATTTGGAATACATATGTTTAAAGTTTCAAAAAAATCCAATGATTCCATATATTGAAATTTAAAAGTGAAAAAAATGAATTACATGGCATACCTTGTCTCAACAAGTTTGAGAAACCCCTTTTAAATTGTCCTAAAGAGAGAAAGTAAGGTGTGGTGGTTGTAAATGAAAATTTAAATTTCTCTAGCTTTTACCACCACTTACTTCACCTAATCTATCTTATATCTTTCAATGTATTTTTCTATCTTAGATTGCACATGGAACCTCTTTCCACCCCCCTTCCTTTCAAGAGGTTCCATGTGCAATCTATATCCTTCCAATCCTCTTTTACTGCACCCATAATTGTAATCATAAATTTAACTCTAATTCTCATGATTATTAACCTGATTTTAAATGTGCACTTATTATGAAAATTCTTTCTATTATATGCATATTTAAGTTGCTATTATTTTGCACAATAAAATATTTAGTGAAACATAATATTTCTTTATTAATATATATTGATTTTGAATAAAAATAGAATATGAATTATTTGTTCTTTTTGAAATATTTTTCAATTTAAAAAAAAGAAATTGAATATTTTTTATGATTTAAATATAATAATTTAGAAAAAGAAAATTATGTAATTGTAAATTTAAGATTTTTTTAATTTAATTTTCTAATTTCTAATTTTAAATAGTTAATTTAGAGTTTTTTTAAAAAATAATTATTTTTCATTCTTTTATAATTTAATTATTATTCTAGTGTGAAAAAATATTGTATAATGATATCAAATAATTATTTTAGTATATTCATGTATAAACTTATATGTAATAGTATATTTAACAAAGTTCCTTCATACTTAATTATCTAAATTTTAGAAACCTCACATATTTTTCAATATTGTATCATGATAAATAATATTTTTGATTGGAAAAGATTGCTCAAACAAGTCTATATAAAAAGGGATATCCTATTTTTAAAAAATCTTGAATATTTTTTAATTTGAAGTCTATTAATTTCAAAACTTACTTTTATAAAATTTAGTAAGTTCTTTTATTACATTTCTAAATTTATAAACTTACCACTTTGCATTCAAAATAAAATATGGATGAATTTTGAATGTTAAAATGAATGTTCTACTAATTCTTTATCTAATTATATGTAATCTACTTTCAAATACCCAACAAACAATTAATATATTTTAACATATAAATGAAGATTTTATATAAGCCGTCACATCACCTTCAGTCTCCAATCAGCCATCAACTTGCCGGTCAATGCAATAATTTATAAATTAAATCATATTAATATATATATAAATCATATTAATATATATTAGAATTTCATATTTAAAAAAAATAAAGAAACATTAGAATTTATATTCAATTTATATTAAAAAGTAAAATTAAAAAATTTATCTTAAATTTTATATATTAAATATTTAAATTTTTTTTCTAATAATTTAATCATAATTATCTTCAATAATCAAATTTAATAAATAATTTTTATCAAAATTTCTATTATTGATTTATATTAAAGATAGCAATATTTAAATTAAATTAATGAAAACAATTTTTGAAAATTTATTTTTTTAATATTTTAATATTTTTTATAATTTTTAGATTATAATTAAATATTGAAAGTCTTACATAAAAATAAATAAAAATATTATATATTTAATAAAACATAAAATTAAAATATAATCTTTATTTGTTTTTTAAATGTTTTAATTTCTTTTTAAATGTCAAAGTTAAGAAAATGGATGGTTTCATTTATTAAAGGCTGGCAGTGTTTGCACGGAATCCGACGAGAGGCGATTAAATGAAAACAGTACAGGACGTGTTTGCACGGAAACAGTTAGCAGCAAGGCTTGCACGGGTGCAACCATGACATGGAGGCATGGTACTGTTTATGCAGTTGAAAATTGTCACTTGCATAGATGCCCACCATACCCATGCCATCCATGGCTGCTGTAGCTGTCACCATCATCCACCCGCATATGGAGCCGTTGCCCTTGCCGTCCACCTGCAACCGTCCCATCACCAGCAATCTTCAAACGGCCACCAACTTCGGCTCTTTATTGATAATAAAACAGGTGAAAATTAAATGTAAATTAACTATAAAAAAAATGCTAAATTAACTATTTAAAATTAGAAATTAGAAAATTAAATTAAAAAAATCTTAAATTTATAATTACATAAATTTCTTTTTCTAATTTATTATATTTAAATCATGGGGCATCTATAGTTAATTTAGAGTTTTTTTTTAAAATAATTATTTTTCATTCTTTTATAGTTTAATTATTATTCTACTGAAAAAATATTGTATAATGATATCAAATAATATTTTTTCTTTTAATTTTAGTATATTCATGTATAAACTTATATGTAATAGTATATTTAACAAAGTTCATTCATACTTAATTATCTAAATTTTAGAAACCTCACATATTTTTCAATATTGTATCATGATAAATAATATTTTTGATTGGAAAAGATTGCTCAAACAAGTCTATATAAAAAGGGATATCCTATTTTTAAAAAATCTTGAATATTTTTTAATTTGAAGTCTATTAATTTCAAAACTTACTTTTATAAAATTTAGTAAGTTATTTTATTACATTTCTAAATTTATAAACTTACCACTTTGCATTCAAAATAAAATATGGATGATTTTTGAATGTTCAAATGAATGTTCTACAAATTCTTTATCTAATTATATGTAATCTACTGTTCAAATACCCAAAAAATAATTAATATATTTTAACATATAAGTGAAGATTTTATATAAGCTGATTTGCAATAATAAATCTTTAAAATGACAACAAAAACTGATTTGCAATAATAAATCTTTAAAATGGCATCCAAACAAGATTTCCAAATTCATTTCAAAATTGACATCTATTAGATCAGAGGATAGATTGTAAAAAACACCTATATACGTTGTGGAAATATAGTAAACTAATTTTGGCAGCTGATTAGACATATAACCAAATTCCACGTGTTTAGATTGAAGAGTAAGGAATAATTTTTGCATTAGAGAGGAAGGAATAATTTTTGCTAATGATAATACTATATCAAAACAACCCAAAGTGTAGTTTGTCTACTTCATAAGAGAAAATAAGAGAAAATTGGAGAATCAACTTATATGTTTAAAGATTTAACATTGGAGAATCTAACAATATGATTCCCTTTTCTATAGGCTCATATGCAAAAACAAATGTCAAAGGGGTCAACACAAATTATATTGTATATAGACTTTTATATATAAAAGTGTAGAATAATTCTCTACACATATAAAAAAATTGGCATTTATGCCAACTCAAAATATTTTTTACAAAATGTTACATATGCCATCTCAAGATCTACATAGAAAGTGCATGTAGAATAACTGCACATTAAATCCCAATAGTCCAATTGATCTTATGTCTTAGACAAATCTTATATTTGTGGTGGATGATCAAAATCTAGCCTCCTCATGCCACTTGATGGATAAAAAGTTGACTACACAATAACAAGTCAAACCATAAATTCGATTAATTAGCTAAATAGTAAATAAATTAGACCACTAAATAAAAAATTATCTATAATTTAAAATTTTCAAATTACCATATTGTTATCATCTCTACTTTGGATTACATCCATTGTTGTTGCTTCTTGGTTAAGATCAATAGAAAATGGTAACATATGTTGTTGGGTGTTTTGTTGATCATCTAAAGCCACAATAACATGCACATTTAAGACATCAACTTAGAATTTTTTTTTTTACAAATTAAAGACATAAAATTGATTGAAGTGTGTTCTATAATTTTTATACCATCTCCACTTTGCATTGTCTCCATTGTCATTTCTTGGTTAAGATCAATAGAAAAAGGTAACATATGTTCTCTACTATTTTGTTGATCCTCTGGAGCTGCAATGACACATATTTAACACATCAACATAGATAAAGTTTTCAAGTGTAAAATTACATTATGTAATTAATATAAACAATAGTAAATTTATAAAGATTAGAAATTTGATTAGAGATAGGATTTGAGTAATTGTCTATAAAGTTAATAAACACACTTAATAGTTAAAAAATTACCATCTATAAGTTGTATTTCATCTGTTATTGTTTGGTTTAGATCAATAGAGAAAGGTAATTGATGTCGTAGAGTACTTTCTTGCTCATCTAGACCTACAACATGACATATATTAAACATATGAAATAAAAACAAAAAGTATTGTAATGCAAATTACTAAAATTCTTTTGAAAAAATATACTCACTGTGTTGTTGCATAATACTAACTCTTTCTTCTTCTATTGCGATGCCTGAGCATTTAATGGACTTTTTTTTCTTTTCCTTTCTACGTTGTGTAGAGGGGAATTGAAAATTTTCATAGTCCTCAATTATTTCATTCAAGTCTTCAGAAATGGCATTGTCTCTTTGATGAATTGAACGACGTTTGCGCATTTTGCTTGGACTAAACCATGGTGATATTCGTCTCATTGACATGTTATCTGAACTAGGGATTGATGTAAATGTGGAAGAGGAAGGAAGAGATGTATGAATATCTTTTCTCAATCTCGCTATACATTGACAAAAAATTTCTTTTTTATCTTCGCTAGTTGGTAAATTTTTGAGAAGATGATTTAAATAATCAATAGAATTTTGAAAGTTATCATTTGAAGCATCAGATGATTTCATGCTATCTGTAATACAAATAAAAATGATTAAATCTTAAAATATTTAAAAATATCTTAATATTTCATTATAAAATGGTGACATTGAGATTTACCTGTCCTTTGGTCTTCACCAATTACAACCCCAAGCACATTTTGATCTTCTATTTGATTACAACCATCTAGAATTGGATTAAGATTTAATTAATTTTGTGAATCATAAAAAATCAACTAATATTTAATTATAAATACCATATCAATATTACCAATGGTATTGTTTTCATGACTGAAACTCCCTCTAACATTGTCATCATCATCAAGCAGTAGAGTAACACCATCTATAATTTAATGAGAGTAATTTAGTTATTTTTGAAAAAAATAATAATAATCATTTAACATATAAATATTAAACTTAAATCTCAAATGACCCTTACCAACAACTTGATCTTGCTCATTTATTTTGTTTCTCTTTAGAAGATCTAAAATCTTTAGCACATGTTTGCATGTGTTTCCCTTCTTTGCCCATTGACAGTCACACACATGTAAACCTGGTCCAAATTTTCTAACAAGATACCATTTTGTTGGAGTTGTTTGGCTTCTTATCTGGTATGTGTTAGGGAGGAGATCATATGGATAACAATCTGTATCTGGTATTTTCTTTGACTTCTCTAATGCAGTTATGTAATATCATTCTTTTTTGAAGTTAGTCAAAAACCGAGATAATTGCAAATGTCTTTTATTTTTATAGAATGGCTCTACCCTATGAAGAAGTGTATGGATAAGCCAATCCATTCTCCTCGTGCATCTCTTAGAACGATCACTTAAATAGTGATTCTTGATGTGGCAGTGGTACGACTCTATCAAAACATTGGTTTATTGATTTGCGTGAGGGAAACTTCTATAGTTTTTTGCCCACATTGCTATACAAACCCACAAAATGATGTCTTAGTATAAATAAAAAACAAGTTAAACAATGTAAATGCATACAAAACCATAATGAATAATTCAATGAGCTTACCAATACGAGTTTCATCATGACATCAAGTTTTTTGAAAGTAATCGATAAATTTTTTTTCCTCTTTGAATTCCTCCATGAAATTTGTTATTAGATGAGTGGTGTTGTCTTCATTATCACTCATTGCATACAT
Organism: Sequoiadendron giganteum; assembly: GCA_007115665.2. Classification (NCBI taxonomy): domain Eukaryota; kingdom Viridiplantae; phylum Streptophyta; class Pinopsida; order Cupressales; family Cupressaceae; genus Sequoiadendron; species Sequoiadendron giganteum. The sequence goes on along the minus strand of CM021101.1, from coordinate 653,472,904 downwards.
TATCTCACCCAATCTATTGAACATATTATTCCCAACATCCTTATTACTGACATACCTGGATTATAAAACATAATATCAAGTTATAAAATTCAAAACATGTAATGTCCAACTATTCCATGTATTTTAATAAAAGATTGACTTACCTATATACATTCTTCAACCATGCCCTACATACATGCCAAATACATAAAAGTACTTGGAAATCAAAGGATAATCTACAAGTTACAAGTATAAGTGTAATGTTCAGCTTTTTATAGACTAAATATTAAGCAATTACAACGAGTTAACTTTAGTTTAAATAAAAGATGAAGGCTAATAAAAACCTGATTGCTTCAATCTCAGCACTAGCATCGTCTGTCATAAATGCATTGACATTCAAATTTTCTTTACATTGTTTCCCTTTTTTATAAACTTCTGTCAGCCATTCATTTATATCCTCAACTTTATTTCTTGAGGATATGGCCCATGCAACAAGTACACCAGCTTCTTGTTCATTGAATACAAGCAAGGTATATAACTGATACTACACATGAATAAACCATAAATTATTATATTTTTAGTAGAATAAATTAACGATTTCATTAAAATCCATAAATACAATTAACATTGGTTTACTTACACCACATTTATTCGTTGAGAATGTGGAATCCATAGCAATAATTGCATTATGCGAATGTTTCACTATCATTTCTTGCATCCATGGTGTTTGGATGCCTATGATAAATGGAATATTTTCCACATTGTTTGGTCTTTTATAATAGAAGAAGTTATCTTTCTCCTCTACATGCCACATGCTTACACTTTTTGCATCATCTTCATTCTTTTGGGATTGAAGTTAGCATACTCTATTCCATGCATTCAAAACATCTTTCCTCAACAAATATGCGTCCCTCTTATTCATCAATTGAGTTAAACTAGGGTCTAGATAGTGTTGCTCACATATTGTATCAATTCCCACCCCCATTAACAATAAGGATTCAATATATGATTTGCATTCATTTGACAACTTTGGTGCAACACTACTCCTTGGATTACCAAAAGGGTCATTTTTTCCATGACAAAATTCATCTTTAGCATCACAATGACTGAAATCATTATATGTAATAACCGCAACATTTGGTCTACCATACATAACCTTAACAAGAAAATGAGTTCGACAACCTCTTTTTTGAATAAACCTTTGTTTCCTTTTCTTGTTTTCAGAGTTATTTTCAGAATTGTTTTCAAAGTTATTTCTGTTGTCCTCGGGGCCAAAAGCACACCAATAACTATTTTCACATGTACAATATATATATATATATTGATATAAAAAATAGAAAATATAAGTTATGACATGCTTCATTATTATATTAAATCTAAGCAAACCTTGAGCACATCTTCATTGTCTAGGTGGTAGATTGTATCAAGTCATTATTTCTATTCAATTTGCGTACAAATGTTGTCTCCGTGCTATCCAATAAGCCTTCTCCTTTGACAAAGTGAGGGAGTCTTTCAAGAGGGATTGCAGCACATATGTCTATTTCACTATTGTCACCTCCAATAGGTGTCCATTCAAATCAACACTTGAAAAATGATTTCCCTCATTGGGAATGTCTTGCACATCTAAAGAAATAAGTTATTCCCATTTCTTCCGCCTACCCATTCTGCATAATATTAAGATGGTTAGTGGACCTAGATATCTTGCTCAAATATGTATTTATAAAATTAAATCATCTATCATAAAGTCAAGAATATAAACAAACATGGGAATATTATCATCCTAAAATTCAATTGAACCCCAATGAATTTACAAATAAGATCATTTCTCTAAGAAATTCTTTTACCACAAAGTCAATTTACAAATAAGATCATATGGGACAATGTTCTGATTTGGGATGATGTTTAGATTTTACATTATAGGCTGGCATGATTTAAACTACACGATTTGTTCCCAAAACATAATTTTTACATTAGCATGGTGTCTTAATAATAGACCTACTAGTACCCTTAACAATGGCATCAATGATCCAACCAAACATACAATTATTTTATACGATGACTTCAATTTCATTGACATGCCACATTATTACTTGGATAAATTTGTCAAATTTCTTTATACACTAACACTCATAAGCCTAGGATTATAAAGGAAGCTATTGGTATAAATGATGTAGATTATTGGAAAGAGGCTATGGATGAAGAAATGACAACATTAATAAAAAAATGTAACACATGGGAGATTTATTATATTTTCCAAATGGACATAAAATTGTTGGATATGAACATATTGTGTGATAGGAAAAAATCATGTTTAGGAGTTCGTTTGGTTTAGGTATTTTTTCTAACCACCATTGTCTCTCCTAATGGAACTAAGGTAGAATATTTTAATGCATCTAGATTGAAATCTACAGGTAGCTTTGCACCACCTTGGGCCAAGTGCATGAAGTATGAGTTTGGATCCTTTCTAAGCATTCTATCCATTAGTTTCAATTCATTATGGTGGTTTGCATATTGTTCATATTCTTCCTCTTTGAATTCCTCTTCACTATCATGATCATGAATGATAACATCTTTTGGGTCTTGACTAGATTTGGCAATAATGTTTTGATGTGGTAACAAGAGTTAATTTGTAGTAGGGGGTTGTCTGGTGGGCATCATATTTGTGACTCCCTCAGAGGTAGATAATTCAAAGATAATTATTAAACCAATGTAATAAACATGAATTAAAATAAAAATAGTTTTACCATAGCTTGTTCAACTTTAGTTGGTTTTCTATATAATGGGTTATCCACACTTTGGTTTAGACTATCATTTTGTTTCGCTAAGAATATTGGTGTCATGTTTAGGAGTTCGTTTGGTTTAGGTATTTTTTCTAACCACCATTGTCTCTCCTAATGGAATTAAGGTAGAATATTTTAATGCATCTAGATTGAAATCTACAGGTAGCTTTGCACCACCTTGGGCCAAGTGCATGAAGTATGAGTTTGGATCCTTTCTAAGAATTCTATCCATTAGTTTCAATTCATTATGGTGGTTTGCATAGTGTTCATATTCTTCCTCTTTTAATTCCTCTTCACTATCATGATCATGAATGATAACATCTTTTGGGTCTTGACTAGATTTGGCAATAATGTTTTGATGTGATAACAAGAGTTAATTTGTAGTAGGGGGTTGTCTGGTGGGCATCATATTTGTGACTCCCTCAAAAGTAGAGAATTCAAAGATAATTATTAAACCAATGTAATAAACATGAATTCAAATAAAAACAGTTTTACCATAGCTTGTTCAACTTTAGTTGGTTTTCTATATAATGGGTTATCCACACTTTGGTTTAGACTATCATTTTGTTTCGTTGAGAATATTGGTGTCATGTTTAGGAGTTCGTTTGGTTTAGGTATTTTTTCTAACCACCATTGTCTCTCCTAATGGAACTAAGGTAGAATATTTTAATGCATCTAGATTGAAATCTACAGGTAGCTTTGCACCACCTTGGGCCAAGTGCATGAAGTATGAGTTTGGATCCTTTCTAAGCATTCTATCCATTAGTTTCAATTCATTATGGTGGTTTGCATATTGTTCATATTCTTCCTCTTTTAATTCCTCTTCACTATCATGATCATGAATGATAACATCTTTTGGGTCTTGACTAGATTTGGCAATAATGTTTTGATGTGATAACAAGAGTTAATTTGTAGTAGGGGGTTGTCTGGTGGGCATCATATTTGTGACTCCCTCTGAGGTAGTGTTAGGATCATATCCCCATGGCCCAATTTCTTGACCTGTGTTGTTTTTTTGTGAGGCCCATGTTGTTTCTTTGTTTGTAATGATCCAACCAAACATACAATTATTTTATACATATACCCATGGTGTTCCCTCATCTACGATACTGCTTGTGGGAATTGTGGAATTCTTTGTGTTGGTATCCATTTTCCTTTGAGATTGTAATTTGGTTGTAGTCATAAACCGCTTTCTAACAATAGTCTAGGCCTAGGGTCAACCCAATTAGGAGGTGGTGATAAACGGTCGTAAAAGTTCCTTACAATGATAAATTGGTTGCAGTAGTTTCTCCAAGCACGTTTCTTGCTATGTCTAGAGTTTTGCAAATTGTGTTTCCAACACCTAGGGTTTTTGTGCAAGTGTTTTGGATTTCTGTCTTAGATTTGTGGTCTTCCTGATATGGAAATGTGATACAAAAGTACTAACTTGACTAAAAATTGGCTTGAACAATAATTTTCATGTCGAAGGATTTGCAACTTCAATAAATCCCTCTCTTCAAAGCTGAATGTTGTAGAGATGAACATATGAAAGCTAGAATTCCCTATGTTGACCTTGGATAAAGTGACCTATGATTGTAGCCTAAATGCTCGAAAACCTTCAAGGTAAAACTTCAAGGAGTGTAAAACATATGGCTACTCTCACATTCCACTTAGACCACAAGGGTTTGACATTTTAGCTATCATGTTCATTATCCTTTAAGTGTTTCAAATCAAGCAATGTGTTTTAATTGACTCACAACCAAGTACAATCCTAGCTCAAGTGGGTATGTTTTTCCTAGTGGGCTTGCCTCACGCTCCTCGTAAGTAGAGGAGGAAATTTTACATGCAGTTTTAGATCAAAGTGTCGAGATTGTTAAGAATGAAACTCTTAATCTCTTTGCTTTGATCAAAACCGGAATTGACAAGTAACTTCTCGGAGTCCACTTACAATAGAGAAGCTTGACTCTGATGCACCACTAAAAATAACTCGATTGGTCAGACTGGATAGTATCTAAGAACAAAGGGTTCTAGTGACAACAAACTGAGAACAGAGGCATCCAATACCCACCCGTTGGCCAGTTAAGGCTCTTTAATGGTTACCGTTCCACTTAAGGCATGGGATTAGATGCAGTATGTTATTGGCGCGTCATTGAAGCTACTTATCTCACGATTTTCACAACACTTATATAGCCTGCTAGTGAACATGCTATTTCGAGGGCTTGACTATGAATTCTCCAGTGCGGGATGTGTTTCATAGCAAGACCCTCTCTTTATGGCCAAAAGGTGAAAAAGACTCAAATGTAAAGCTCAAAGAATTTTTCCTTCAACCAAGATCGTTACAAGGATGTGAGGTGAGAGGATAGATACTTAGCTTTACCAATCACAACAAACACTTCAAAGACAATTCATTGCAATTGTTCATGAAACCCCTCAAACATAGTTATTTAACCAAATTGAAGTGTTATGAAGATAGCAATATTCTTTTTAGGTGCACCAAATTTAAGTCTTTGAGACATCAAACACAATTCATAGCAATAGTGCAATATAGATAAAAGATTTGTTCAATTTTAAGCACCAATTGAAATCTTCCTACTCCTGGTCATTAATGGTCAAGATATTGAAAATGTGCATTTGGTCGACAAAATAAAGTTCGATTGGTCATAATTCATTGTATATTTTAAAGCACCAAACTAAAGTCTTATCTTGTTTTGTTTGTTTAGTTTTAAAACACCAAATAGAAATGTTATTATTTACTAAGGAACTTGTGTTTTTCTTGGACAGTTTGACTTCCCTGTAGAAAAAAATAAAAGATTAGAAGTTTTCTCAAATATTGCCTTAATAAACGGATCATAAAATCGACCTATAACTTCAAAAGAGAGGGAAAATGGTGATTTTATTAAATAATTAAGAATAATTATTTAAGTTTTGAAAAGGGGTTTTGATGAATTCATTAAACAATTAATAAATAATCATTTAATTAATTTTAGAGGAAAGTGTTAAATGAATTATAATTAAACAATTATTTAATTAAAATAGACAAAAAAATGTTAAATGAGGCTACCAAGATCCATTACATTAGTAAAAGATAATAAAAGAGCACAAAATTCTAGGTCTATTACTTGCTTATTGTCTTTAAACCTTTCACTTAGAGTCATAGAGTTGGTCTAGGGTTCTAACCAAATAAAGAGGAATTCCTTAAAGGTGTTTGTAAACATTGCTTACCCTTATGTAAATTCAAACACAGAATCAAGGCATATGAATTCCAATATGTTGCAATCTGCCAGATAGTGTTTACTTTCTAGTTTATATTTGTGCTCAAGATTAGATACACACTCAAGTTGAGGATTGCACTTACAAATATTAGGCACATTCACATAAGTAACCCAAGATAAAACACAATCGGGTTTCACATATCATTGATAAAATCTAAAATTTCATAATATTAACAAATGATATTTTAGCCACCTAAATAGAAGTTTCCACATCAAAATAACAAATGAATACCCATACATTTAATTTTTATTAAAAATTTCACATTTATTTTAAAAAAATCAAATTTCATAATTCCCAATATCCAATCCCAACTATTACTTAAATTAATTTATACTTAATTAAATACATTATTTAGGTGAGAGGACCCAATAGTTGAGTACATCGGCTTGGTTCTCAAAATCTTACGTGGCAATTTCAAATCACTCCCAAATTTTTATGGCATTAGACTTAGTAAGTACCCTACTTATAACTAAGGTTTCAGGTCACACAATAAAATATGATACCACATAGTATGTCTTTTGTTGAAGTGTCCAAAAATGTCCAAAAATGTTAGACTCATAGTTGTACACTAAGTCATGTTCTATTGGTGCGTTGATGTGGCATCACATAATTTGTTGCTTTTAAAATTTAAAGAATGCATTTCATTCAATTATGAATACTCATGATCAATACTAACAATTGCAAAGAGAACTATTAATACTATATTATTAAAAATATTAAACATTAAATCAACAAATATTATCACAACTACTAGAAAATTTTCAACTAAAAGATCCTTTCCTCTAATTAACTTTAAAAAATCATATTTTTTAAAATAAAAATTAAAAAACTTTGTTTGAGTATTGCAATAAGGTTGGATTTTTCAATCTATCAATCTTTTCATAAAACTTCATTGAATTTTAGAAATCCACATCAATCATCATTATTATTTATTATTTTTTCATTTAACTTTTACTTTCTTGATAATTTTGGTGTTCAAAATTTAATTAAACTTTTAAAAAATAATATAAGAGAATTTTAAATAAATAATAATAATTTAGAAAAACATAATATAATATTTTTTAAAGTTTTATTAATTATACTTATTAAATATTAAATATGTAAAGATATAAATTTATATTATAAATAATTTATTGTATTTTTTTAGTCACAATGAGAGTGGAAGTCAAAATCCTTATCCATAAAAATTTAAAAATAGAAAGAAAAAATCATAATATTTTGTTTTAAAATTAGAAAGTGTGGTTTTTGGAAACATATATTTAAAATATAAGATTTTTTAAGTTTTATACAAGATTTATTATGGAAATCTTAATTCATAACTACTAAAAAAATATAATAAGTTTTTAATTTAATTTTATTGTTTTTGAGTTTTATTTTTTTGGAAACATAAATTAAGATAAAAGATTCTTTAGAAAAAATAAAATTAAAAAGTGAACTTAAGCTTTCATTTATGGTAGAAACATATTCATATAACAAAGTTATTAAAAAAAATATTAAGAAGTTTTTATTTTATTTTACTATTTTGAATTTTTATATTTATAAATAATAGTACTTAATGTGAGAAAATTTATTTTCCTTTTAATTATTTCTCGTCATTTATTCAATCTTTACATGATAGTTATTTTTAGAAAAGAATTAAATTAGAATATTTATGAATTTTTTTACATATAATACAAATTTACATATTTTAAAATTTTAAGTTTAATATGTAAAAAATACCATTATCATCTAGATACAATCCTTTCCAAAATTAAGGAAACAATAAAATTTTAAATTTAGATTTTAAGTAAACCATATCATCAATTTTAACATTAAACCTTGAAATTTCTTATTAGCAAACTATTTTAAATCATAGTAAATAACTAATTATGCCATTTAGGTTTCTAAGATCATTTAGGTTTCTAAATTTTTTCTGTGATATGTTTAAAAATGGCACCAACTTATTTACATTTTTGGAATAGAGAATGCAAAACCCAGTAGGAAAGGAGGTTTCAAAGGAGAGCTATGACAGGCACTATGCAAAACCCAGCAGGGAAAATAAAAACAAAAAACAAAAAACATTATTGAAAAGAACCTGGCTGTTCACGACAAAAATAGACAGTGCCCAGATTGGTTGCTCCTCCAAAAATATGAAATATCACAGATTGGTCTCTCCTCCAAAAACGTATCCAGCTATGTATGGAAGCAAAAATGAAACCAAGTGGAGAAAAACGCAGAGTGAAACAGAGAACGGTAAATTTAATCCGCAGTGTTAAAGTTTAAGCGCCAATGTTGATAGTGGTTGGCGAGATTTACATTTAATTTTCACCTGTTTTATTATCAATAAAGAGCCGAAGTTGGTGGCCATTTGAAGATTGCCGGTGATGGGACGGCTGTAGGTGGACGGCAAGGGCAGTGGCTCCGTATGCAGGTGGATGATGGTGACAACTACTGCAGCTACAACGCGCAGGTACAAACTGCCCAGTTGGGGGGGTGCCGCACGGGTGCAGCCATGGATGGCATGGGTATGGGGGGTGTCTATGCAAGTGCAAATTATCACCTGCATAGATAGTGCCATTTTTAGAGGTTTTAATATATGTTTTTGAAATAGAAAGGTAAAAATTTATTTACTTGACTTGGAAGTCAAGTTACTCCAAATGTAATTTGTAAGTTTTTTATTTGATGTTTTTTTGGGAGTCAAGTTTTCAGCAAAAAGGTATTTTTATGTAAGAGGTTTTTATTATTATTTTTGAGAAAAGAGAAATAGATGGATTGGGGAGCAAGTTTTCTATAGAATGCTGGAAAATGCTTTGTAGAGCAAGTTTGAGCAGCAGCTCAGTTGAATCAAATATTTTGAATGAATGAAATCATTAATCTTGCTGAGTTTAATTTGTGTGTTCTAGATTTCTGTTTTATTCTGTGATTGAAATTTTTTTGAGTGAAGTTATTTTCAGATTTTTCTCTTCTCCTCTGCCTCTAGCCTTTTCAAAGAAAGACTGCTAGGTAGTAGAAGGCCTGGCCCTTTTGCCTGCTATTACAGCAGTGGGCATTCTTCCAAGTTTTAAAGAATTTGTTTAATTTGCTATTAAAACATGATGTATTCTTGGGCCCAATTTACTACTTTGGCCATTTTTGGACATCAATATAATTTATTTCCTTCCTTTTCTACTGTGCCACTTGTTGTATGCTAATAAATAAGAAGATATTTTATTGAATGCTGAATTGCTCATTCTTCAAAACTGCTATGTTGACAGAAACTATGCTGCACTGCAGCCTTTGTTACTTTTTGTCCCAGATTTCCAAGTTTTCTAACAATGCAAGAATAGAAATTCTCCCCTCTATTTTTTCCTCTTGATAGAAGTTGATTGCAGCCTTGTTACTTTTTGTCCCAGATTTCCAAATCTTCTAACAATGCAAGAATAGAAATTTTCCCCTCTATTTTTTCCTTTTGATAGAAGCTGATTGTTTCATTTGTCATGGCATTTGTTGATGTTCTTATTTGTTGTTGTAATAGCCAAAAAGCACACATACAAAATACGTTGCTTATATAACAACTAATTTTTTAATGTATATGCATAAAAAAAATTAATAGTTTTTTAGTACTAAAATTGATACAGCAAGCCAATGTTAGTTAAATATTCTTTCTCGTCAATCTACATGTGTGATGTGTGCCACATATATCCAACAAAGTGAATTGTATTTGCTCAAAGGTTTTCTAATTGGAGTAGCAATTAAAATAAAAATAGGTTAGGTTGCTTTGTATGTGACAAATGACAAAGTATAAGCATCACCTATAATTTGGTGCATTCACTATTAATATTTATATAAAAAATAGATATAGTTTTCTCTAATCTAACGTGGATGGATGAAATAAATTATTAATATCCAATGTGGATGGGTGATATAAATTATTGAGAGATAAAAAGGCATAATTTTGCTTGAACATGATGTTGATGTTGTTGAAAGTTATATTAACAAGGATTACAAAGCAGTTGGCGTTTCTACCCAAATATTGCATTGTTGGTTTGTGGGAAACTCATATCATTTTATAAAATATTATGTGTAGTGGTTTGCCAAAATACTAGTTAGTGAAAGCCTTATTCTATTGTCTCTTCTATATTTTCATGCATTGTAGATCTTGTTAACAACTACTATATATTCAATTACAAATGTTGTTTTGCATTAGATTTTATTTTCCAATATCGAGGTAGTTACAAAGTAAGTTTCTAAATTTAGACAACAACTACTATATATTCAATTACAAATGCTGTTTTGCATTAGATTTTATTTTCCAATATCGAGGTAGTTACAAAGTAAGTTTCTAAATTTAGACAACAACTACTATATATTCAATTACAAATGTTGTTTTGCATTAGATTTTATTTTCCAATATCGAGGTAGTTACAAAGTAAGTTTCTAAATTTAGACAACAATTTTTTTTTTGTTGAAACACATGTATTAAGAAAATATTTTATTTTTAACTATAAGTTTGTAGCTCCTATAATTGCTATTTTTCAATAATTATCATAATTACATAAAGAAATGAGGTAGTGGAATCAAAATAAGGTGCTACTAACACATAAATATTATGATATATAAAAAAATGCAAAAAAATATAACATTATATATGAGTGAAAACTTATGATAGATAAATTTATGTAAATAAAGATAGTGTAAAATAAAGATAGTGTAAAATATCTCAATTCACACAAATTTACATAAATAGAAATGCTTATATCAAAACAAAATAGAGAACTCCTCAACTAGATCAGAACATCATAAGCAACATGTAACAAATATCATACATAAACGTGTAAACTTCAATGACGACTATGGAAGTTGATCAAATCTTTTTGTTTCTCTATCTGCAAAATGTATTGCCATGCTCAGTGTTGGTCTGGTGCTCAAAAAACTTATTTGTTTTGATGCAAAGTATTTTTAATCCCACGTGTGTTCAGTGAGAAAAATAAAGGGAGAATGGGCTTATAAGTAGAGGCTTAGAAATAGGTAAAGTTTCAACTTTTTTTTCTTAAGATACATGGACAATATATTTTCCTTTAAATTTTGACTGTGCAATAAATGTAAGTAATAAATGTAAATACAATAACTTTTATATATATGTAAAATGTAAAAATAAATTGTTCATACTAAATTATATAATATGTTATAATATAATAATAAATATTCAATGTTATTTATTGTTTGGATACATATTTATAGTATGTGTAATTGCGAAATTTTAAATAGTTTTAAAATTTAGGATATTAAGGTTAAATTAATTACTTTTAATATAATTTACAAATATTTTATTTATGTGAGTAGAACTTTAGAGTCAATACAAACTTTTGCAAGCATTTGATTTAATTATTTTTTAAAACATAGATTTATAAAATGTCTACATTTATTTTTTAAATAGAAAATTATTAAAAATTAAAAATATAATTATTAATGACTACAAAGTAACATATGTGTTATAATATTACTACATTTTTTAAAATAAAAACAAAACAAAAAATTATCAAAATAGTAAAACAAGTGTAATCAAAATAAAATAAAATAACTTTTAAGTAAATAAATTAGCCTTAGATTAGAGAGCATAACAAGCTACTTTTTTTTTTCTCCTAAATTTTAACTTCTTACAACTCACATAGTTAATATTTGTTGCCACCAAGTTTTTTATTTTTCTATGATTGCATTATAGACAAGCTCCTTTTTTTGTAAGCTAGCTTCGAAGTTTAACCTATACACTAGATTTGAAGTTCCAACTACCTAAATTTTGAACTATATCTAGACTCTAAAGATGGAACTTCATCAATATTTCTAAGTCCAAACTACTAAAAACATCTAAAACTTGGACTATTATGGACTTTTAAACTCTAACAACCTACAATTGTATGCTTTTAGACTCCATTGTTTATCTATAGTAGCCATTTTCTATGGAATTTCATACTACAAGAAGTTTTTAGAGCCTTTCATTTTAGACTTCATGAATTTGAAGAACACATGTAGCTCTCTAAAATTTTATACCATGTTTCATCTTTTCAATTATGTTGTGATTAATTATTTCTATCCTCCAAGTTCAACTTGCACAACTTTTTGCATATAATTTTACAAAATTGATAAAGCTTGAACTTATAAAAAATCATAAAAGTATCCATACAATATAAATGGTTGACTTAGACTTTTAAAGTTGCCAAAATTGTAATCAAACCAGTATTCAATTTTTTTCGCGGGCGAAATTTTACAACACCAATCAAAGTTGTGGGGTTTCTAAGGAACAATTTCAAGTGCCTATCTGTGTTTTAGTATGGATTCTACTATTGATATCTTAACTCTACACACATATCACACCTAGAATATTAAATTTCAAGACTTTCTTCAAACTAAAGGTCTATAGAAAATTTTAAGTGAAAAATAAATACAATTTAAAAAAATTTCCATGCTAAGGATGGGAAGATATTTGAGTCCATTTCACATGATGTAGTTGTTCAAGAATTACAACATCAAGTAATAAGATTGTTTCTTTAGGAAAATTTGATCATGGGTCTAGATTGTATATAGGTTCCATAGTTTTGAATATTCTTATGGATCATCACACATCACCCATGTAGTTCTTTAAGAAAAATTTCACACGCAAGGTTTGGACACCTCAATTACAAGTATTTGTATCAATTGAGTACATAGGATATGATACTTTTTTTCTAAATAAGGTTTTGTACACAAAGGGATTTTGTCAATTTTATGTCCTTATCAAACATAATCAAGAATAATTTCCTAAGGGTAAGGAACCATGCTATAACCTTACATAAGAGCTAGTTCAGAGTGAACTAATGTCATTTCTAACTCCTTTTTTATGAGAAAAGTATGTGCTCACCTTCATTGATGATTAATCTCATCACACATGGGTGTATTATATTAAAACAAAGAGTGATATCTTCACAAATTTTAAGACATTCAAGATTTTCATTGAGAAGTAATCAAGTTCTTTTTAGAGGATACATATATAATGGGGAATATTCCAAACAATATTTTTAGGATCATTTCACTTATAATATGATACATCATTAGTATTTTTTCCCTACACTTTTCAATAGAATGGTATCACTAAAGGAAATAACAAATCACTAAGGGATATGTCAAATTATATGCTTCAATTATGGTTTATGGCTCCATTATTTTGGTTGAGGTAGTCAATTATATAAATTCACAACTATACTCTACACAAGATAGTTTACAATATCACTCTAAGGGAGGCTTGGTCCAATATCAAGCTTGATGTTTCTTTATTTGGTATATTTGGTAGTGAGGCTTGGTGATTCATGCTAGATGGTTTCCATAAGAAAATGAAGAAGAGTTACATTAAGATCTACATTACCAAAAATAATCTCTGGATGAATAAGATTGAGTGAAATTGAATCTTAAATAAATCATATTTATAATTTACTATGATATTTCTTTAGAGGTTGCAGGGTGATATCCAAGTCCCAAACTAGAGCCATGTGGATTAGGTTGCAATGGAATTTAATACCCTGTTCATTACACCCATGACCTTTCCCTTTATAACCATTTTTTGAAATAATATCACATCCTTAAACATAATGTGATTGCAACTCATCAAAAGGGGAGGATCAATTATAATGACATAGTCAATGTGATATGTATACTTATAATTATCATCCATATTATCTCGCGATACATACAAAATTAATCATCTTCAATATCAGGTGTGAGTGATATTTTTAGGATGTCAAACTGAGTGGGATTGACTTTATATTCTTTAATGAAGGATGATGCAAATTCTAAGGAACCCAAATCATCACCAAGACATGTGTTTTCTATAGAAGAGGGATTTGAACAATCCTTTGTAAATGAAACATCATATCGAGAAAGAATAGGAGTGGTAAAATTATGAGAAAATTCATAATGCAAAATAAACAAAGAAAAATAATATTAAAAAGTAAACACATAGATTTACGTGGAAAACCTTCCAAAATTTCACTAAGAAAAAACCACAAGCAAAGATCTTCAGTATTATATTAATTTTGAAAAATTTGCAAATACAACAATCATCAAAATTGTATAGAAAGAATGAGAAATTTGATTTGTAGAGTTATTTTCAAAGAAAACTTTCCTAAAAATGAAAGTGTGACTCATACAACTACATGCCAAACATTTTTCAAACATCAATGTCTTGATTATTTGTCATTGTTGGAATAACATTGAATTGAATTCATATTCCAACAAAAATCATCCTTGGGGAGGAGTATCAAAAGATTATATTGTATGATTAGGATATAATTAAGGAATTAAGTTTTTAAAATTAGGAGGATTCAAAGGTCAAATCACCTTAGCCATTTAACATTAGTGAATGACATCAGGGTCAATCTTAAATTTTAACAAATTTAACATACTCATGCAACTTAGATGAGATTGCACCACTAGCATGAATTCATGGTCTTCCCAAAAGCAAGTAATATAGTAGAACACCAGGCATTATATATACCAGAGTGGGAATGGTAATGAGTCCTAGCTATGAAGATAATATTATTGTATCTACAAGTTTTTGACCAACATTATCAAACCCACAAATAGATATAGATATAGCTACCAAAGAATTAGTATCTATATATTGAGCTTAGGTAGGAGATCAACGCTACAAATTTTGAGTGCCAAACCAATATCAATGAGAGTGCATCCAATACCTATATTATTTATGATGACTATTATCATTAATTGATCAACTTGATTTTACACTTTTGGAGAAGGAACTTCATGTAGATATAATATAATATTTAGTGTATCAAAACTAATATAATCTATCAACACAATCACATCGTTTGGTCTAACTGGAGAAGGTAAAATAATTTTCTACAAGGATTCTTGAGAAATTCCATGATGAATTAGAGAAGTTTGAATTAGGTCCCAAAGAGAGATCTTAGGAAGAGTAACATGAACTTTCTCAATAAGATCATATTCACTATGGTATTTTAAAGTCAATTTAGGTGCTTGAGGAAGCATTGGCCAAGAATTTGGAATATCAACATTCTTTTTATTTATTCAATTATTATAAATTGTGTGGGCTACTAATTTATAATTAATAGTCACATGCACTTTCAAAGTGATATATTGAGCAAGTTTTAAGTAACATCTTGAAGAGCATGTCATAGAAGGATCACTGCAAATGATTTTTACTTTCTTTGGTCAGATATTTTCTCCATGAAAACATACATTATTGATCACTTAGGTTTGTTGGGAACACCAAAGACAAAGATTGAATTAAGATATTTCTTAGCCTTTTCAAAAGGAATTGTAGAAGAATAATTTGGAGAAGTAAATGGTAGTTATAGGAAATCATTAAGATCATTATCTAAAATGTCAAATTTTTCTTAAGAAAAATCATTTTCAAAAGCAATAAAAGTTCAAAGAAAGAGATTTGATATTGTTGGATAAAGAACATTCATCAAACAAGAAGTTAAACAAGTGAATCACAAGAAAGAGATTTGATATTGTTGGAGAGAGAACATTCACCAAACAAGAAGTTAAAGAAGTGAATCACTTAAAACTAAATGAAACACAACTAAGAAGTGTTACAAAGCACCTGGTTCACCAAAATGTAAAAGAAGAGTTTTGGTACTTAAATAAAATATTATTTCAAATTAAAAAAAATTCAGTTACCTCAAATGAAACAAATTTAACTACTACTTCTAATGCAGGATGACTAGAACATATAATAGCAATTCATTTGCATCAAAGAAATGACTTTGTAACTTAATAAATAGAAAGAAGAAACCAAAAATGCTAAATTATACCAAATTATAAATAAAACAAAACTTAAATATTAAAAAAATAAAAATATGGGTAGAGGAGAACTTGGCACCATATGAGGAATTTATCAACCTTAGACACCAATGTGTAGTGCAAACTAAAATATGCAGCATTGTCATCTTGACAGAGTCAATAAAAAAACTAACAAGGTGTTTTTACCAGTTTTTAGAATTTTCTAACTTGCACACAAAGAAAATAGAAAAAATGTCGGGGATTGTTTCAGTGCTTGCCTCAGTCAAACCCCAATTATGGTATTTCTACCTCCATGGACAACCATATTAGATAGATACAAAAGATAATGATAAACAGCTAGTTTTGAATCCTAGCAATATTAGGAGTTTAAAAGCATAGAATCAAGATAAAACAAGTATATGGTGTCAACCTTGGTCTGTAGGGAAAACTGCCATGATATTTTACTAATTTTGATAGATGATAAAAGCTATATTAATATTTAAATATCACTGGTCTACTAGTGTAGTTCATAATAAATTGATAAATAAAAAGAGAGAGTTACCGACAACCTTAGCCTTCCTCTCTTAAGATTCACAATAGATAATGCAATGAGAGCTAGTTGAGGAAGCTTGGGCTGTTGTGGACATAAGTGAATCATGAGAGTTTTGAGTAATTATTGTGAGAGATCTTCAATGGCCATCTATTTCAGTAGAGCTTCTCATAGTTGATGAGCATTTGCTTGAGAGAGTATAGATTGATACATAGAATGAAAAAAGAAAGGAGTTTTTCTTGGTTGAAAAAATGGGAAGATTCGTTAAATACTTATTATAGGCATTACACCACATATCGTAAACAAACCACATGAAATATGTGCTTTTGAATCTGAAAAAATCATTGGACACTAGTGCATTGCAAAGATGTCTACACATAGCACTTTAATCTAGAATTCTATTGATTTTAAAACCATAGATTGATAATGCTTCATATTTTTCAATCATTGCATTAGAATCTTTAATAAAATCAAGACATAAAATTAATGATAAATATCAAGAGTGAGTGCAATGCACAAGTGTGAAATTTCAACAATATACAATTTTTGACACTACAATATGTTGAGATATGCAAGAGCATGATTACATGGAGTTACAAAGTGGACCATGAATCTTGACCCACTTACCATGCATGTTATGACAAATTACAAATTATCTTTCTAAAGGAAGTAATTGGAAAATAATGAGTGAATTTTAGGCATGGGTCATGATAATTATTACCAAGTGTTTTTGGACCTTGTTTGAACCCATGGTAATACCTTTCAACTTGGTATTTTGGCCCTTCACAAGTATATATATTTAAAACCTAAGATGGAGGCATAAATAATTTATTTATGCAAGGTTATACTATCAATTTTCCTCTATAGGAGCAAGATGTAAATCTCCATGTTAAATATTTGATCCTACAAGTTCATTATAACATGTATTATACATTTAATTGATGCTTTGGATCGTAGAGTTTTTCACTTGAATTTTTTTCCCGATTTGTATAATTGCATTTCTTCTCTTTTGATTATTTTCTTCTTCTTTCATGTTTATAAAGTGTTAATTTACATGTTCTTATGTTGCTAAAATTTACTTAGATCTAAAAGTTGCATTAATTTTCCTTTGAGAGTTAATGGTGGTAAATAAACCATGTTTATTAATGCTATAAGAATATAGTATCACATGCTTATAAATTAATTATATTGAATATTTAATTGAGAAAATCAAAGGATACTAGAATATGCATATTAGGTATTTTTCCTTATAGGGGTGACTGTTGGTCTAGGGTGCTCACATCTTAATGGTATTTATAGTATTTGGAGATGTAACTTTTGATAAATTACATTAGTTAATGATGTTATATTAGTAACATTGGTTTCTCCCATCCTTCTTCAGTTATTTCTATTATATCAATGACTACTTGATTGTATGTTTATCTTATACACTCTTTCCCCATATTCCATTCCTAAATTTCTAACTATTTTCCCATCCTTTATTTTTCCAAGTTTACACTTTTTCTTAGTATGTTGTCTAAATATTATTACCTCAAATTTCGAGGTTTCCATTTTAAATTGGAGTCAATATGTCTTCAGATAATTTATTAATTATGACCTTGATATTTGAGACATCTTGTTGAGGAAATTAATTTCAAGTTAAAAATTTAACTTGTGGATCACCATTGCTTATATGTGTTAGCTTCAAAAACATTATTGGTAAAGCACTACAACTTTTAGGATTTGGTTGAGTCTATAGCTTTCAAGCCCTTTCTTAATTGATTCTTGGAATTCATCCTATTATTCTATTTTATATAAATATATAGTCAAAATTTATTTTACTTTTTCTATGCATGGATGGTTATTTTCTCAGGCGTCTCATTATTATTGACTATCATAGTAAATATCTATCCATTTTTTGGTGTATTCTCTTATTTTTAGTATTAATCATTTTGACAAAATCTATATAAAATTCTTCAATGTCCTCCTCCATCCTTTTGTAGTATATTTTTTTCTTTCTTTCTTTGGTTTTTTCAATCTCCTTTTTTCTTTCATGTGAATTTCTCTTAGTTTAGTTTCTCTCCTTTTTCCAAATTGGCTTTTGTTTTGGGTTTCATTAATTATTTTATTGATCCTTGATGGCTCACTCTAGACCTACCTTTAGTGGTTGCATACCTTTAGGACCCCCCATTCCATCTATCAACTCTAGTTTCCTAACATATTGTGATTGTAATCATAGTATAGGTTAAATAGACTAGACCCTAATGAATTTAAGACATATCCAACCCTCTAAGCTACAATCCCAATGTGATGCTCAAAATCTTCAAAAACTAAGAAACCATTAAACTAAGCATGAAATAAACATGAAAGCTTAAGAGAACCTATTCTAACACTCCAAACCTTATCCCATTGGGGGAGTGGTGTCACATTGATGTGCAATGACAACCCTTTCCCAATCCCTTTAATGAAATGAGAGTTTAAAACCAAACTCCATTGTTAAAAAAATAAGATAAATGTGATAAAACAATGCTATGGATGGATGAAAATATGATAAAGCTTGAAAATGGTGCAAGTATGAATAGAGATATTATTCAAACAAGTAACATAACTTTACTTTGAAAAAGTGGATCCATTTCTCTCCAAATGGTGATGTATTTATAGGAGAGTAAATGAAAAATCAAGGGTTGAGATCAATTTGATCAATCAATGGTCAATATTGAATTAAGGGTGGAGGCATGCATCAAGGATTCCCATCAATGAATGAGAATCAAAGATCACATGGATCAAAGAAAGCATCAAGGTCCCATAATGATTCAAACAAACACACTTTGTAACAACTCTGAAATTTTGTTACAAAGTTTGTTAGGAAAGAATATTCTATTTTTTGGAGCCAAATAGAAGAATATTCCGTTAGAATATTCTCTATGCAAGTGGATGGGTGAGGAAAATTAGCAATTAGTAATTAGAACTTTTTAATTGTGCAAGATTTAGGAATATGAGGATTGTCATTAAATAATTGTTTTATTTAATGAAAAGGGGATGTAAATGACATTTAATTCAATAATACATGATTATTCAATTAAATGAGAGGACTTAAGGGGGGTTTAAATTAAATAATTTGATTTATTCAATTAAACAGGATGAGAGGTGAAGGTGAAAGGGGGTGAATTAACCTAATTAAATCAATTAGATTGATAGGTGAAAGAGAGGCATTTGATTAAATAACTAGGCTTATTTAATCAAACATGAGAAAAGAAGATGAAATTCAGGACAAAATGATGTTAGTGATCAAATTCAAGTGTGTAGTATCATTCAAGACATTTTTAAGTGTCTACACATATCTCACAAGTTAGGTCTTAGTGTGTGTTATTGTACATCTCAATTATTGTAATAGTTATCATTAATACTCATTTCCTTTGTGATATTATCATAAAATTATTTCTTTCCTTCTTTCCAAAGCTTCTCTTCTTATAGATCAACAAACTAGGGTCCCAAAAACATAACTACGTATTGTGAAAAATAAATATTCTTGAGGATAAGACTATTTATGTTAAATAAGTTAACCCTATGGTAATACATGTAAGTGTTGTACCCCAAATTAAAATTTTTGCTACACTTAGGCATTTTGAAGAAATGAGTTAAAGTCTTGTCAAAATCTATCAAAAAGGTCAAAATTGGGGATTTGCATGTCATGCATGGGGGTCAGAAACTTGAAATTTTTAAAACCTGACAATCTGGGTCGGTTCAGAACGATAAATCGACAAAACCCAGATTTCAGTTTTTCAACCTTAAATTTTAGGAAAATTTCTATTTTTAACAGTTTTCTAAAAATAGAAACTTTTTTTGGGTTTCTTTCAAAACAGATACTGGCAAAATTTTATAAAAATAGTAAGTTTGTCTTCTAGGGTCAAGACTGATTTTGATTGGTTCAAAATACTTCGTCATTGGGCTGGTGCAGTCAGAATCATGAAAGAATAAGTTTTTCCCTAGTGAGTCTATTCTCCTTTTTCAGGAGCACCAAGGTCATCAATGCAGGCCAGTCAGGTGCCAAGTGTTAGAAAAAAAATCCAAACACTGAACAAAATTTGTTAATGACGAACATGCATGAATAATGAGGAACAAAGAAGGGAAGCTATCAAAGTTGGAAAATGAGAAATTTTGGCTAACACTGGAGACTCCAGGCGCCCTAGCTCAGTCTCGGTGCCTAAACCTTCATGCTTTAGAAAAATTTCATCTTCGACAGTTGAAGTAATGATAAACGTGAGGAATGAAGGGAAAAGTTGAAATTTGTGAAATAAAAACAAACATTGCCAATTATGGGCACCCCAAAAGGAGATAGGCACCTAGCTTTTCAAGGGGTCAAATGTCAGAGTTAGGGTTTCTGCCTCTAGACCATTGTTGCTCAGAATCCTCTCAGCTCCGTAGTGAATCCATGAGCACAGTCATCTGATCATTCAATCAACTAGAATCTCAGATCGAATGAAGAAGTCTTGAAAAAGTAGCAAACTGGAAAGGTTGAAAATCTCATAAAAATGACTAAGTCTAGGGGTGTCAGGCGCCCTAGGCAGTCAGGGGTGCCCAAGGATTTGAGTGCTCAAAAGATAAAATTAGGGTTTGCGATCCCCAACAATTCTTCTTCAGATTCAGTCCAGCTTTGCAATGGATTCGACGACGAGCTCGTTAGATTTGTTGATCATTAGATATCGTAGAATGATCAGAGGGGTAAAATTGTGCAGAATGAAGAATGTCAAAAGAAAAGATGAAAATTCCCAAAAAATTGACTAACTCTGGTAAAGATGGGCACCCCTGGAGGAGATAGGCGCCCAAGCTTTTAGGGCCCTAAACTTAGCTTTCAGATGATGTTACTCCCAGAAGACCCCTCCTGAAATTATTCAAGCTATCTGATGAGCCCAACCATTAGTCCATCTGAGCTCTAGATCATCCGAAATAGAAAGATCATTGGAAAGAGAGGAGATAGGCATGAACCCTGAAAAACGTGAAAAAATGGTTATGTCTAGTGAACATGGGCGTCGTTGGAGAAGATAGGCGCCTAGGGTTTTGAGGTTTCAGATGGTAGTATCAACAGTTGCAATCTCCAAAATCATCTCGTCACATTATGCCAAGCTATCCAATTGAGCAGTCTACCATCCAATCTGATCAATTTGGCTCCCGGAATTGAGTATTCATTAGAAGATCAAGAAAACACAAAAAAAGTTGAAATTTTAAGAAAAATGACTAACACTAGTGATCATGGGCGCCCCTGTAGGAGATAGGCACCCAACATTTTGAGGGGTCAAATGAAGCTTTTATGAAAAGTTGCCTCCAAGACAACTTTGTGAGGTTTACTCTAGCTCCATGATGAGATCCTCCGTCAGTACATAGGATTCACTGGGCACTCAGAAATCAAAGATTAGACAAAGGTTAAAAATCAAGATTTTTTTTTTGAAATTTCAAGAAAATTGGCTAAGTATGGAGAGGAAAAGTGCCCCAGGGGCAGAATGGCACCCAAGGCTCAATGCCTTAGGAAAATTTTCAAATTTTTAATCATTCGACATTCAAATGACGTCTACATTCAATGAACCTATCTGAGATAGGCTCCAAAGGATTTAAAGAAAATGAAAGCAGATTTTCTCAAGCCTCAATTTATTTAAGAGAGATTTTGTCTTTCATTATTTATTTCTATAGGTAGGAGTCCAGAGCAAGAATATTATCTTTTTCCTCAACAAAGAGTTGAAGACCCAAATGACATGTTTATTTGGTGTTCTTCGTGTTTTCGAGATCAGAAAGCAAGGAAGAACCCTTTTTCGTGCTCCAAACTTCTAGGGCGTTGCTTTTTCAACAAAACTACTTAGCTTTTTCCATTTCTGATCACATGGGTCTCTCTACTTTTTCATCCTCTTGAACATTGAGAAAATTTTCCCTCTTCTAGAAATTTCTTTTTGGCTGATTTTCAAGATGGATTTAGCTTTTTCAATTTCTAAGCATTTGGGTTTCTTCCAGATGTGATCTTCTAGAAAACCTAGGTCCCAACTTTTCTCAGAGAAATTTCTTTTTCAAAGTAGAACAACATTCTATTTTCAGCAGCACTCTCCACTCAAAATCGGGAAACAAATCAGATTTTTGGTGGATGTGATAGAGATTTAAAGCAACAATCTTCTAGAAGCTTTCTCCAAGCTTTCTCTCCATTCTTATCTCTTGCTTTCTTTCTATTCTTGTCTCAATTCTTATCCATTCTTTGAAGAAGGAAACCAAATAGTTGGCACTTTCCTTGTTTTTAGGTTTTCAATGCTTTCTTAGTTGTAGATGTTTATCTTCTTTAGTTTTAGAAATAAAGCTTGCATGCTGGCAAGTATTAGTTGTAAAAGCAAGGAGATTTTAGGGTTACCTACTCCTCTGCTTAATTATAAATAAGGGAAGCCTTGCCTATTTTTTCTATAACTGTGCTTGTGATAACAAATTTTTTGAGCCTATGCCTTCATGTTTGTTATCGATTAGTTTTAGTTCACTTTGTGTTAAGGGCAAGTTTTCATGCCTTTTTTAGCTACAAATCCTTGTTCATTACATGTGTCTTGTGTCAAGTGTTGATCTGGTTTGATCGCATGTTGCATGTATTTTGCTACAACTTTTTGTCCTAGAATTGAAATCTTTTGTGCTAGAAGTTTGAGAAAATAAAGTCTTGAGTGTGCTTTTTCTACCTCGATATAAAGTCTCAAATTTCCATTTATTGTGTAATGCTTATATGATATCCTTTTCAGCTCGCATTTAAATTCAGTAGGTTTATGTTGGAAAATTTCATCTAAGTATTTGTGTTAGATAATCAATCTTGTTTATTTCTAACTCTCTTGCTCTGTGTTTACTTGAGAGGCTAGAAACATCATTAGCGTAGGTTAGTTGTAGTTGATAGTTTTATTAAAGAGAAAACCTCAGCTGCATGTTAAGAGTTCTATAACCTTGTGTTCTCTCAACTGAAACAAAAAGATAGGAAAAATAGCTTTAGTTTACTTTCTTTTAGCAAACTCGGCAAAGAGGGAGCTTCCCCTCCGAATTTTAAGAGTCGGTTACTGCACATAGCTGTCTATTTCCAAACTACATGCCATTGGTGCAATTTGAAATGCCGACAATAAGTAAATTATAAAATGTTGATAGATAAAGTATTCATAATATAAATATTCACATAACTATAAATATCTATGGACACAATATGGTAGGTTTTCTATTTTATTTACATAGTATACTCTTATAAAAGTTGTAGTCTTTACCACAATCATAGTTATACACTTCATAGTTTTTTGGGTAACATCTATTCTTACATGTATATTGTGTGTTCATGTTTGTATCTTCTTTTTTCCTTATTACATTGAGGATGAATGTTTATGTATGCCTCTCCTAATGTGGGGATGTTTCCTTCTATTTATCTTTGTGTCTTTTCATCCTTTCGTCATTATTGGTGTTAGGAAAATGTAGTCTCAACATTGATATTATAAAAGGTTACTATTTAATGTAAAATTACATTCGAACATAAATGGCTTCAAAACTTTCCCCAAATCTAAAGGATGGCCAAATAAACATATTGGTAATTTTTCGACCCAAGGCCATGTTTGTATTTCAAGATATTAAATTTTTTAGTTATGAAAGTTTTAAAGTAAAGCTTAAGGCACTTAGAGGTTATTTTTGGGCCTAAAAGTGGTTGTAACTAGAAAAGTGGGTTATCATAATGATAAAGCACCTCACAAGTTTTCCAATGGTTTAAATGATTTATCATTCAAACTCAAAGATCAAAAGTTATGGCCTCTGAAAGTTGGGTCTCTCTAATTGAGAAATGTGAAAATGTGTTGGACACATAAAAGAGAAATAAGGAGTTACACATGTCAATATGTGTTTGGATGCATCATAAGGCATATTTTATTGTAGATAAGTTGGATGCCACTTTTTAGGTGGTTTTAGCTCATGGTTTTGAAAATATTATTTTATGGTTTAATGTAGTATATCCCCTATACATATTAGGTGCTTGAGATGAAGGTCAATCATAAGAATATTATAGATGTTGAGTTTCCTTCAAACCTCTGGTTGGTGATACTCTTGAGAGAGATTTCTTTGCAATTATATTGTAATCTTGTTGATTTTTAAATAATATATTAGGTAGTTTTAGAGTGTGGCTTTTTTTCATGAAAGAGTTTTCTCCACATGAATCTGTTGAAAATTGAGGTGTTTTCTTAGCTTAATACTTTGTAAAACTTTAATATTGCTGATCTAAATATGCTTTTCCTTTGTTATAAATTCTTTGTGGGTGATTATCTGATTAATCCATTTTACTATTTGTAGAATGTAGACAAAAGTTGATAGAAGAAGTAGACAGGATATTATAAAGATTACACAAGCATATAACATGGAGAAAACCCTTTTCGGGTAAAAACATCCACCAAGAATTAATCTATTATTCAATCTCCGAAGTAGATTACAATAGCTCCAATTCTTGCTTGAGAATACCTCTTTTTCCTTCATTAAAATGTTTTCACAACCTGCAATAAAACTGATAATAACTCTCTTCAACTTGCTTGAGATAAATAGGCTTTAATCAACTTTGTAAACTCCAAATGAGTTACAATTATAATTCTCAAACCCTATCCCTAAAAGGTATGCCTATCTCTTGCAAGTAAAGTTATACTATGAAGAACAATGTCAAATACTCAACTTCATCCATTTGGGCGTCCCAAACTGACATGCTAATTCAACCTTTATTTTGTAAATATCTTAAGGCTTCATCCTCTAGGTAGGCACCCAAAAGAGGGCCCACTTAACTAAGCCTTCTAAAATATCTCAACATGCAAAGGAGTTAATTCTAAGAAGCTAACTTGGGCACCCAAGGTGGGTCCAAGTTATTTCTTATTAACTGAAACATTTCTTAACACCATTCATGCAAGAATGTTCATCCCTTGTTAACTGAAGGTAGTCCCTACTATTTGTCATGCAACTCAAGTTATTATCCATGCATTTCAAGTTAACTAAAGTCAACTAGCATTCAACTAAAACTAACTGAACCATAACTGAACTGAACTAAATTGAATTGAACTGAACTGAACTAAATTGAACTGAACTAAACTAAACTAAACTGACTTGAACTGAACTGAATTGAATTGAACTAAAATGAACTGAACTGAACTGAATTGAACTGAACTAAACTAAACTAAACTAAACTAAACTGAACTTCAATTGAACTTCAACTAAACTTCAACTGAACTTCAATTGAACTTCAATCCCTATTTTATAGGTACTTAACATACATAAATCAAAATCCATATTTTGTAGGAACCTAGAATGCATTTCTAAAGTGTACTCAATTCACCAACCAATTAACTAAACTAAGATGGATCCCAACTTCCATGTGTGAGCCCATGTGCTCCTATTTTGTAGGAGCCAACTCCAAGGCATCCCCACATGATCCTAACATATATAATTAATTACAAATGTCAATTAACATGATTATTTCATCAAATATTATTCTCTTCCTAATCCTAGTGTTGTTGAACACATTCCAAGGACTTAGGAGATACATGAAATAAATAATTTTTAGGACTGCAATTAAATGGAATCCTATTTCCAACATTCTCCCACTTGACATTATCATTGTAATTATTCTAAACAAGGAATCATTTAATATAAATCAAGTACAAGACTCAAGGCCAATGGCCTTCCTACACCATGATAAATTTTCTACAACATTGATTAAAGTGTCAAATTTCTCAAGTCTTTATAGTATCCATGAGCACCCACCAATCAATCCATGCCAACTTCAAATGCAACCTACATAATCATGAAGCTCCAAGCAAATGATTAATACTCAAAACCAAAAAGAACTACATCCTCTTCAAATTTCATGAAGATAACCATATCCTACCAAAGCTCCCACTAAACTATGATACCGAGCTATACATGGCAACAAGATAAACATCAAACCATCACTATCAAAAAACTCCCACTGAAACATGTAACCAAGCTCTCCATGAAATTGTGATAACCATCTTCTAAATGAAGATTATTCATGGCCTCAACACAATCAAAGAATCTGTTGTTAATGATACAACTCCCAAAAGGTCAAGTAAAACCATAATCTTTAAACCAAAAAGATAAAACTCAAGGTAACTATCCCCATAATTGGAAATCAGCCCATAAGCCATGTCATGACATCCCTCAAAAATAATCCTCCAAAACTAACTATCCATAGGTCAAGATCCATATCTATGAAAGATAAAACATATAAACTCAAGCTAAACCATCCTTAAATGAGTCTCCATAATCAACCATTAATCAATGCAATCCCATGAGAAATGAAAGCATGAAACATAACACAACTTGAAAGATATAATGGGCAAATACCTTTCGAATAAAGAACTGCCAAGTGTGTTGAACTCACGTTCAACCAAGGTGTAGGCTTCTCAGTCTTTACTGTTGAGAAATTTTTTTCTTACAAGTAACCATTCCAACATATATCTCTTACCATAAGAGAACTCAAGCCTCACCTAATTCTCCAAGTATCCATGAGGACTTGTAACCAACCAATCCATGCCAAAATCCAAATGCAACACAACACCATCATGGATTAATCAAGCAAATGATTAATGTACCCAATACAAAGAGAACTACTATGATTAATGTCAAAGCTCCAATAATAAATCATGAACATAAACATGACATCCTTGAAATAAACATCTCCTCCAAGGATATCACATGCATCATAAATTACATAAACATCCTAGTCTCAAGAGAACAAGTACCAAGTCAAACTCTAAATGCAACAAGAGTAAACCATGAAATAATAGCAAGCACTCTAAAACAAGAAAACACATCCCAAATCACATGAAGATAACCATACCAATGATGCATCCACATCATTGCTAACAACTCCCATTGAACCGTGGTACTAAGTCTCACATGGCATCATGAATACCATCCTTTCCATGAGGATTAATATGTAACATCATGCAAAGAGTTATCACAAATAATATTAGCTAAAAGAACCAGTGCATCATTACTATCATCTGAGGATTCCTCTGTAGAAGAATCATAACTCTTTTTCTTGTTCTTACAATCCTTCTTTACATGTCTCAGTTTCCCACAATTCCAAAACTTTATCTTAATCTTACCAGGGGTTTTAGACTATCCTCTAGGCTTACCCTTTCCTTCCTTTTCTCCCTTAGGTTCCTTTTTCTTAGGCCTACCTTTTGCAAACAAAGCATTTTGGAAATAATTTTTTTTACAATGGGTTCTACTTCTCATTTAGATATTGAAAGGTTCAATGGATCTAGGTATGAGATGTGGAAATTAAAAATGGAAGATCTCCTTGCAGAGAGAGATTAGTGGGAAACTATATGTAATAATACAAAGACACCTTCATCTATGTAAGTTTGGGATGCCCAAATGGATGAAGTTGAGGATTTGAAATTTCTTTACCAGAGTCTTGGGAAAATTTAATTGTTGCTATTAGTGGTAGTGGTGCAGATCCAAAGATGGACAATATAATTCCTACTCTCTTATCAAAGGAGATGAGGAGGAAGTCTAAATTGGAAATCCAAGATGCCTTGTTTGTAAAATGTAGGCCTGAGAAAAAGGAACCTAAGGGAGACAAGGAAGGAAAGGGTAAGTCGAGGGGATGGTCTAAAACCCCTGGTAAAAGTAAGGTAAAGTGTTGGAACTGTGGGAAATCGAGACATGTAAAAAAGGATTTTAAGAACAAGAAAAAGAGTTTTGATTCTTCTATGGAGGAATCCTCAGATGGTAGTAATGATTCATTGGTTATTTCAGCTAATATTATTCTATTCCTAATCCTAGTGTTGTTGAACACATTCCAAGGACTTAAGAGATACATGAAATAAATAATTTTTAGGACTGCAACTAAATGACATCCTATTTCCAATAGAATCATTGTGTTGTTTTTGATTGATTAAGTAGGGAAAGGGCCCTAACCCTTACAGATCACTACAACATTATAGAGAACAACAACCTATCAAAACAACAACAAGAGAAAGCCCACTAGAAAAGCTTCCCCAATCTCCCAACCCAAAAATCTTAACCAATTCCCTCTGAATCAAACATTTCAGCCTTATCAAAAATATCAAAAAATACATACTGTCCATATTTAGATCCCACCACTTACACCTATAATAACTATTAATACTTAAAGTAATCTCCATGCTTAAGCTAGAACTACTAACATAAATATAACTAAAATTATGATTATTTAGGCACCATTTAGGCTATCACTAGTAATAACACCGCTTGGAGTAGCACCAGAATAAACCATAGAAGCAAAGAGTAAAAAAGTAGAATAGTGACCAAGGATTAAGCATCCTCGATCATACTCTAGGCTTTCAGTAGGTCTTCGATAGTGTCTTCCACTTTCTCTTTAGGCTCCTTCTTTCTTGATAAGTCAGCATTCTTGTCCATGGACTTTCTCTTTTGCTACATCTTTTTTTTTCCTTGACCCAAAACCATAGCCATAATAGCCTTCTTCATTACCAAATCCACCACCCTACAAAGACTCTTCAAAAAAATTTCAAGAGTCTAGAGTTTTCTATCCTTATCCACCTCTTGCATAATATTTTCCAACCATTCCAATCTCTCCTCCATTATTTTGATTTTAACATTATCATCTCCATCTATCTTCTCTTCCTCATGGTGTTTTGTTTCCATCACCTCTTGATCATTTTTTACATTAACATTTTCCTGCACCCTACCATTGTCCTCTTCAACCTCATGAATCTCCTCTTGATGTGACTCCCCTTCAACTTCATCATTTTCAAAACCCTCCTCCTCCTTCGAATCAGAATCTTCCTCCTCAACCGACTCTCCCCCCAAACTATCTAGGATTTCCTCTGTAGAGGAGTCCCTATCTTCCTTCACCATCTTTTTTACTTTACTTTCCCGCAAACTAGAAGAACATTTTTCCTCCAAATATTTAGAATTTTTGCTGTTGTTAGACCCTTTATAAGTTGCCATAGCAAGCCTCGTAAACCTTCTACCAACCATTTTTGAGCACTCAGGGTTCTCATTATCATCTAGAATTGTATTAGTGTTGGCTTCCTCCCATGGCTTAGATAACCATGAAGCATCTTCCATAGATCTAAGGTGAATGGGTCTTGCTTTAGGGGTTAAAAATATTCTTTCAAAGTCCTCTTCTCTTGGATCTACACTCCTAATTATTTGAGGTTTAACAGTCAATTTTTTTGAATTAAATTCTAAAATTGAGTTTCCATGGCTTGACAACAATGTTGACAACTTTGAAAAATTTATAAAATCACACTTTTGACGAATCTTCAATCCTTCTTGAACCTAACATTTGCAACACACACAAGAGGGAAAAATTGTTTGTTTTTGGTGAATGGAGGTTTGCCTTGGCAAAACCCCTTTTTTGGTAATTAAACCTTGAAATTAAATTAAAAATGAAAGGAATGATGAATGAACACTTGATATGTTGTAACTCACCAAACCCTTGAAGGATTGAAACTTAACACATCTCTTCGAGGTCTTGATCTTGCATGAATGGCTTGATTGGATGTTGATCTTTGACGCTTGAATCTTGACTTGAATGCTTGAAACCTACAACACAATGTTAGCTCCAAAAACATGCATGAATGAAGATAATTTTGACATGATTCTTGAGATCTTGAATGTTGCAACAAATGACTAAGAAATATGCTCTTGAACATGTTTGACAAAAATATTATCTCTTGTAATTGATCTCTTGAAGATCTATATTTCTGAGGATTATAATTTGATAAAAAGACCTTGCATTTATAGGTAATTTCCCTAATTTCTCAAAAAATAAACATTACACTTGAGCCAAAATTTGAAATTTGAATTTGGATCATAAAAAGGTCGCCAAAAACATATTAAAAATTTGAATTAAGAAACTAAAGGGGACCCATTCTCTCAAGGTCAAATGGGTCTCGACCTAAATTGCTACGACCTATTCATTTCGAGGTGTTAAAAATGATAATTGCATTAATCAAATATTGATTCCCCTTATCGAAATTATAATTAATTAGGCCCATAGATGCATAATTGGACAAATCAAAGGATTAATTAAGTCCAATTCATTAAGGAACCTAAACATAGTGTGAAAATGTAAAGTAGTACATTTTTCAAAACTTCATTTAGCCCCCACTTTAGTGAGAGGATGAGCCCTATGTCAAATTCACACTAAGGTAGTCAAAAAAGCATCGAGAGAGGTATAATTGTACAATTTTTGGAAATATAAGAAAACAAAGGTCAAGGAGGATGATCAATCCCCCAAGATCTAAGATCTCACAGAAAACCAAGAAAGGCACAAAGAGACACATGCCTATGTTAAAGATGCAACAACAAGACAAGATACACAAGCATAAAATGCCAAAATTAATGAGAAGAGAGAGAGGAGTGGATCAAGCCTCAAATATTTGTCCAATCATTATGGATCAAGCCTTAGATGTTTATCTAAATTTTTTTATAGGTGGAAACCCATTATCCACTATGCAAACAAAATATACTCACATGGGCTAGTGAAATCTGTTTTCTACCAGGTGAGCCCCCAAAAGTGGATAATGGGAAGTCATGCTGGGTCTATAGGATCCCATTTTACTAACCATACCAAATTTATACCTCTGAATAAGTTTGATAAGGCATTGTAATGTCATAAAATTGCACCCCTTGCGATTTCACATACATTCTTGTGTTTGCTTTAGTGTCCACTCCCTTAGCATCTTATGTAGGCTCATTTTAGCCCCTACATCAACCTTTTTCCCTTTTTAGGATGCCCTGAACCCCCTTTTCAATAGCTACCCTTGCATGTCCACTTTGTGTCGAACCTCGTGATTTTCCCATTCATGTCATTTTGTAGTATGATGTGTCTAGACACTAGCGCACTACATGGATGTATGCATGCCACAATAGCATCCTATGACATTTTGACGTTCAAATGACCATTTATGAGTATTTTTTCCACTTGTTACTTACTTTTATCGGTGGTAATGTCCCAAGACGCCTTGTAACAACTCGAGAAGCTTCTTTTCCCTCTTTAAAAGCTATATTTTCAATCCATTGGTTCTCCTCTTGCTTCTTGGCTTCTATCTTGGATATTCTCCCATATTCCTCTTACTATCTTCCTTGCATAGCTCCCTATAGCTTGTTACAACAACAATCCCACATCCTTACAAAACTTTTTGGAATACTCTTAGCTCTTACAACTATCTTTGTTTTCCTCTTTGGCTTCCTTAAGCCTTGCAACTAATACCTCCTTTTCCTTTTTCTTGCGAGCATCTTGGGATTTCTCACATCCCTTATTTATTGCATCTCTACTTCATGATAAGATTTCTCCTCCTTGAGCAAGGATTTATTTTATCACCTTACTTCGTGATACAGGTTCTCCTCCTTGAGCGGGGATTTATTTTATCACTCCTTTGTCCATTTGTCTCTATCTATTTGGTTGTCCATGGATGTGGGAATACCAAAACAGGGGTTTGACTAAGGCAAACCCCTATACATCCTAAACACTTTATCCATATCTCATGCATGCAAGTACTGAAGAAATTCTCATGCTAGAGGCTTCACTAATTGGGTGGTTGTAATCACTTTATTTCTTCTCCTTATCTTTATCATCTATACTTTACTTTATTTTAGTTCTATTGCATTTTGTTACTTTCTTGTATTTTGGAGGTTCTTAGTAATTATAGTAGAAGTGGCCACTCTGTCATTTTCTATGATAAACTTGATTTCTGGTTCATACGGATGTTGACATGCTAGAGAGATGCCAACATGCCGCACTGTCGTCCTAGACTCACGCTGCCGCCCTTTGGCCAAGAGCTTGTTAGTCTATCTAGAAAATCTCTGTGACCAACTCTTTTTGGTTCTAGAACTCTTTCACTCTTCCTTGATGTAGTTTAGGGAATTTTAGTCCATGAGTCTCTCTGAATGAAGAGAACTCATGAGCCACAAATCCCCCTTCTCGACAGGCACCACAAAAATGGTCACAAGACTAGAAAGTTGTGTTATGATAAGCACTCATAGAAAAATGATCCATTGGTAAGCAATTTGTGTTAAGCTTGGTGGCCTTGATACATGCAATATGATATTTTAAGGGGTCTTCCTTAGTTTGTGAAATGTTTCACCTTAGGGAGCATCATGCCCAATGTCTCCAAGAGAGGACTAGTTGAGGATAAAGGATTCACAACTTAGGGAATGTAATCTGCAACATCACCACTAAGAGGAATTCCATATACCAAGAAAGATCACACTCTTGAAGGACATCAAGCCTAATGACACCACCAAGAAGACACATCACATGAAGTAAGAAGACAACACTTTGAAGCAAATAATGAGCGGGGACACGTATACCCCCACTTTAAAGAAATTGCTAAACACCATGCTATAAGAAATTACTTTAAAGTAGAGAATCATAAATTTCAATACATGAGAGCTTTATTCAGAAAGTCCTATGCAAAATATATCTTTTCAAGATAGATCTACATCATGAAAAGGAGGGTTACCCCTCATATTTAATCCAAAGATAACAAATAAGGGATCCATGGATTTGGGGTCAACGCATGTCATTGTTGTAGTGATATAATCAAGCTTGGAACCATCATCATTCCCTAAATAACTCATGGAACAATGAACACAAATGAAGAATGGCACATAGAGAGAGAAGACAAAGAGAAGATTTTGGGTCAACATGGAAGAGACTTGAATGTATCGATGCCTTGCATCATCCCCAAAAGGAAAATTTTGATATTGCATTCCCCCCTTAGATGACCCATGACTGATATCTAATTTGAGAGATCCTACATGGGCCATCTTGCATGATTTTTCCTTGGGGGTTTCTAAAATTGGCTAGGTCCCAATATTTTGGGTTTTCAGACTATCTCTCACCCGCTTCCTTCATGCTTTCTCCATCGCTCTTTCCCCTTCATCTCTTCCTTCCCCTCTTTCCTATAATCCTTTGGCCTTTTTCCTTTGGCTTGGCAGTGGCTCTATGGTTGGGAGAAATTCCTTTAATACTTTGGCCTTCAGCCTTTGGTTTTCATGTGTTGGGTTGGATCGATTGAAGAATTGGTGTCTTCTTCAATGTTTCAGCCTTTTGAGGCATAGATTCAAACACCATGGTGACTCCATAGAAAATCAACTAGTTCAATCAGCCTAATTTTATTTCATGTTGTTGAGGAGTTGGTGTACTCTTCAACATTTCAGCCTTAGGAGGTAGTTCTACAAGCATCTGGCAACTTTGCAATATCCAACTTTGGGTGACCTTTTGGTATGTATGCAAAATCTTTGGTTGGGAAATATTTTTCTCTCCTTTAAAAATTTCAAATTGTTTCCCATGCTTAAAAATGTCTAATTATAATGGAAACCATATGTATACCCCACCATTTCATGATAATTCCATTTTTGTACCTTTCAATCAGTCATATCAGGCTAGTTATACCTCCCATTTAATTCCAAAGAACCTTGTTGTTGTGGATTTTTAATATTTTCAAAATGCTAACCAACCACCCCACCCTTCTCAAATGTATTGGATGCCTACACATTCCTATCAACAACCCTAAGACACTCCTTATTCTTCATTTCAGCCCCAAAGTGAGAGTGAACTCATGTCCATGGTGAAGGATCTCTTTAAACGAATTATTGAGCTTAAGGAGTAGCAAGTTCTCAACCTACAACAAGAAGAGTGGGAAAATCAAACCTATCAAGGTTAGTAAGAATTTTATTTCCCACGTCATGATGAGCTTGTCCACCAAACTTACCATCAACAATAAAATGCTAAAGCTTAGTGGAGGTATGAGTAGTAGATGAAGGCACAAATGAAAAAAAGAGAGGAGTACACATCAAATGATGTTGCTCCTAGGGAAGAGAAAATCCATCTTGACCTTTCTCTAGAACAAGTGCTCGAGACTCGGGTTATCCCTTGTGTAACTAGTTTCAAACAAGCACCTCCACCATTTTCAGAACATCCTACTAAGGAGGAGGTAAGAAAACATAAATTTGTAAGTTTCAAGAAGCCTAGGAAGCCTCTTGAAACCTCCATTAGCCCTCCTTTTTTTCTAGAACAACCTATTTTGCAAGAGGTTTGAAAGCATAAAAAATTTAGTTTCAAGAATCTTAATCAACCCCTTGAAACTCCCATTCAATCTCTTGTCCCATCAAGTAGATATTGTATGTTGGAGATCCTCTTTTTTGTGAGCCTCCATTCCTCATAAGAACCTATTCTTGAGGAGGCTCAACCTTTTATTCCTAATGAGCATCCCCTTCCAGAACATCAACAAGATTTTCAATGCCCTTTTGAGCATTTTGCTCTCTCTTTCCCTATTTCACTATTTAAAGGTGGACTTGTGGTATGGGATCCTAATTGGTCAAAAGAAAAAGGGAAGGACCAATTTTAGACTAGGAGTGAAGAGGTTTCTGTTGTGGAGCCTTCACGTTCTCAATACAATGAGTGTCTTGTTTTGTTGCAAGAAAATATTGAAGATGAAATAGTGTTGTAGCAACAAGACATTTAAAAGGTAAAGAAAATTAATGCAAAAGAGGAATTAGTCCTCTCATTTGATGCCCTCCCTTATTTTTTCAAAGAGGAGGAAGATAGATCAGCTATACCTACACCAGTTGAAGCCTTCAAACAACTTGGTTTGGGATTGATGGTTGAAGATAACTCCATGGTTTTGGAGTAGCAGCAATAACTAACATGTTTATCCCCTAGTATGGTGGATGAAGATCCCTAATCTATTGAGGTCTATAGTTTTGAGGTGGATTACCTCTTTTGGGATGTTATATAAACCTTTTGTTCAGGTTTAAATTTCAGATCATCATCCTAAAAAGAGAAGCTTTATGGGTAGCAACATAAGATTAAGGAAGCAACATAGGACATGACAACCGCCAAGAGTCTTATTTTGTTGTAGCTAGTTGCCAAGAAGAAATAAAAATAGAGAGACAAATTGAAGAATTTAGTTCTTCACTCAATGTGTTTAAAAAATATGAGGTATGTGTTGATGAAGTGTGCATCAATACAAGTAGTCATGAGGTTTTTTGGTTTTTGGTTGTCCATGAATGAAGAAATGTTGAATATGAGGTCTTCATTCAAGATGAAGATGTGACCTTTGGCATTAGGGATAAGTGATTGAGTTAGAGTGCTTCATATGGAACCAACACACTAAAATATTCACCATTGAGTAGCCACATTTTTTTGGAGAGTGATTCTCTCATTTCTCAATTTGTTTGTATGCCCGAATTTTAAAAATTTTCATTTGATATGCATGAAAAAGAGATTCCTTGTGCAGATCAAAACTAAGATTTGGAATCTTTTTCATTACCATGTGAGCTACAAACATTCTCCTTTTTTTTTCATTTTATGCAATTAGGAGTTCAACAGTGATAGCATTGGCCCATCCTTTTGTGAGGTGAGTTCTCTTCCCTCTATAGAAGGTTTTCTCTTGGGTGCTAGCCTATCTTCAAAAAAAATTACCCCTACTGTTGTATGCTCAACTAAGACACCAGTGTTAGATGAATCTAACACTTGAATCATATGGTTCCCTTGCAATGGAAAAAAATATAGTGAAGTAATCCTTCACCTTGCAAGCATTTTGTGCAATTACATGCATGTTGGCAGTAGTTTTTAGTGGTTGCAGCTAGGTGAGGTTTGCAGCTATGGTTTGAGGGAGATTGACTCCTTCAAAAGGTTCATCTTTGACAAGGGCAAGCTTCCATTATTTTCTTTCTGTTAGTTTAATGTAGATATTATAAATATTTTCTTTCCACGAAGTGTGTTTGCACACCCTACATTCTCTTTAAGGGAATGTATGTTCCTAGTTTTCATGTTTTTCTCTAAGTGCAATCCTGTACATGTTTTGCTTTTCCCTTGGGAGGCCAAATTTTATAAATTACCTTCATGAATTTGTGCCCAATGGACTGATAAGGCCTATGGATTCCATGATTAGTAAGCAATCATCCCACATAAATCACCGAAATGTTGACATTTCATGTCCCCTTAGATGACCCATCAGTGATATCCGATCTGAGAGATCCTACATGAGCCATATTGCATGAGTTTTCCTTGGGATTTCCTAAAATTGGATAGGTCCCAATATTTCGGGTTTTTGAATTGTCTCTCACCCACTTCCTCCATAATTTCTCCATCGCTCTTTCCCCTTCTTCTCTTCCTTCCCCTCTTTCCTCTAAGCCTTCGGGCTTCGACCTTTCCCCTTACCACTTTTCTCCTCTTCCATCCTTCCACTTCTTTCATCTCTTTTCTCCATTTTCACCAAGATTTTGGGGGTTGGCCATCAACCTTCCCCTTTATCTTCTCCCACTCCCTTCATCGACCATCGAGAAATATTTCGACCCAAGGCTCAACATTCTATGAAGGCTCCTCATCGAGGAGAAATTGTGATTTTGGCAGGAGTTGTTTTGTGGTCCCTTCAAAATTTTGATGGATCGTACAAGACCTATTCATTGAAGGGACAAATGGATTTTGGTGGGACCTAAAATATGGTCCCTTCAATATTCTAATCGATGAGATATTGAGGAGACAATACAATTTCAACGGGACCTAAAATATGGTCCCTTCGATATCCCAATGGATGAAAAGATCTCTTCATTGGGGGGAATGATGGATATCGACAGGATGTTGGTGGTGGTCCCTTCGGAATCTCGATAGGATGATGACAAGGTCAGATGGTGAATGCTAAGTTGACACATGTCTTTGTGGGTCCACATATTTTTCCAATAGTATTAGAGAGAAGGACGAATATCAATGAGACCTTAAAGTGTCTCATCCCATTATGCTGGTGTGCCTTCGATGGTGTAAGCACAAAGGGAAAATAAATGAGGTGCATCAGGGTGACAAGGAATTTTTGAAGAGACGATCTCAGGGGTATCTCCAACACGTCGATGTCGGTTTAGTCAACGGTGCAAGACATAAAGCTGGTGGGGCCCATTTCTTTGGTTGCTACTATGTGAGATGAAGATCAACGATTGCGTTTTAAACTTTGATCAATGTTTGATTTGAGCCCTTCATCTCCAATTTGATGGTCTACATTCAAACTTCATCAACTAATTGATCATGTTCATGGTATATTTGTAGAAGTTATTGTTCACCGACATCCTCAGCTACCAAATCAAATTTGATCAATTTGGGTAATTTTTTACACATTTTTTCAATGTTGTATTGATTGCAAGATATCACCATTACTCCTTGATGTGCTATAGACTCTTTATTCTCTATCAAGGTGTATTGGTCAAATATTTTTTGAGTGGTTTTCATGAGAGATCCATCCCTACATTTCATAATATTCATTAGTTGGGGCTCATTCGAGATATAAAATCCCTTATGGCTTGGCAATGGCTCTGTGGTTGGGATAAATTTAGATCTTTTCCACACCTAATCGATGTTCATATTTTTGAGACCCTAGTTAGGCTAGGGTTGGGGTTGGACTTGTGCTCCTCAATTATGCCTGATCTATAAAGGCAAAACATGTTTTTATTTGAAGGGTTCTTCCTCTAGCTTCTCTAGGGTTTTTATTTTGCAAAAACAAGATTTCACATTCTAGAATTGTAAAGATTGGCCTTTTTGCCTCTACATTAATGAAATTGATCAAGTTTTACTCGTCTCAACTCTTTTTTGTTTGAGTAAGTTATTACCTTCACATCTGAGTGTTTATTATATTTTCAAGCATGCATGTTTGTGTTAAATGGTTTACAATTGTTGGTTTGAGAAACATTGCTTCCCTTCTAGCACCTTGTCAAACCCTGATCTTCTTGTATCCCTCTAAAAGTTGACTAAACAGAGAGTTGTGGAAGTCCCCTTGTCCCTCTTATTTGATGTACTATGCAGTATTTGCAGTAAAAAATGACCTTTCCATCTTGGTGTATCACCTTCACTTCCCTTTCATGTTCTCCTTCTCCCATTTTCTTTGTGAGCTGTTAGTGGTAGGTTTTCATG
Source organism: Sequoiadendron giganteum (assembly GCA_007115665.2). NCBI lineage: Eukaryota > Viridiplantae > Streptophyta > Pinopsida > Cupressales > Cupressaceae > Sequoiadendron > Sequoiadendron giganteum. The sequence goes on along the minus strand of CM021101.1, from coordinate 653,434,653 downwards.
TGTTGGGTTGGATAAACACATTGCATCAAGATTGAAAAAGGAAACCGACTTTCTCTGAAGATCCAACCTCAATTGTGCAAGGTCCCACAACCTCGAGGTTGTTTCCATTGTGTCATTAGAACATTGAACCCTAGTTTAGCAGGGTGTAGTTTTATGTGACAACAAAAAAAAAAAGACAAAAGATAAAGGTTACGACATATAGAAGAATAAAGATACAAATTCACTTCCTTTGTATCCTTGCACCAATAGGGTGACAAGGGTCATCCAGAGTAGGCTCAAAAACTTATAAAGACATGTCAAGCAACACTATATGGGGGATCACATTACACACACGCAATCACAAAGAACATGAAGATAAAGATAATACTAGTGTGGCACATGCGAGTCAACCTATAGTAGGTCATCCTCATCCTAGTATTGTTCATCATATGCAGAAGGTGGAAAACTAGCCAAAGGGAAACAAAAAGTGCTATACTAGGAGTATCACTAAGTTCAACATGTGGTGAGTCACTCTTGTTAGGAGGATGATCATGGTTGTTATCATTTAATCTCATGGAAGATGATGTAGGAGCATCCATGGCTCAATGTAATCTTGTGTCAACTTGTGGGTGTCATTTTTGAATTTTGCAATTTTGGTGTGTTGGATTTCATGTTTGATTATTGAAATTCATATTTTTTTGTGAAATTGAATATCTTGTGATGCAGGAAATTTTGAATTTGAATTTGATTTCAAATTGGGTCAAATTGGTGAAAGGGAATCATGGAGAATGTGTTTTAAAACTAAAAAAGTAGGAAAAAAAAATTAATGTCGTTGGTTTTTGGGAGCCATTAAGACCATTTGTAACTCCTATTTTGAATTTCCATAGCTCCATAAAAAAGGAACCCAGAAGGTGAGCGCCTAGGTTGAGGAATTTTCTTTTTGGCTTTATTTGAGAAAGCATGAAGTCATTTAAATCCCATAATGTATTTTATCTATGTCTAGAGGATTAAAATACATATTTTATTTAGGCTTGAATATTAAATTATATTTTATTTTCCCTTATTGGAGGTGGGGCGTTGATTTTCCTAAGGTGTTTGGAATGAAAGCTAAATTTTAATGAATTGCATTGAAATGACATTCTAGGAAAGCATGGGAAGATAAAAGTTGAATTTCTTTCATTTTCAGATGGTTTTTCAGAGAGGAAAAAAACAAGATGAGAAGAAGGGAGCTTCTTACCTTCAGATGGTGATTCCATTATTGGATTGACATATTTGAGAGTGTTGATAGAGGAATAATCAACACAGGTCGGGTAGATTGAAGACATTGATTATGAAAGTGGTTTGAAGTTGCAAGTGTTAGAGAGAATTAATTCCAAGTTTTGATTTTCTATTTTAAATAAGATTTTGAATGTTTTCTAGGGGTTTCATATGGATTGTTACAACCTTTATCCATGAGTGGATTATCAGTGCTTGATTTTCCCCATTTAATAATACAAAAATTACCAGTTGCACATTACAACCAGGGTTTGAAATTGTGTTTTTATTTCTCTATGTGTGTGGATGAATATTATTTGTGAGATTTTTAATTTTTATTTGTAGAAAATTCATTTAAATTAAATAGATCATACATTAGTGGTATAAGAGCAGTTGACCTTGTGTGTGTAAACAAACTACTGAAGAGAGGTAGTTTACACCAAGACTATGAGTGTGGTGTTACAAAAAAATTTTCCATAGAAGCCCCACGAGGTAGGGGAAGAGGGAGAGGAAGAGTAGATAATATTTTTAGAGATGATGAATTTAGAGCCTTGAGAAGGTAGGTTGAAACTTTTCAAAATGAGATAAGTAGATGATTTGTAAGAATAAGAGACCCAAGAAGTGAAGATGATGAAGAGGAAGATGAACATACAAAGAATGCTAGTTTAGATATTGAGGAAAGAGAAGAAATTGAAGCAACTGCAAATGAACCACTGTTGAGAGCTTTAACAAAATACCAAAGATGGAGGTGCCTACATTCAATGTTAGTTTGAACCCAGAAGAATTGATAGATTGGCTTAATGAAATGGAAGAGTATTTCTAATTTCAGGAGGTAGAAGACCTTGATAAAGTGATATTTTCTAAGACAAGGCTAAAAGGGAATGCTTCAATATGGTGGAGAGAAGTCCAATTAGAAAGGGGAAGAAGAGGAAAATAGAAGATTACCAAATGGGATAAAATGGTAGATAAATTAAAAAGATAGTCTATTCTAATAAATTATGAATTATATTTGCTCAAGAGGATGCAAGGTTTGAAGCAAGTTAGAAATAATGTTAAAGATGATACAAAATCATTCCATAAATTCCTCATAAGAACTAGACATTCAAAAGTAACCAAGGAGAAGATTGCAAGGTACATGAATGGGTTGCGATCAAGCATTCAAGAAGAAATGGTATTGGTTAGAGTTGTGAAAATGGAGGATTCCTACCAAATGGAATAAAGATAGAGGAAAGGTTGAACAAGAGATTTGAAAGAAAGAATAAAGGAAGTGGGCATGGAGGCAAGGTAGGAGGAAGAACATAAAAAATGAAGCAAATCAGCAAAAGAGTTCCAAAAATGAAGATGACAGCAATAGGGTAGAAAATTATGAGGATGGACAAAGCTCAAGAAACCAAAATTTCAGAGATAGAGGTAGAGGACATGGCTATGGTGGAGGACCATTTAGAGGCACTTGTTACAAATGTGGAGAAGAAGGGCATCAAGCCTATGATTTCCCACAAGAAGAGAAGCCAAAAAGGGTACAAGAATACCAAAGGAGAGCATAAAATATTAATGATTAAGAGGCACCTTCTTCACAATCCGAAGATACAGAAGATGGAGAGGTTTTGATGACAAGGAGAATACTCTTGAATGAAGACAGTGCCTATGCAAAGAAAACATTTGTTCAAAACAAGATGCAAGTGTGAAGGAAAGGTGTGTAACATCATAGTTGATAGTGGAAACACAAAAAATCTTGTGTTGGATGAGATGGTGAAAAATTTGAAGCTTGAGAGGAGAAAAAACCCAAAGCCATAGAAGATTTCTTGTGTAAAAGATAGTCAAAATTGTTTGGTAAGTGAACAATGCAATGTGAAGTTTAAAATGGGGAATTTCCATGATAAAATTCTATGTGATATCATCCCTATGGATGCTTGTGACATTTTGTTTGGAAAGCCATGGCAATATGACCAAAAATATATACATGATGGGTGTGCTAACACCTACACAATTGTGAAAGATGGAGTGAAGCAAGAGTTTGTTGGGTTGATGCAAGGAGGTTTCTTGAAGGTATGAAGCATGAGAATTTTTTTTTTATTATTCCTAAATTTTCCAATGAAGTTGTAGATTAAGTTCCTATAGAAGTTGTTGATTTTCTGTAAGAGTTCAAGATGATTGTTTTAGAAAATGTGTCTAAACGACTCCCACTAGTGAGAAAAATCACTCATCAAATTGATTTGATTCCAGGAGAAAGTTTTACAAACAAGGCAGCCTATAAAATGTCACCTACAAAGAATGAATAGGTAAATAGACAAGTTGCTGATTTGTTGAAGAAGGGTTTGATAAGAGAGATTTTAAGCCCATGTGTAGTGCCTACTTTTTTGTCACCAAAGGAAGGAGGAGAATGGAGAATGTGCATGGACTCCAGGGATATCAACAAGATTATAATAAAATACAGACTTCCATTTCCAAGAATTGATGATATCATGGATTTCTTGGGTGGAGAAGCATATTTCAGCAAGATTGATTTAAAGAGTTGGTATCACTAGATAAGGATACATGAAGGAGATGAATGGAAGACATCATTCAAGACAAAGGAAGGTTTGTATGAGTGGTTATTCATGCCATTTGGGCTAACCAATGCACCTAGTGCGTTTATGAGGTTAATGAATGATGTGTTGAAAGAGTTCTTAGGTAGATTTGTGATTGTGTATTTAGATGACATTTTAATTTTTAGCAAGACTATTGAGGAGAATTTGATGCATATTAGACTTATTTTTGAGAAACTTAGAGATGAAAATTTATTGATTAACCTTAAAAAGTGCAGCTTTGTGAAGAGGGAACTGGTGTATTTAGGCTTTGTTGTTTCAGGGGAGGCATCAAGATGGAACCAAAAAAGGTAAGAGCTATTCTAGAATGGCCAACACCAAGGAGTGTAACAAAGGTGAGATCATTTCATGGGTTAGCAAGGTTTTATAGAAATTTCATCAAAGGTTTTAGTAGCATATGTGCACCACTAACTAAAACCATGAGAGGTGATAAGAAGGAATTTAAGTGGACTATAGGGGCAGTGAAGAGCTTTTTTGTTGAAGAGTAAAGTGACAATGCAACCTATTCTAGCACTTCCAGATTTTAGCAAGGTGTTCCGAGTGGATTGTGATGAAAGTGGGAATGATATTGGGGTTGTTTTAATCCAAGAAGGTAAGCCTATTACGTATTTTAGTGAGAAGACCAATGATGCTAAGAAAAAGTACTCAATTTATGATCAATAGTTTTATGCAATCATTCAAGCACTTAAGAAATGGAGATATTATCTTATGCCAAAATAATTTATTTTATCTACCAATCATCAAGCACTCCAATAATTGAGTAGTCAAGGGAATTTGAGTCAAAGACACATGAAATGGGTTAATTTTTTACAAACTTACACATTTGTTTTGAAACAAAGGAGTAGGAAGTCTAACAGAGTTGTAGATGCTTTGAGTAGAAGACAAGGTTTGTTGATTGAAATTCATATTGAAGTTGTGGGTTTTGATGAACTCAAGAATATGCATGAAGGAGACTTGGATTTTGGAGAGGCATGGAAATATTACAAAGAGACTATTGCAGTAAATAGGACCAAATGGTTGGATTATTTAATCCAAGATAACATGCTATTTAAAGGTAACAAATTATGCATTCCTAGAAGTTCTATGAGGTTGAATTTAATTAAGGAGAAACATAGTGGTGGACTTGTAGGGAATTTTGGTTTTGACAAGACTATTGCATTGATTGGAGAGAAGTATTATTTTACTCAAATGAAGAAAGATGTAAGGAAGTATATACAAGGTTGTAGAGTGTGTCAAGTGGAAAAAGGAGTGTCAAAACACTAGTTTGTATCAGCCACTACCAATACCAAAGAAGCAATGGGAGGACATAAGTATGGATTTTTTCTTGGCTGACCAAGGACACAAAGAGGACATGATTCTATATTTGTTGTGGTAGATAGGTTCTCTAAAATGATACATTTTATACCTTTTCATAAGACTAATGATGCAGTGAATGTTGTAGATTTGTTTTTCAAGGAAGTTGTGAGGCTTCATGGAATTCCAAAGAGCATTGTTTCAGATAGGGACACCAAGTTTGTTGGCTAGTTTTGGAGGACCTTGTGGAAGAATCTCAACACTGAATTAAAGTTTTTCTCAACATACCATCCACAAATAGATGGTCAAATGGAGGTGGTGAATAGAAGCTTGGGAATTTTTTTGAGATGCTTGGTTGGGGACAAACCAAAAGGATAGGATTTAGTCTTACCACAAGTTGAGTTTTCCTACAAAAAAACAATTAATAGAAGCACCAATGTGCAACCACTTTAGATTGTTTAAGGAAGAATCCCAAGAGTTTTTTCAAACTCGAATAAGCTTGATAAATATGTGAAAAAGAGTGCATATGCTAAAGATTTTGTGGAGCACATGAAAGGCCTTCATGATAAGGTGAGAAAACATATTAGTAAAATGATTTTTTCTTACAAAACTAATGTTGATTTGAAGAGGAGACATAAGAAATTTCAGGCTAGAGATGAAGTGATGGTGCATTTATGAAAATAAATATTTCTAGTGGGTACATACAATAAGCTCAAGATGAAGAAGTTTGGCCCGTGCAAGATTGTGAAGAGGCATGACTCCAGTAATGCATATGAGGTAGAATTACCCAATGAGCTTAATATTTCTCCAATTTTTAATATTTCAGATCTGACCATGTTTCATGAAGGTGAAAATGATGAAGTTGCAGCAATTAAACATCCACTAGAACTCACACATAGTTCAGAAAATGAAAGGATTGAAGCAATTCTTGATAGCAAGGTGAAAAGAAGTACAAGGAGGAAGCAATACATCGAGTATTTGGTGAAATCATTTGGGAGGCTTATGGAAGATGCTTCATGGTTATCTGAGCCATATGGAAGATGCTACATGGAAAAATTTACAAAAACAATTAAATTTAAAAATATTTATGAGATGGTACAAATTCCTTTAGTGGGAACGTTCTTGGTGGTATTTTGACCAATGTGGCCGGTTTTAGAATCATGGTACTTCACAAATTATGAGATATTAAAACTTCTATTTTCACACATAAAGTTGCATAAATGATTAAAATTCCAATTTTAGGAAAGATGGGAAGATACCGCTCACTAGGTTTCATGGTGTTGGGGGTATGGACAATGTGGAAAATTTTTAGTTAAAATATGGAGTCGAGCTGAAGTTATCATGAATTCTCTATCTGTAAGCTCATTGGGTAATTCAAATTTTGAGATATAATGGTTTTTCATATTTTTGTAAGAGAATTTAAATATTTTAAACCAAAATATTTTTTGGCTAGTGATTGATCATTGAGTGGTTGTAAATGATGGTGGTGAATTTGAAGTCTAGTGATTGATGTTTAACTAGTTATTTATTTTGATGTGATAAGTGGTTAATAGGAAAAAATAAATTTAGTGGGAGAAGTTGAAATAAATAAAATAAATAAAAGTTGTGAAAATTCACAACTTAAGTGAAAAGGAAAAAACTGGGTTATGAAAATTCACAATCCACTATAGGGTGAGTGCAAGAAGTTGAGTCCATGAAATGTGGAAGTTTTTGCCTTAGCAAAGGCAATAAAATCGACATTGCAAAAACGCAAAATCGGCATTGCAAAAACAGGATCCCGAGCCTAAAATAAAAAAACGGGATCCCGTTTATTAAAAAACGGGATCCTGTATTTTAAAAATCCGGGATCCTAGTTTTTAATAAACGGGATCCCGTTTTGAAAAGTTTCCGTTTTTGGAAATCAATTTTGAAAAGTTTCGTTTTGAATCAATTTTGAAAAATTTCCTTTTTGGAATTTTTTCAAACGGGATCTTGTTTTGAAAACTTTCCAAAATGGATTTTTTTTTATTTTACAAAGCGAGATCCCGTTTTGTAAAAGCATAAAAAATGAGTTTTTAATAAATTTTTAAAATTTCAAATTGGTTTTGCTTTGTGGTCGAGTTTTTGCCTTGAATTTTGGTTCGGGAAAAGCATTGGGAATCCAAACCTAGGCCTTCAACCTGGTTTGACTTGCAAGTTGAAGGTTCTAACAATGCCAGAGAAAAATACCAAGTTTGGACATATGGCTGATGACTTTTTTTGTAGAATTTTTTGACGAAATTAAAACCCATTTTAGATGAGACAATGTAGATTCCAAATATGTAATTTTTTTTACAATTGGATTATTTTTTCTATTTTTCAATTAATTTCTAATGAAATTGGTCCATAAATTTTAAATATTAGAGTTTTTTACTATTTTAATAACTTTTGATCAACATAACATTTTGACGAACGGATTGCACAAGGGCAAACTTCAGACAATTCTTTTCAATTTATAGAAAAAAATACAAAAAATGATAACTTTAGGTCATCTTATGCGTGTTGTACACAATGATTTTTCTAAACGACAAATATGCCTGATAAAAAAGTAACAAAAAAATAATAATTCAATAAAAAATTACAAAAAAATATCCAGGGAAAGCTTTAGTGAGTCACAAATCTTTTCCCAAAAGGATTTAGAAAAATATGATAATTTAAGTCAAAATATGGATGTCGTACACATGCATGGTATGGTAAAAACAAATCTTTTAAACAATAGTTTTTACAAATGCCTATTAAAACTCAATTTGTACAATCTGGGTATTGAAATAAATTACATATTTGGAAACTAGACTCCGAGTACTACATTTTATGATTAGTGACTTTTTCAAAGATTCCATCTCTAAGTGCTTCAAATTTTAAGGTCAAAGTGTCAAATTCTGAAAATCAGGGAAAACACTTCCACTTTTTGGCCAAAAAGTGGACTCAACTTCTTGCCAGCACCCTATAACTTAAAAACTTGGGTTGTGAAAATTCACAACCCATGATCTTCGCTTAGAAAAGTGGTTTTTGAAAATTCACAACCTAATATCATTTATTTATCCACTTAAACTTCTCCTTCATTATTGACATGCGTGAAAATTGGAGGAGGGTGTTGGGACATACCATAGATGAGGGTTTGTTTCACATCCACTGCTATTTCTACATGAATATTTAATAGGTCTTGGGAATTTGTAGGGAGAGGTTGATCATGATAATGTCTCTCTAAAGTAGCCTAAGAAAAATAATGGTAAAATAAAATCCAATCTTAATTAATTGTTTGCACTGAGTATTGATGACAAACTTGTCTTGGCTTTCAAGAACAAGATGAAAAAGAAGAATGCAAATACACCAAGTCAATCAAAATGTTTCATTTAGTCATTAAATGGTTCTTCACAAAAAATTTATGAATTCCTATTTTGAAGCTCTTTTTGATGGTGCATGTAAAAGGTTTTCGAAAGAGGTAAGTAAAAATAAATAGTTAGAAAGTACTTGGAGCTCAAATCTTTAGTTTTGGTTTTCCTAGTTTTCTTGCTAACAAGGTATATTCAGTGCCAAAGTATCCTTGGAAATGGGTTTGATTGTGCTAGGGTTTTTTTTGTTAGGAGTGTTCCAAAGAGGAGGCATCTTAAGTAGAGAGGATAATTAGTAATGTAGTTATCCTTGTTGGTTTTATGGGTTTCTCTTATCCTTCACCCCCTACTATCTATAAGGCCTGGCACTATTACTATAATTCCCACCCACCTGAGTGAGGGTGATTTTGGGCGCGTTTATCAATATTTTTAGATTAAAATAATTTCTAATAGCGGGGAGCAACTTAGATCATAGTACACGCCCATTTCTTCACTCATTAGTCCCCATACCCAATAGGGAATTTCATCTTCTTCCCATAGGTCCTTGGTGGTCAACACACCATTAATCCCCCCTCCGTAGGCTACCCCACTTGGGCCTTGGGACTAGAATATGGGGTTGGCTATGACCCAAAATTTCTATATTAGGGAGGATAGTTGAATTAGAGTAAAAAATGAGCCTTACTCTTTCCTCTTTGCAAATCATTTGCTCTCATTGAAAATCCAAATGGCAAGTCTCTACTACTAAAAAACCATATCTAGTTCCATTTTTTTTTGTTGCACCAATTTGAGTAGAAGAAACAACTACAAATTAAATATAGAGGGGTGATCCCACAATAATGGGTTACACTTTTTGGCCAAACTTGACATTGAAATCAACATTTTTCACCAGATCTTCACTTTCGTACGTCTATAGAAGCTAAACCATTAAGATTTTGAAGATGAAGCAAAATAGTGATTTGTGATATTTTGTGTTGAGAATATAATTATATTTTAAAAAAAAATTAAAAAAAAAATTGTGAATTATTTTATGTAGTTTTTATTAATTATTTTTTTACTAAACATCATTTTCAAAAACCGATGCTTACTTTTAGCCACATAACTTTTTTTTTATAGAAAGCATACAATTCTAATTTTTTAAATATAGTGTTTTCACACTATTATCTAGTGGATGGATATTTTTTAATTAATTTTCTAATTCAGAGTAATTATAATTTGAATATATTATACTTTCAGCTGCATAACTTTTTTTTTGAATTAACTTATTCTTTTTTTGTTGGAATAAGGACATCAATAGCTAGTGTACATGCATTTTTCATAATTTTTTTCTCTCTTTTCCTATTTTTCCGTATGTGTGAAATAAATACCTCAATGTTCAGTGAAAAACTTACATTCACAAGAAATAAAAAATAAATATAATAATAAAATTAAATATATTTAAAATTATTCGTTTTGGGAAGTTTATAATAAGGACTACATGTTTACAAAAAAATGATTTTAAATAAATTAATTTGATCCCCTAAAAGGTAAATCAAAAGTGGTTTTTTATCAGCATTTTGATAGGTGTAGAGGAGACTCATTATAGGTATGGTTTAAAACTAACAACTTTCTATCCAAGGGGGTTTGATATAAGTGGGTTTGATCAAACCCTCTTCAATTAAAACCCTTAAAATGGAACCTTTTTAAGGCTTAAATCATTATATTTTCTAAAAATATGTGATTTCAGCAAAAATCAAGATGTCCCAAAAAGTGTAACCCATTATTGTAGCAGCACCCAGAGATGTATTCAGTAACACCAAAGTAAGTAGCTCAACATTAGTAGCAAAGGCATAGGCAGCTAAGGTATACCACCCAATTCTAGATCAACAAGATATAGTGGTTTAGTCAATAGTTTACCTTAATTTGTATCCATGAGCACATGGATTTTTATAGGCTCTAGTTAGTACACAATTATATCCCGCAGTGACAGATAATCCCCTTGTGGTCAAATACCTAAACTCCTTTTCTCACGTTCGTTTCTATTATTTTTCATGTTGATTATGTTGGCATTGGTTGTCATTGATGTCAACACTTGGGGAAGATTTTTTCACATATGATTGTGATATTATTGTGTGTTTGGCATTGGTTTTCATTGATGTCAAAAATCATTTAGGGTTTTCATTGATGTTGTGCTAATATTGAAGTTTTTGATGTTCACGATTCGATGTCATGCCTTGTTTGATGACAAGTAAAGAGGTATTGAGTATGGTTGCTATCAGTAGAGATGATATCATGATGATATATTAAGATGATAATTAGAAGTAATGCTAATATTGGAGAGATGTTTGTGATGGTCTCTAGTATGTTGTATGCACCCTCTCCTATTGTTCTTGTGGAAGTTTTGGTCTTCACAAGTTGGCGAAGGTTTTTCTACAGGAATCTTCTTTTGAAGAATATTTGGGAGAACACTCTACATTCTTCTATCTTTGAGGATTTGGTCTTGCGATTTGGGATTCAGTGTCTATTTTCTATGGAGGTTACATTCCTATCCTTTTGGGTCACCTGTGTTGCTAAGGAGGTTTTTATTAATTGCAGAAGGTTGGTAGTTTTGTTTCTTGTCTAGATTGGTCTAAAAAAGGCTTCACATTTCTTTGCATTGATGTTTCTTCTTCTACATTTTGGTGAACATGTTGGACTATTTTTTGTGTAGTGTCTCAATTTACTTTTCAAGTCTTGGTGTTTACCACAAGTTATTTAATTAATGTTCCATCTCATGGTTATGTATTTTGTGCTTCTGGAATGAAGTGTTTTGTTCCTATTTTTCTTGTAGTGGCTATTTGTAGCATGATAGTGTGAAATAAGTATATAGAAGTGTTTTTGGATGTTCATGGAACATATCATTGTGATTCACACATCAATGGTTGATGTCTTTGGTGCCACATATTGTTTTGAGTTGGTTTTTTGGGTAATTTGTGGATGTTTGGCAAACATGGCTTGTTTTCTTGCTTGTGCTATGTGCTTAGGGGTTTGCATGAGCAATGGAAGTTGTGTTAAGATGTATTTGGGTCTTAACTTATCTTGTTGAGAATTGCATTAACAAAATTTAGTTGAACATGTGTTTTTGGGCCGATTGGTAATGTGCTACACATTTCCTTGTTGCCGACTTGGGTTGTTGTGTGCCAATGTGTTTAATGTTTGGGATCACATTGGAAGATATAATAAGATTTTTTTTGGTCCTTTCTATCTTTTGGATAGAACCACATTATGTTTTTGTGGCTGACTTGTTAAGGTTATTGATTATCTTCTATTTTGGCCGACCTAATTAAGGTTTTGTGATCTTGCAAAGAATATAAATGAAAAATAAAATCAGTTGCAATATGAGAGAAAGTGTGTGGTTGTGTGTGAGTATGTAATAATGTAGTGAGTTGTAAAAAAGAAAGATCGGATGAGTTTAACACCTTATTCAATAGAGTGTATTGTTGAAAAATGTTGTAACTTAATATTTTCATGTATCTTGCTATCAGACAATGAATCTCTTCAGTAGGTTCTTGTAATTTGTATCTTTCCCTCAGATTGCGTGCCTTATTACTGCAAGTCCTTTGCATCTTTCCCTAAGGTTGTGCGCCTTAGCTTGCAATTCCTCCAAGGAGCAGTGTGCTTCCTTAGGTAGTGAGCCTTAAAAAAATTATAATTATATAAGTGAGCTTCTTATATAGAGATTTCTCTCTATGGTTTTTCCCTTCTTTAGTTTTCCAAATAAAAATGGTGTTATATTGTGTACGTATGTTCATTCCCTTATCTTTCATTGCTACTGATTTTTTTAAGTGCTACTGATCTGATTAAGGGTTGTTGATCTTGTTAATAGTTTGAACTTGTATATTACTGAAGGGTTTAAGATCTAGAGGGTTTAAGTTTTGGTAGATACTGATTCACCTACCCTCTTAGTACCCAAGTGTGTTCAAAAATTGGTATTAGATCCAATTTCCTATAAAGAAGCTTAACCACTTGAGGAAAGGTTTGGGATGGCACATGATGGATCTTACAAGGGTCCTAGGTTTGATGGGACAAATTACACTTTTGGAAAGTAAGAATGGAAGGCCATCTAAAATTTCTAGGGTTTGTTACACTGCTCCTGCTACTCCTCTAATAGATCTAGCTAAGATTAGGTTGTATGAGAACCATACCAAGGCAATGAATTATATCATGTGTGGGTTAGTTGATTCAAAACTTCTGAAGGTGATGATTTGCAATTTCACCAAGGATGTATGGGAAAATTAGAGAAAAAATTATGAAGGAGACAATAAAGTGAAGAAATCCAAGATGAAAATATCCAAGAGAAGATTTGAAACCCTAAGGATGACAGAGGATGAATAAATTGCTAGTTATATACTCTGGGTGGATGAAGTAGCTACCGACACCAGAGGTCTTGATGGAGAAGTGAAAGAAGATGAGTTTGTAAAAAAAGTTTTGATATCTCTCCCTAAATCTTATAGTCATAAGATATTTTATATTGAAGAGTCAAAGGACTTGGATAATTATTCAGTAGATGAAATGTTTGGTTCTCTCACTATCTTTGAAATGAGAGAATTTGAGAAATATTTTCCAAAGAAGGAAGCAACATTAAAAGTTAGTAAAAGGATAGAAGATGATCCAATAAATCAAAATGATGTATATGATGAGGTAGAAGCAAAAATTGTGAGAAAATTGAAGAAAAGAATTGAAAAATACAAAGGTAAATTACCTTTCAAGTGTTACAATTATGGAATGATTGGTCATTTTGCATCTAAATGTCCCTATAAATAAGTAGAAGATGACAACCCAAGAGAGAAGTTCAAAAAGAGTTTTTATTCCAAGGAGAGTAGTTTTTAATTAGAATATGAGGATAATGATTCAAATGATGAAACCCTATTCATGGATATGAAAAAAATGGATGATATTGGAGAATGTAAGAAGTTCAATACCTTGTAGGCTGGAAAAATTAATGAAAGTTCAATGCCTATGTGGAATTCCTTTCATGCAAAGGAAGAAGAAAATTCTTGGGTGATTGACAGTGTTTTCTCTAACCACATGATTGGTGACAAGGGAAGGTTCATCAGTCTTAATAAATGTAATGGTGGAGCTATTAAGTTTGGTGGTGATGAGTCATCACAAATTTGTGAAAAGGGTGATATAATAATTGATGGAAAGAACAAGACTAAGGATGTCCTCTATGTCAAAGGTCTAAAGTATAATATCCTCACTATTAGTTAGATGTGCAAAAAATGAAATAAACCTAGATTTCATGCCAATGGATGTGAGATCAAGAAGGCAGGTTTCAAAATACTAGTTGTAGAAGGTACAAAAACAAATGGAAATTTCTATCATCTAAAGGAGATAAATAAAAAAATCTACTTATTGGCTCAATCTGGTGAGTGTTGGTTGTGGCACAAGAGAATGGAATAAATAAATTTTGAAAATATGGTAAAGATCAATTCTACTCATGCAGTGAGAGATATGCCTAAGATAACTAGGCCCGCAAACAGATTATGCAAGGAATGTCAAATGAGAAATCAAAAAAATAAAAGTTTCAAAAGTAAGGAATACTCTTCTATAATGCCATTAGAGCTGATTCACTCTGACCTATGTAGACCTACAAGAACATGGAGTCATGAAGGTGAAAGGTATTTCATGTTTCTTGTTGACGATTATTTTAGAATGTCTTGGGTTACATTTTTAAGAGAAAAATTAAAACATTTTGATAATTTTAAAATATTCAAAGAAAAATTTGAGAATGAAATAAATGCTAAGATTAGATATAAAGGAGGTGAATTTAATTCAAATAAATTTGATTCTTTTTGTGAAGATCGTGGATTTAGGAGACATATGTCTACTCCTAAGACCCCTTAGTACAATGGGGTAGTGGAAATGAAGAATAGGGCTATGCAAGAGATGGCTAGAACAATGATGAAAGATGCAGATCTTCCTAATATGTATTGGAAGGAAGCAGTTCACATTGTTGTCTATTTTCTTAACAAAGTATAATTGAGGGTAAATAGAACTAAGACCCCTTATAAGATATGATATAGAATAACTCCCACTATCAAATATTTTAGGACCTTTGATAAGAAATGCTACATCTGGAGAGATGAAGAAGACCTTGGAAAGTTTGATTCAAGGTGTGATGAAGGGATCTTCCTTGGTTTCTCAACCAAAAACAAGGCATATAGATCCACAACAAGATATTGGGAAAGATGATTGAAAGAAAAAATGTTAAGGTAGATGAAGATTTATGTTAGATCTCATGAGAAACATAGGTTTGTGGATTGGATATACCACCCTACATTGAAGAAGAAGAAGAAGAGAAAGAATAGAAGAAACACGTTTAAAAAAAGGTTCTTAAGACTCAAGAGAAGTATGTGTAGAAGAACCATTCAAAATATCGGATCATTGGAGATAAGAATGAAGGTGTTCTAACCAAGAGAAGGATTTTAAAAGAAAGTGAGCAAGTAAATTTGTGTCTACTATCAAAGGTAGAGCCTAATAACTTTTTTGATGCTAGAAAATATGAAGGTTGGATGAAGGAAATGGAAGAATAATTGAACCACATATAAAAGAAACTAACATGAGACTTGGTTCCTAGACTAGCTGATAATAATATGATTGGAACAAAGTGGGTGTTCCAGAACAAGATGAATGAAGATGGTGAAGTTGTGAAGAAAAAATCTATATTGGTATGTAAGGGTTATTCACAAGTTTAAGGTATTGATTTTGAGGAGACATTTACTCCAATAGCTAGAATGGAGGTAATAAGGATGTTTCTTGCATTTTTTTTCTCACAAGAATTTCAAGGTCTATCAAATGGATATCAAGTTAGCCTTCTTGAATGATGATTTAAAGGAAGAGATATATATTGATAAATTGGATGGTTTCTAGCTACCAAAATATTTGAACATGGTGTGAAAACTCAAGAAAGCCTTTTATGGACTCAAGCAAGCTCCTAGAGCTTGGTATGCTCAGTTGGATAAGTACTTAATTCAAGAAAGTTTCAAGAAAGGTACTGTAGATAGTAATATTTGTATTAAGGTTCAAGAAGAAAAGATTTTAATTGTGGTTGTATATGTTGATGATATCATATTTAGTGGAGATGATCTAATATGTGTAAGAGATTTACATAAGAGATGTAGAAATAGTTTGACATGTTTATGATTGGTGAGCTGTCTTTCTCCCTTGGGCTTCGTTGGTGAACATATTTGTCCTTTACAAGATTAAATACAAAATGACTATATAATACCCAAGAAGGACTAATCAATCCAAAACAATTGGAGATATTACCATTGCATTGGTAATCTTCCTTTGAATTTTAATTGAGGTACAACTCACTCTTTTGATGTAATTTTGATTTTTTTAAATATATAAAGCGGGGGTATGCTTTTGACTAGAAATTAGGAAAGGAAAACTAACACCTATTCCTAACCATGAAATAGATGCAAAGAAAAGTGCTTTAAAACCAAAGAAACTACTTCATTGCTGAAATGGACTGGCCAACAATTAATATCATAGCTCACAAACTATACTATCAAAGATTGCTGACTTGACTCAATATAATATCAAAATTTATTCCAAATAAATGAATGAAACACCACTGAACGAAAAATCCTCATAGGGAAGGAATACCCAAATATCCATGTAAGCTTAGAAACTTATTCATAAACATTAATATCTAATTCACAATTTATTGCACACAGACAATAAACACTCACAATAATATAGTAAAACTAAAAAATTTGATCATTCTATTATGACAGATTCTCACTCATACATCACAGTACAAGCGAGATCAAAAGTCGGACCCTTGCAAATATCAAAATAAGAAATATTTATATTTTTAAAATATAACTACCATCAAAGTCTTTGAAATAACTGAAAAATAATTGATTCTTGAAAGAATCATGAAAATAATTGATTCTTGAAAGAATAAAAATAATCAAGCTAAAAAATACTTCTAAAGACAAAATGAAAGAAAATTAAAGACATCTACTACTAAGTTGGCTAGGTATATGAAGTGGTGGGAGTCTCTCCTTCAGGAAATGTTTGCTAAGAAACTACCATGTGTACTCGGTAATCCTTCAAAGCCATCACAACAGTAGAAATTTTTGTCTACTGTGGGATCATGTTTATATTCCTCATTCTTAAATGTTGAGTGGCCTTAGCAATTCGAATTGGATCCATTTTGTGTGCAATGAGTACATTAGAGTCCTCATTCCATGACAATGATGAATCAATTCTGGCCAACTTATTTAATGCCTCCTTATCGAATACCTTCTCCCTTGAATAACTTTCAACTATTTTAAAGAAAGAATACTTTAATTCCTTGAGTATAGCGGGTCCCTGGTTGTCACCTTTCATTATTGGACATCCAAAATCAGTAAAATTCTTAATAAAATTATTATTCAGGTGACCGCACTCCTTCAACAGCTTTGTTTTCTTTGAGAAAATTGATCTTATAACTTTAAGTTTCCATGCTATAATTTTTTTCCACATGACAATCAAAGTATCTTATTTGGATGAAACAATGTTCTTAGAGGCAAAATTTTCCACATGCCCATTGCAATAATATCAGTCAATTCATGATCAATCTGTAGCCAATGTGTTTCCTCGTACTTACAATTGATCAATTCAAATTTGATTGAATTCCTTAACACCACAAACTAAGCATATACCTTTCTTAACCTCTTAATCAAAGGAGGCCCCTTTACTTTAATCTCAGGTACCCAACCTTGGGAAAAATTTCCATAACATCTATCCTTTTGGATTCTGCTCATCATAGCCTTGCCAAAAACTAAATTAGGATCAAAGGTAGGAATTGCTTGACTCAGAGGTTGAGGAGAGGGATCTGTTAGAGTCTTGAGATAATTCAATCGAAGCTCTATGGCCATCTTTATCTCATCTTTATTTTGTCTATCATTTTTTATTCTCTCCACTAATCTCGAGTCCATGACTTGGAAATTATGAATGTCTCCAACCTTACCAGGACCTAAGTCTACTTTGGTCATATTATAGTCCGCTATTGTAACCTGGTTAGGATCCTTTTGCATAGAAGGTTGGGAAACTTCCATAATCAGATGTCTAGAATTTTCATCCTGCATCAACCTAGCTGTAGTTTTCAATTTATTTACCTTTGGATTCATCTACAAGAGTTGTCCTACTACATCCTCTTCTAAAAAAATGATAAGAATTGTTTTCCTTTTCTTTGAGAGGGAACTTCCTAACCAAGATGGTGTAGTCGAAAGAGCATTAAGATTTTGGGAAGTTCTAGGTGTTGAGAAATGAAGAGATCTATTGAGAAGGGGAGTTCTCATTACATTATGTATGTTTGAAGGAGAATGAATCAAACCTTTACCTTTTTGTATATCTCCTTCAGGTCTACCTTGAGATTGATCAAGCTATTGAATGTGAGTTTCCACAACTTCCCTATTGGCTTCATGTTCTTGATTGATTTCTTCTGACTGTCATCCAACATCCTCATCCATTTGTTCTTCGGTTATGACATTGGGAATAGGGCCTTCATGACATGCTCATTCAGGTCTTTTACCTCTCTCAAGAGGATCATCCTCACTTCCACTATTGCTTAACAAGGAAGTCGTTTGTATTAGTGATGTTAACATAAGATAAATTGTGCTTGCATGACCAGTACCTATTTATTCTCAAACTCCTTTCTTCTCTTTTGATGGGGACTTAGTAGTTTTCCCTTTCTTCTTGGCTAGCCAAACTTGTGTCGTTTTCAAGAATACCAAAGTTCTAACATGAATATCTTTAATTTCTTTAGTGTTCCAATCAACATGCGGTAAGGGTTGTGTTTGTATCCATTTGACATAGATTGGATCAATTAAATTAGAGTCTTCATCTTGTATTCCCCTTATATTCCAACCCAACTTAAATTTGAATATCTATGCCAAGGAGAGCCTCATCCAATATCTTTTCCTCACTTCATTGTCATCCACAAAATCTGCCCAAAAATATTCAAGGTTAGGTATATGATAATAATCAGGACTGAGGTAAAAATTATTCTTTACATAGTTTTTTTTGTTAAATGGGAACCTTCTCTCATAAGTTCCAAAGGAGAAATTTGCAATTTCTCTCTTAAAATTAAGGGCATTGGACTGAGACTTGCATTTGTAATACCTTAAACTGATTGGGAATGGAATCCCAACCTTCTTTTTATCTAAACACCTTCTATTCACCTTTGCAACTTGAGGGAAAATTTTTATTAGGATGAATTTATCTTCCACATATCTAGGTATCTTAAGAGGTAAATCATCGAATCCACCAACCCTTAGATAGTTAAATGTCTAAAAATGTATAAAAAGGCTACCATACTTGGTAACTAATTGGAAAGACTCATGAGATACCCTATGACCTAGATCACCTTGTAATTCCCTAACAAATTTCATATTGTATACATCATTTACCCTTGAGAAACTCTTATAGATTTTTTCAAGCTACAAATCAGGGTAATGATCATAGATTTGAATTTTCTCATCAAAATCATTCACAAGGTTTAGACCAATCCAAGGCCTTGTGCAGGACAAGACATAGAAAAGATAAGAAGACATGTAAAATTATATGTTAACAACAAAAATCCTTATTATGTAATCCAACCTGTCACTAATTATGGTGGCCCAGTCTAAATATTATTGGCCAACATAGATAACTTGTACAAAGAAATACATCCATTCTTTGAAGTCATGAGAATTCATGCTACCTTTAACCATATGCAATAACATGATGATATCCAAAAATTATTCCCTGAAATGTGACTTATGCATCTTCTTAGGGAGTTGTGATTTTCCTTTCTTGGGAGGGTCAAACCAATCCTTTGCGATATTTTGATAATACCCCTTCTTTTTTGAAATTGAAATTGAGATAGGGTAAAATTGAAATTAATGTATACCTCCTTCTCTGGTGACCTAAAACACCTAGTGATAGTTGCTCTATCTAGGGTTACTAGAAAATTGTTATCTTTAGTGTAGTTTCTCTTGTCTTAGGATTATAACGAGATATACATTCTAACACAAGATCTATGTATTGTACTGCTACTAGGAATGCAACATCCTCAAGAAGACCACTTTCTACTACCCTTTGAGTAATTGGGTCCCTTTATGGCTTGTGAATTATCTCCCCAAAAGCATCCAAACTTATATGCCCTAACCTTGTATAACCTATTTCAATTAGAGAACTATCTAGACTAGCCAAATTCTCATACCCCAAGTATTTATATTTTATTTCTCCCAAATATTTTTCTTAAAAAATAATTTAACAATGTTATGTTTCAAAAATCAATCTCCAATTACAAAGGAAAGATTGAGGAATGCCACTTGGTGTGTCACCAAAAATGTAGACCTTGGAACTTTTTCACTCATTTTGGCCTTTTCCATTGGATTTTGGCCTTGTTTTACCTTGATTTAGTCTTGCAAGCTTGCAATTCAACACTAACCTAATGGTGTTTTACTAAGGTGTTGTGAAGTGTTGTAACACATTTCCTCACTTTTCTAAGACCCTTTCAACTTAATTCACCTAAACAACACCTTCTTACATCATTCTAGGCCTTGAGACAAAGTGTTGTAAAGTGTTGTAATGCATTTTCACACTTATCTAGGCTTATCACCCCTAAATTAACCCTTTTCTTATGCTAATTTTTCCCCTTAATGTAATTTTAGTCTCGACTTAAGTGTGTTTCAGGAGGTAAAGCTGATAAACTTCATTAAACATAATTTAATTCCCGACCACCACTTGAAATTGCCCAAGTGGACTAGGTCGCCACCTCGGGCAACCTAGTCCCTTTTGGAAAAAAATTCAAATTTAAAACAAAATCTAACGGGAATGATGCCTCGTAAACCCTAGTGTTGACCTATCATGTTGCATTTCAGAAAAATAAAGGTTTTTCATGTACAAATAAGGGTTTTCACCTTCATTTTGCCTCTCTTAGTCTCCCCCAAGCTCATTTTTACATCTCTTCACAAGCACTCTTGCACTCAAGACTTCACAAGCAAGAAAACAAGCACAAGGGTTATTCTTGGATGTTGCAGACCTCAACTTGACAAAATATTTGGTGAGAATTTGCATTGTTTATCATTCAATCTTACTTTCCTTTGGTTCATCTCATTTGAGTTTGAGTTACCATCAAAGGGGTTTGACTTAGGCATACCCCTATTTCCTAACCCAAACATTCTCTTGGTCTTTGCATGTGTCTGCAGGTTTGTATGAAAATTTGGTGAAGTAAAAAGTATTGGAGAAAGTAAAAACATTCCATTCAAGTCACATCAAGGCATCAAACCCTAGAAGGAGTGAGAAGACAAGTTGCAGGTCACTTTTAGGAGTTTTAGTCATAGATTGCTACAGAAGAAGGAAGTACCAATCGGGACCCACAAAATCAAGCCCTAAAGCCTCAAAAAGTGTCAAGAGGAAAAGGTCGCCCCTATTGGTGACCTTGTCCCTGTGCTAAGCCCAGAAAAGGGTTTCTACATTTTTGGGTACCCTTGTTCCCGAAACCCGTTTTGGCAGGATTTTCTGGTTGGAGGACTAGGTCGCCCCACTTGGTGTAATTGTCCTTCTGCAAATTTCTGAAATTTTCTAGGACATTTTAGGGCCATTCATTTGCAACATCACATTTCCAGGTGCACCAACTCTCAACTTTCCCATTTACTTTCTATAATGCATTCACTTAGGTCATTTTAGATTAATCTGCATTAGCTTAGATTTACTTTGTTTACATTGCATACATTAGATTAACATCATTTTACTTTTTGTTTTCAGCCACACCACACTCACACACATCACAACCTACATCAATCAACCCATCCTACCCTTTGAATGCAACCACCAAAAATCCTGTAACCACCAAGTGGTAAGAGTGTCATTCCCACACACCAAGAGCTCCTAGGGTGAAAAACCCTAAGGGCCTAGTAGAGGGAATCCTCTTGCCCTAGGTCCAATGTTATATTTTTGGTGGTTCATTTTGGTGAACCCAACCATAGAACATTTGCTAGGTTTCTGATTTTGCATTTCATATTAGCGATAGCTTGCATTGCATTGAAAAAAAAAAATTGTTTGCATCCTAGGGTTAGTAACAAAAAGTGAATTTAGTGAAAATTCATGCTAGACTTGCACATTGCATTACATTTTCAACAAGAAAATACATTTTTTTTTTTTGCATTTCCAGTTTCTGTTTATATCAGAAAATTAGAAAAAAGCATAAAAAGTAGTTAAAAATTCACAAAAAATTCAAAAACAACACTACTGGGACTAAGTCGCCACACTGGGCGACCTAGTCCTCTTGCATATTTTGTATCACAGTTTCTATCATTTTCAACACATTGTCTGTATTTCTGGTTTCTGTAAATATCTTTCTATTTTTATTTCCAAATTTGTCATTTTGGTCCATTTACTGTCATTACTTAATCCTCATCATGGCCATGTCTCTCAAGAAGCTTTGGACCTCCCTCAAATCCTTAATGGATATGTCAAGTTGTACCTTTTCCACTGATCCTAATGACCTTGAACCCACTCCTGCTCAACCAACGCCCAATGACTATCCTCCTATCGAAGTTGGAATCATTGGAGATGATGATGCTAGCATGTATCGGTTCCTTAATGAGTGCCTTGAAAACCTTGAAGCAAATGCTTCTTTTTACCCCTCTATGAATCAACCTGTGATACCTAACATATCATCCCTTGACACATTTTCTTACCTTCATCCAGAAGTACACAATGAATCTAGGCTACCTACTCCAGGTGAGCCTAACCCCTCTCATCCAACCCCTCCTCAACCCTTCTACCATAACTCGAGCACACATCCTTCCATTAATCTACAAAAAAATTATGGGAAAGGGTTTACCATTTTAAGAAAACAAGGTGGTGATCTCACGAATGAACATGAGATTCTCAAATTCTATGAACAATTTTTCCCTGATGAACACCATATAGGAATTGGTTATCAAGACCCCCCTCATCCTCAGGTGCATCCTAGAGAATGCCTTAAGCTCCGTAATGATGACACGGTAATATTTGATACCCCTCCCAACTTGGATGTGCTCCTTCCTAAGGAAAAGCTACCATCCCCTCCTAAAAACAATGCTAAACCTTCGATAATTTTAGGACCTCCTTCTCTCATCCCATCCTTTGAAGTTGGAGAATCTAAATATCGCAAGAGGCCATATAATTGTAGAAACTTAAGTTTCCTCTCCATCCACCCCCTAAATGTGAGAGACAATTATATCTCCTCTTAAACAAAGGACTCGTCACCTTACCTCATCATAATAAGCTGGTCATCCTTCCTAGGGATTCTAATGCACCAAATTATGCTTATCATCATGTTCTTGGCCATAGAAGTGATGAATGCCACCATCTGGGTGAAATTCTAAGTAAATACCACTTTGTTGGTAGTGAATGCTACCCCTTTGACCCATAAATTTCCTCTCATGCACCTTTTCATGTAATAGTTGTAGAACATTCCCTTCTCACTATTACATGTTCTTTCCCATCACCCCTCTTGGATAACTCCAAGCCTTGCAATTAGTGGGGGTAGGAGGTTGCTAGCCTCATCCTTGTAATGCACTTGTCTTTGTCCCTTAACTTCATTGTCCATCTCCCACCTTTCCCCACCAAGATGGGGAGGTGGATGACTTTCTTTATGGTTGAATTACAATTGCCTTACTAGTCATGTGTTTTTCATGTGTCGTGTACTCCCCATATTGTTTGATGTTTCCTTAATCTTTGTGACATTCTTCTATATGTATCTAGATTATTCTATGTGTCGTACATGCCTCTTTTTTTTTCCTCTTCACTTTTCCTTTCTTTTTCTCTTTTTTCCTTTCATTTAGGGATGATGCAAGGCATTGAGACTACAATGTATCCTTAATGTTGACCCAAATGAACAGCTTTTACATTTTTTTCCTTTTTCCTTTCATTTGAGGATGATGCAAGGCATTGAGACTGCAATGTCTCCTTCATGTTGACTAAAAAACAAGGCTCTTTTTGTATTTGTATTTTTCTTTTGCTTTCTATTGTCCTTTTGGGGATGATGTAAAGTGTTGGGACATTCCATATCTCTTCCATGTTGACCCAAATTGACTCTCCTTTTTTATTTGTTTTTGTTCTCCTTGTGTCCTTCACATTCTATGTATTTTGGGGAATGATGATTGTTTTACACTCTCTAAAAGAAACATTGCAACAATGAACATATTAACCTTGAATCCATAGATCCCTTATGTGTTTGGTGTTTTTCATTTTGGAGGCAAATCCCTCTTCCTTTGCTTTCTTTCTTTTTTCATGATGCAACCTATATTAGACACCTATCACTAGACATTGGGATTTTTCAAATAGGCTCTCATGTCCCTTTTTGCATTTTGCCTTTGTTGGGAAAGTCTACCTCAACATTCTGGATTTTCCCTTGAAGACTTGGAATTTTCCTTCATGTTCTAGCCTTTACCGCGGTGGTCTGGCTTGGTCTTGGTAGTTATTTGTTTGGTGGTTACTGCCTTACCGCACGCGGTAAGGCCACCTGCAGCCTGCGCTGGTGGTAATTGCCTTACTGCGTGTGGTGAGTTCTCTCATCGTGGTGGTGCGATAAGGCCGCTAGCGGCCTAGCTTGGTGCTTACCGCCATACTGCAGGTGGTGGTTCCTCTCATCGTGGTGGTCATGGTGAGACCACCAGTGGTGGGCTCGGTAGTTACCACCATACCGTAGGCGGTGGGTCCTCTCACCATGATGGCCGTGGTGAGACCGCCAATGGTTGACTTGTCAATTACTGCCACACTATAGGAAGGCATTGGAGGGGCAGCGCTAGCATGGTGGAGATGGCGGTCAGTGTAGGTAGTTACTGCCATACCACGGGGTGTCCAAATGATCTCGGTGATAGTGCAGTGTAGTTAGAGTCTTGGCTCGGTGAAGACTTGGGTGAGCTCGACTGTGCTCGCCGCCATACCGTGAGGTGACTCAAATAGGGGTGCGGCAATGTGATGGAGTCAAGGTGCGAGCTCGGATGGTTTACCGCCATACCACGAGGCGAGTCCAACATGACAGCAGTAGCAAGGTAGATGGCTGGGTGAGCTTGGGTGAGCTCACCGTTGTACCATGGCTAGGTCGTGTGAGCTCGATGGTAACATGGTAAGAGCTCAGATGAGCTTGAAAATCAGTTGACCAACCTCATTAGGTTTGACCGGTTATCAGAAGCGATAGGCGAATGGAATGGCAACATGTGGCAAGTTCTTTGACATCTGATTGGTAGAAGTTTTATTTCTTGATTACGATAGAGCTGCTTTATTGAAGCAAGGTTGACGGACATCTCTGAGACCGATTTAATGTTGTGTGTGGATCGATGCACTTGCAAGGTTGGTCCACATTATTAGTGGTGGTTAAATCTTGTAGGTGGGATATTGATTATCCTGATGACTGTTGAATGTTGAGTTAGGCTGAACAGGTAAGCACATGGTATAATAAATCATGGGTACAGTTTGATAAGGATGATGAGCGATTAGAGAGAGGTTGAGAGTGTTTGACCAGGCTTGACTATGAACACTTAGTCTCTCGTTTCTGATCAATGTGAACCTATGGAGGCCAAGGGGCTAGCTTGGCCGTGAGGCTGGCTATGACATTCATTTGTGAGGAGCTGAAGGGAATCTACACAATATGTCATGAGGACATTGTAACTATCTGAAGATTCTATTTTTTTTGTTGTTGCTTGTATTCTCCAGTTGAACAAGATGTAATCTCCTAAAGGGCATAGCTCTGGTTTTGTATTGTAACCATTTTAGTTACTGAATAATACATGTGAGATGAGTGTCTTGGAGGGTGGGGTTTTTTAACCAAAAGGGTTTTTCCCACGTAAATCTGTGTGTTCATAGTTTTGTCTTTCATTATTGTCTGATTCAGTTTCTTGAATCTGTGCTTGTGTTTAATCTATTATAAGTTATGCATTTAATTCTCTCAGAGGATCAATGGGGGATCAACTATGCCTACTTCCGCTTTATGGCATAGTTTTTTGTGTCTTTGAAGTGATAAAATTGAAAATCACTAAGGCACTGTTGTCTTAGATGCTGATCTATGATGACATAACTGATCTCATATCCCCAATAGCCTTTCTCTACTTTAATAAATTTCTCACAAAACAGTGTGTAGAAATTCCCTTAAAGTGGGGGCATACATTGGCATTATTTCACTTTGCATTTGCATTTTATTTTCTTTTTCTGTGCTTCCTAGTGTAGCCTTGTCACTTCACATGATGCATTTCTCATTTTGTTGATGACATTTGGTGTAATTTCTTTCATAAGTCTGACCTATTTTAGCATATTACATTCCTCTTAGTGGCCTGATGTGATGCACTACATCCCCTAATTTGTGAATATTTTATCCTTTGATAGGTCATCTCTTGGAGATATTACATGCAACAATCCCTAAGTTGAAGACCTCATATGAAATAAACAAGACTCCTTGGAACACTTTCATTTTTTGTTTTTGCATTTTATATTTTTTGCATCACTTACTGGATTTTTGCATTCGTGCATACATGGCCACCTTGCATAACATGAATTGCATGCTTGTGGTGCCATATTGCACTTTTTTATGGGTTCTAAGCATCAAAGGCTTTGATTGTCTCATGAACTGCGCCCTAATATTTTGTGGCACCTTATGAAAGTTATCAGGAGGTATAACTTTGGTATGGTTGAGTGGAAATCCCAACTAGTGACATGACTTTCCCCATAGCCACATTTTTGTGTGTGAGTGCATACCAATCATGTGTATGTATCTCACCATCTTTTGGCATTCTCACCTGACAAACAATTGAAAGTCTTGTCGGCCTAGAGTGAGTACCCTCTTTCCTTTTTGGACAAACAACCTAGATCCGATCCACAACTAGTTGGACAAACGGTTGAAGCTTGATCCAACTTTTCACATCACTCCTTGTGTGATCTCATATAATCATGTTTAGTTTTCCATGGAATCTTGATCCTGGGGGCTTGATCATTCCTCTTGATCATAGTCATCTCACCTTACTAGCATAAGTACATTGGATCCCGCTCGACACATATGATTCAACTACTTTAGTGCGAGTTTGAAGTAAGTTCATACTATCACTAAAGTGGGGGCTAAATGGGTCTCCAAAAAGTTTAGACCTTGGCACTTTTTCACTCATTTTGGCCTTTTCCACTAGATTTTGGCCTTGTTTTACCTTGATTCAGTTTTGTAAGATTGCTATTCAACACTAATCTAACAGTGTTTTAGTAAGGTGTTGTGAAGTGTTGTAACACATTTCCTCACTTTTCTATGACCCTTTCAACTTGATTCACCTAAATAACACCTTAAATATTTCTAGGCCTTGAGACAAAGTGTTGTAAAGTGTTGTAATGAATTTTCACACTTATATAGGCTTATCACCCCTAAATTAACCCTTTTCTTATGCTAATTTGTCCCCTTAATGTACTTTTAGTCTTGACTTAAGTGTGTTTCAGGAGGCAAAGCTGATAAACTTCATTAAACATAATTTAATTCCTGACCACCACTTGAAATTTCCCAAGTGGACTAGGTCACCACCTTGGGCGACCTAGTCCCTTTTGGCAAAAAATTCAAATTTAAAACAAAATCTAACAAGAATGATGCCTCCTAAACCCTACTGTAGGCCTATCATGTTGCATTTCAAGAAAATTAGGGTTTTCCATGTACAAATAAGTGTTTTCACCTTCATTTTTCCTCTCTTAGTCTCCCCCAAGCTCATTTTTGCATCTCTTCACAAGCACTCTTGCACTCAATACTTCACAAGCAAGAAAACAAGCACAGGGGTTTCACAAGAAATCTCCATTTGAGTTGTTCTTGCATGTTTCAAACCTCAACAACAAAATATTTGGTGAGAATTTGCATTGTTTATCATTCAATCTTACTTTCCTTTGGTTTATCTCATTTGGGTTTGACTTACTAGGCAAACCCCTATTTCCTAACCCCAACATTCTCTTGGTCTTTGCATGTGTCTACAGGTTTGTATGCAGATTTGGTGAAGTACAAAGTGTTGGAGAAATTTCAAACATCCCATTCAATTCACATCAAGGCATCAAATCCTAGAAGGAGCAAGAAGACAAGTTGCAGGTCACTTTCGGGAGTTTCAGTCACAAATTGCTACAAAAGAAGGAAGTACCAATCGAGGCCCACAAAATCAAGCCCTAAATCCTCAAAAAGCACCAAGAGGACTAGGCTACCCCTATTGGTGACCTTGTCCCTGTGCTAAGCCCAGAAAAGGGTTTCTACATTTTTGGGTACCCTTTTTCCCAAAACCTGCTTTGGCAGAATTTCTTGGTTGGAGGACTAGTTCGCCCCACTTGGCGTAAGTGTCATACAAAATTCAAAGATTTTCAAGAATATTTTGGGGCCATTCATCTGCAACATCACATTTCCAGGTGCACCAAATCTCAACTTTCCCATTTACTTTTTGTTATGCATTCACTTAGGCCATTTTAGATTAATCTGCATTAGCATAGATTTACTTTGTTTACATTGCATACATTATATTAGCATCATTTTACTTTGAGTTTTCAGCCACACCACACTCACACACATCACAACCTACATCAATCAACCCATCCTACCCTTTGAATGCAATCGCCAAAAATCCTGTAACCACCAAGTGGTAAGAGTGTCATTCCCACACACCAAGAGCTCCTAGGGTGAAAAACCCTAAGGGACTAGTAGAGGGAATCCTCTTTCCCTAGGTCTAGTGTTATATTTTTGGTGGTTCACCTGGTAATATTCTGCCTGTTATTACTCGAGCTAATTCTTTGAGTTTCGATTGTATATGTGTCCTCGGTTTTTGAAATGATACTTTCCTAAAAGAATGATTATGTTCCAAACGACACCTTAATTCTGCATGATTGGTCATTTATTTTGCTCACTTTAATACTAGCACCATTTAATGTCTCACGCATATGCCACTTGGCACCAATATCAGATAACCTTGATACATTCAAAAAAGTTGAGTATTTGATTAAATTTTTAGAGCATTATCGAAAACTGACAAAGTTAGAAAACTTTGGTCAAACCCAACAAGATCTTCCTCTAATCGTATACCTCTTTTTAATAGGATTCAATTTGGATGATGTCCTTAACACTTCATCAAAATCAGATGTGGTTAGAGAAGGAATGTTGGTCCTGGTAGAATTTATCAAAACTATGAAAACCTACCTTGTTTCAAATATAACCTTTTGAAAAGAAACTTCTTCACAAGATAAACATGTTATAAAACCTAGGAAGTAGCCAAAAAGGTATTGATAATTGGTTGAAAGACCGATTCCAAAAAGAAGATAGTTCTAAAAGGAATTCAAGTCGATGGAAATGAAAGTTATGAATATAGGATTGTGGATTGGGAAGGTTGAGAAAATCAATAAAAGAGGTTCTCGACACATAAGATAGAAAAGTTTTGAAACAAAAAGGATACCTAAAAATTTAAATACTTATGACTCGACTTGAGACTTAGGCAACTAGATTCCAATTTTTTTAGCTAGATGATGGTATCTTTATTTCTCAGGCTAAGTATGTTAAAGAGATGTTGAAGAAGTTTGGCATGGAGGATTCCAAACTAGTAAGCACTCCTATGGTGACCAGTTTCCATTTAAGAAAAAAATGATGAATCTCTTGAGGTTGATCATATTGTTTATAGGTCTATGATTGGAATATTATTATACTTGACTTCTTCTAGACCTGATATTATGTATTCAATATTCTTGGTTGCAAAATTTCAATTTAATCTTAATAAAACTCATGAGAAGGTTGTTGGAAAAAGGTGTCTCAACCTTTGAATTTTCCATAAGAGCTGATTTTTCTAAATATTGAATATTGCTAATTTTCTCACCTTGTTTTATGAGTTACAACTTCTTGTTTCTATTCAGATGAGGATTCAAGTTAGAAAGTCGATTTTATAGGTGGAGTTGTGCATAAATAATTTTTCTTTTTTTGTGTTGAGTTTACATGGAATGTGAGTTTTTGAGGTATAGTTATTTTGGCAAGTGCAGATTTTACAGATTGGCATGTGGTGACAAATTGGAAACTTACCATTGTGTGTCTACAGTGTTTTTGGCACTTTCCATGTTGCACATTCAGTCTTTGGCAATTGTTTTAGAAATATCTAATTTATGCATTATAAGATCTTATATATTGAGCACTTGTATTTTGGAGTTGAATGTTATTTTATTGAAGTACCAATATGCTATCGAAATTACTCCAGAATTGAGAAGTGTAAAGACTCCTGCAAGAGCATAGCTTTAAAATTATATTGTAACTATTTAATTATTTCTGAATAATATTATTGAGTTGTGTTTTGAAGTGTGGGGTTTTTCTCCCGAAATAGTTTTCCCCATGTAAAATTATCTGTTACGATTCTCTCTATTTATCTATTTATGATATGTATGTGCATCTTAATCAGTAAAATTTAAGGTGTTTAAGAATTTTTTTTAACTCTTCTACTTAGATTATTGTAGGAAGCTACTTCCACTTACCCAACTTCCTTCTAGTTGGTATTAGAGCCTGGCCAACTTTGATTTTGTTGTTGGGTTTGAAGGGTTTTTTGAGCTGAACTTTGTTTCAGTGGGAGTTTTATAGAAGAATATTTTGTGACCTTGTTACATGTGAAAGATGGCAAGCACATCCCATAGAACTGAAATGTAGAAGTTTAATGGTAAAAACTTCAAGTGTTGGAACTACGAGTGCAAGGAAGAGAAAAAAGAAAGACAAAATAGTGTCTTAAATTTTGACTCTAATAAATCCTTTCAAAATGACGTAGATGTATTTATCATAGCTTTGGAAATGCATGCAACAAAATATTTGTGGTTGATAAACTCAGGTGCTTCTTTCCACATGACCTCTCACAGATGTTGGTTTTCAAAGTATGAAGAATATGATGGTGGGAAGGGGTATTTGGGTGATGAATCTCACTTGAAGATCGTTGGTCATGGAAGAGTAAAAATCATATTCCCTGATGGAAGAGTGAAGGGGATTGATGGTGTATTACATATCTCGAGTTTGGCATGAAACCTAGTTCATGTGATTAAATTGAATGATGCAGGAGTGCAAGTTGTTTTCTCAAGTGGAGGATGCAAGATGATGAGAGGAGCTATGGTGTTGGCTAAGGGTGTTTGGATTGGCACCTTGTTCAAGATGGATGCATGCATTGTTCAGTGCAATAGTTCTTTTGAAAAACCAAAGAAAATCTTTGGATTCTTGATCCTCACCATTAGATAAAGTAGAGAAATTTGCAGTAGCTACATTTGATGGTTGTGCATTTTGGGTACCTAAGGGTGCTCATTCCTTGGAAATGGAGCTTCCTATAGAGAATAAAATGCTATGGCATCAAGACTTGGTCAGGTCAATGAAAGGGGTCTTAGAGCCCTAAAATCTAAGAGCCTTGTTAAAGGCCTTGATGATTGTAATCTTGAGTTTAACTTTTGCAAACATTGTGTTTATGGTAAAAAGCACCGTGTTACTTTTCACTCTAGTTCTCACAAGTCTTCTAGGGTTTTGGACTATCTTGAACATGCAGATGTGTTTGGTCTTATGAATGTTCTTTCATTGTCAAAATATGTATATTTTGTTTCTTTCATAGATGATTATAGTAAAATGACATTCATTTATTTTCTTAGAAGAAAAGCTGAAGTCTTTAGTCGATTTAAGGAGTTTAAAGCCTCGGTAGGAAATCAGACTAGTAGAAAGATTAAATGTTTGAGGACTAACAATGGAAGTGAGTTTTTTCAGTAGAGTTTGACAAGTTCTATAAAGAGAAGGGGATTGAGAGACATAAGACAACTCCATACACCCCACAAAAAAATGGAGTTGTAGAGAGGATGAATAGGAAATTGATGGAGAGGGCTAGGAGTATGTTGAGTGGTGTTGGCCTTGAGAAGAATTTTTGGGCTGAAGCAGTAGCCACTGCATATTATTTAATCAATAGATATCCTACATTAGCTCTTGTTGATAAGAAACCCATTGAAGCATGGTCTAGTAAAAAGCCTTTGATGAGACATCCTAGGGTATTTGGTTGTCAAGCTTACACTCATGTTTCGATTGAGAAGATGTATAGATTGGAGAAAACATCAATTAAGTGTATCTTCATCAACTATGGTGTCAGTCTGAGGGGGTGCAAGCTTTGAGATCCAGTGGCCCAAAAGGTTCTCTATAGAAAAACTATGATTTTTTGAGAGAAGAAACCTTCTACAACTAAACCGCAACCAGGAGAAAGAGGAGAAACAAACAAAGGTAGTTCAAGTTTCACTTACTCCAATGAAAGAAGATCTACGTACTCCTATTGAACCTGGTGATAAGGAGAGTTTGAGAAGATTTGAAAGTTTTGAAGAAGAAGAAGAAGAGCCTCAATCTCAACAATTCAGAAGGTATACTAGAGATATGCGACAACTTGATAGTTTGGATATTCACTTGAAAGATTTTGTTATTCTTTGTTAGATTCTAGTTGCATTTTTTCTTTGATTGCTAACATGATGAGACTAGGACTTTTGGAGAGGCTATGGGTATGAGTGATGTAGATTCTTGGGTGAAAGCCATGGATGGAGAAATGGTTGCATTTAAAAAAAATGATACACGGGATCTGGTACCTTTTCCCAAAGGATGAAATCTTGTTGGATGTAAATGGGCGTTCAATAGAAAATTTGGTCTAGATGGAAATATTGAGAAGCATAAGGCATGGTTGGTTTCTAAGGGATATTCTTAAGTGGAGGGAATTGAATATGGTGAGATTTTCTCTCTTGTTGCGAAGTTGACATCTATTTGGTTCCTGCTATCACTTACAATAGTATATGATCTAGAAGTGGAACAGATGGATGTGAAGACGACATTCCTTCATGGTGACTTGGAGGAAGAGATTTATATGTCACAACTAGAGAATTTAATGGTTAAAGGTAAATAAAATCTGGTTTGCAAGTTGAAAAAGTTTTTGTATGGTCTTAAGTAGTCTCTTAGAATGTGCTACCAAAATTTTGAAACCTATGTGTTGTCTTTGGGATTTTTGAGATCTAAATCTGACCATTGTGTTTATTACAAATCTTATAATGGTTGCATTCTCATAATTACATTGTACGTAGATGATATGTTGTTATCTGGGAATGGTAAAAGTTTGATTTTAGATTTGAAGTCTCAGTTGTCAACATAGTTTGAGATGAAGGATCTAGGTGCAACAAGGTATATTCCATGGATGGAGATTAGAAGAGATAGAGCTAATAGAAAGCTTTGGTTAAGCTAGAGCAAGTATGTGAATACAATGTTGGAGAGGTTCAAAATGACAGCTTGCAGACAATTAGTTGTTCCTATAATGTAGGGGATGAAGCTTTCTATGGAGGATTTCCCAAAATCTCCTACTAAGATGGAGGACATGACTAGAGTACCATCTGTGTGTGCTTTTGGCAGTCTTATGTATGCTATGGTTTGTACAAGTCTAGACATTAGCCAAGTAGTGGGAGCCCTTGGTCAGTTTATTGCTAATCCTGGACAGGTGCATTGAGATGTAGGGAAGAGAGTGTTCAGATATTTGTGAGGTACTTTTGAGTATTCATTATGTTTTCATGGTTATCCTACTAGACTTCGACACTCAATGAGTATTCATGGATATGTGGATTTAGATTGGGTAGGTGACATTAACAACAAAAGATCCACCAGTGGCTATGTGTTCATGATGTATCCATGGTGCAATCAGCTGGACAAGTAAGTGGTAAGCTGTAGTCACTTTGTCCATGAAAAAATCAGAGTACATGGCAGCTACTCATGCTTGTAAGGAAGCCACTTGGATTAAGAATTTGTGTTTTGATATTGGTTTTATGTAGGACAAATTACTATTTGTTATGACAGTCAGAGTGCCATTTGCTTGGCAAAGAATCCTAATTTCCATGCTAGAGAAAATAAAATTGATGTTCAATTTCATTTTGTTTGTGATGTGGTGGAAGATGGAAAGGTGAAGTTGGAAAAATTTGACACCCTAATGAATGTTGCAGATGCATTGACAAAGCCAGCGAGCACATAAAATTTTAGATGGTGTTCACAGTCTATGGGCCTCATGGCCTCTAGTAGTTAAATCCTGTTATTTTCATTGGCTCTTAGAAGGTGTTCGACAAGTGGGAGAATGTTGGAAAAAGAAGGTGTCTCAACCTTTGAATTTTCCATAAGAATCAATTTTTCTAAATATTGAATATTGCTAATTTTCTCACCTTGTTTTATGAGTTACAACTTGCAGTTTCTATTCAGATTAGTTATCAAGTTGTCAAGTTGATTTTACAGGATTAGTTGTGCATAAATGATTTTTCTATTTCTGTGTTGAGTTTACATGGAATGTGAGTTTTTGAGATGTGGTTATTTTGGAAAGTGTAGATTTTACAGATTGGCATGTGGTGACAAATTGGAAACTTACCATTGTGTGTCCGTAGTATTTTTGGAGCTTTCCATGTTGTACGTTCAACCTTTGATAGTTGTTTTAGAAATGTCTAATTTATGCATTGTAAGCTCTTATATATTGAGAACTTATATTTTGGAGTTGAATGTTGTTGTTTTATTGAAGTATCATTATGCTGCTGAAATTACTCCAAAATTGAGAAGTGTGAAGAATCCTGCAAGAGCATAGCTCTACAATTGTAATTGTTTAATTGTTGCTGAATAATATAATTAAGCTATGTTTTGGAGTGTGGGTTTTTTCTCTCAAAAGGGTTTTCCCCACGTAAAATTATGTGTTATGATTCTCACTATTTATTTGTTTATGATATGTATGTGCATCCTAATTTATAATAGTTAAAGGTGTTTAAGAAAGTTTTTCAACTCTCTCTTGCTCAAATTAGTGTAGGAAGTCGCTTCTTACTCAGCTTCCTTTCAAAGGTAGTGAAAAGAACATTCAAATATTTGAAGGGAACTCCAAATTATGGTTTGTGGTATAAGAAGGATGATAGATTTTCTTTGATTTCTTATATTGATGTTGATTGGGCATGATGTATAGATGATTGAAGAAGTACCAATGGGAGTGCATTTTCTTGGGAGATAGATTCGTCTCTTGATTCAGTAAGAAGCAAGAATCTGTGTCCTTATCCACTACAAAAGCTAAGTATATTGATGTAACATATTGTTGCACCCAAGTTCTTTGGATGAAGAAAACCTTGAAGGATGTAAAGGTGGTGAAAGATGAACCCATTCCCATATTGTGTGATAATACCAGTGCAATTAACATTTCCAAGAATTTGGTGATGCATTCAAGAACCAAACACATTTCTATCTAGTATAAATTTCTAAGAGAGAAGGTTGTATAAAAAGACGTTAGATTGGAGTATGTTCCTCCTAATGATCATATTACATATATCTTAAATAAGGAACTTTCAAAGAATAATTTTGAGTATCTTTGATAGAAGTTAGGTGTAATTTCTCCTCCTTACTAGATGCATAGTTGGTGCATCTATCTACGGGGATTAATTCAGGATATATCCTTATGCCTAGACTGATAGTGGCTTCCTCTCAAGGGGAGATGGTAGTGGTTGTTGACAAAGGATCCTATTAGTTTCTTCAAGGAGTGTATGTACATAAAAGGGGGAGAAGGTTGAATGTTCTTAGAGGGAGCTTGAAAAATAATACAATTTTTGAAAATGTGCATATATCGGGGGAGAATTTTTTGTTTCTTTCCAATGAAGATATTTTTACCTCCTTTATCTCAAAGGTGTAGAATGTGTAGGTGTGTGTTTCCATCAATGCTAAAGGGAGAGATTGTTGGCATTGGTTGTCATTGATTTTAACACTTGGGAAGATTGTTGCACATATGATTGTGAGATTTTTGTGTGTTTGGCATTGGTTTTCATTGATGCCAACACTTATTTAGGGTTTTCATTGATGTTGTGCTAACAGTGAAGTTGTTGATGTTCATGGTTGGATGTCATACCTTTTTTTATGAAAGTAAAGATGTATTGAGTATGGTTGTTGTCAGCAAAGATGATATCATGATGATGTATTAATATGATGATTAAAAGCATTGAGATAAGGATTAGAAGTAATTTTGATATTGGAGAGATGTTGTTGAAGGTATTTAGTATGTTGTATTCTCTCTCTTGTTATTCTTGTGGAAGTTTTGGTCTCTACAATTTGGTGAAGGTTTCTTCTACAAGAAGTTGCTTTGAATACTATTTGGGAGAATTCTCTTCATTCCTTTGCCTTTTGAAGATTCACTCTTGCAATTTGGGATTCGGTGTCTATGTTATGTGGATGTTGCACTCCTATATTTTAAGGTCATCTGTATTACCAAGGAGGTTTTTGGTAATTGCAGAAGGTTGGAAATTTTGTTGGTTATCTAGACTAGTCCAAAAAATCTCTACATTTCTCCATATTGATGTTTTTGATCTTGTAATTTGGTGAAAATTCTCCTAGTGTTTGTGTAGTGTCTTAGTTAAGTTTTTAGGTGTTGGTGTTTAATGAAAGTTAGTTTATTAATGTTCCATCTCATGGTTGTGTATTATGTGCTTTTGGAATGAAGTTTTATGTTCATATTTCATTTGTGGTGTTTGTTTGTGGCATGAAAATTTGAAAGAAGTATCTAGAAGTTTTTTTGGATGTTCATGGAACATCTCCTTGTGATCCAAATATCAATGGTTGATCTCTTTGGTGTCACATATTTTTTGATTTGGTTTTTTGGGTAATTTATGGATGTTTGGTCGACAAGGCTTGTTTTCTTGCTTGTACTATGTGCTTGGGGGTCTGCACCAATAATTGAGGTTATGTTAAGATGTATTTGGGTCTTGACCTATCTTTTAAAAAACCGCATTGAGAAAATTCAATTGAATATGTGTTTTTGGGCCGAATGGTATTGTGCTACACATTTTCTTGTTACTGACTTGGGTTGTTGTGTGCTAGTGTGTAATGTTTGGGATCACATTGGAAGATGTAATAAGATTTTTTTTGGCTCTCTCTATCTTCTGGATAGGACCACATTATGTTTTTTGTGGCTGACTTGTTGAGGTTATTGATTATATTCTATTCTAGCTGACCTAATCAAGGTTTTATGATCTTACAAAAGATATAAATAAATAAGTATTCAATTGCAAGATGAGAGCAAGTGTGTGGTGGTGTGTGAGTATGGAATAATTCAGTGAGTTATGAATAAATAAATATCATATGAGATTTAATGCAGTAGTCAACAAAGTGTATTGTTGAAAAATGTTGTAACTTCATATTTTTCATGTATCATGCTATCAAACAGTGAGTCTCTTTAGTAGGTCCTTGTAATTTGTATCTTACCCTAGAGTTGTGTGCCTTAGTATTGCAAGTCTTTTGTATCTTGTACTAAGGTTGTGCACCTTAGCTTGAAATTCCTTCATGGAGTGGTGTACTTCCTTAGGTAGTGAGCCTTAAAACAAATTGTAATTTTGTAAGCAATGAGATTCCTATATTGAGATATTTCCCTCTGTGGTTTTTCCCTTCTTGGGTTTTCCACGTAAATTTGGTGTTATCTTGTGCACGTTTGTTAATCTCCTTATCTTTCGTTGTTGCTGATTTGTTTAAGTGTTGTTGATTTGATTAAGATTTGATGATCTTGTTAATAGTTTGAATTTATATATTTCTGAAGGTTTTAAGATAAATAGGGTTTAAGTTTTCATAGATACTGATTCACCCCCCCTCTTAGTATCCAAGTGTGTTAAAAATTTTTATGGGTATGGGTCTTGCCAATTGAATTAACTACATCATAAAATGATTTATTTTGTATTATGTGTTATAGGATGATGAGTACTTAGGTTAGTTTTCTATTTATCAACATTTATTCAAAATGTAACTTTAGGAACATAGGAACCCTACCTCCTTACCTTTCTATTGGGTTGAGCAGGGATTTGAGTTGGCAATAGGGATCCTAGATATGGGTAAGGGAAAAAGTATTTTCAAAAGGAGTGGGGCCCTACTATCTATAGGCACCCCTATACTCTTATTATCTAGTCTTTCATGTGAGAAAAATTATGACCTATATAATATAAGTGGGTCATCCACTTAGTCCTTCCTCTTGTTATGTTGGAGTAGCACTAATCATATGATATTATATAAATCCTACTTTATCTCTCTCCTCCCCACTCGATTGTATAATGAAATATAACCGATAGAAAATTATCAAATTATAGTCTTTCTTTATACTTTTGAGTAAATAAATAATTTAAATCATTATTTTTACAAAATTTCTCCTTACATGAACTCAACACATGGTTAAAGGTAGGGTTTGGAATGGATTAGGGGATTCAAAAGGCATAATTAATTCTAAAATATAACCACTAGTATATTTAGAGCATATGGAGTAGAGAAAAATAAATAAATAGATAAAATAATTGAGAATCCACTTTAACAATATAAGGAGAAAAGATCCCCAAAAAAGGATACAAGGTAAAAATAAGATAGTATTCTAAGGCCCCTAACTATTATTCAAATGCTAATGTGTGGATAATAAATTTTTTCATTATTAAAACTCACTTGATAGTTTATAATAACTTTTTGTTTATATTATTGGAACAATATGAGCTTTCTTGAGGCCTCATACAAATTTAGAACCTTCGATATCTTTGAAAAATATTCTAGTAGTTATGGATTCAATAATACTCCTTAAAACTATTTTGTGATCATTTCAAAATGCTAGTGTTCTTAAAAAAACATTAATTTGAACTCATCTATATTCTACCAATTTATTGAGTTGAAGTTACGAGTCCACAACCTACAATGTAGACCTCCATATAGGTGTTTGTTAGCTAGCATGAAAGCCGGGCTATGAGTGTATGGGTCACTCTCATGCCTATTTTTTCCCCCAAATTCTCTCTTTCGCCATCCAAAATATTTTTTCTTTTTCTCTTATGAACTACAAACTACAACTTTCTACTTTAGAATAAATGTTATACCACTAATAGAGGTAAGTAAAACCTCTTCCCTATAGATCAACCTTTATTTTCTATGCATAGTGTGGAATCATAGGATCTTCGTGTTATGAATGATTAATTTTTTGGGGTATATTTTTATGGAAATTCCTACAAAGGAATCATGATGATATTTAAGAGAAAAAAATTATCATCAAATTGCTTCACACTGTATGTTTGTTGAATGCTTAAAAATGAGTATTATGATTATGGCCATAGGTGTAATGAAATGTAAGGATGAACTTGTATATCTTATTTAATTATGGAAATTGGTCTAAAACTCTTATACTAGAAAGTATATCATACCCTTAACTGTTATGTTTATTCCACTATGATTGCCTTTTGATTCAATACACACACTTGTGATAATTAAGCTTGGTTGGCAACCTTGTCACCCGAAAGTGTAAGGATGGATAAATCCAATCCATGCTAGCTTATGATTGGAAGAATTTGCAACACTTTATTTTATCTTTAACTACCTCCATCAATTCACCATTCACCTTAGAATACCTATTGGGTTGAGTTAATTTCAATTAGAATACCAATAAGTTTTAAGCTAGACATGACCCAAGAGTGAAACTTTGAGATACTTGAGAAGTGATAGAAATCCATTGGACCATGCTAATGATCAATTCTTGGGATACTACAAAGGATTAGTCAACATTCACATGGTTAATGAAGATGAAGGATTACCAATATCTACCCTAGTTATGATATGAGAATTGTTGAGTTGGTAGTTACTCTACCATGCAGGTAACAATAATAAGAGCTAGTCATTATATCCAGAGGGTTAATAGGTAGTCACTTATAGCATGGGGTCGATCGATGCCAAGTTCTACCCATATTATGAAGAAGCTAGTTGATAATATCACTAAGGTCATAGGGTGGTATATGTCTAAAACTACTTTTTCTTGGGCATACATACTTCTTGTTAGTGGGTGATAGAAGTTGGAATCTATTGGATTGGATAAATTCACTACTTGGGAAATATCTCTTGTTCCTATATGAATTTTTGGTACATTGAGGGTGGACCCTTGGTGTGGTATGGGATATGTTGAATCCTCTTCCCAATTGCTTGATTATTAATTGATCTTATTGGGTTGAGGATAGACCCCTAATGTAGTATGGGATACACCATCTCCTCTTCTCAATTGATCCTTGGTTAAAATCAATTATTTCTTGAGTCTATGATCTTGGCCCTTCACACGATTGTTCTTGAGATAACATGCCGGGTTTACTTGGTTGGGGTAGATGGGCCAATGGTTCACTTGGCTCAATTTTTTGTACCTATGAGGATAATGAATAGAAACCTAAGAATTTAGGATGATAATCATGCTCCAAGTAGGGTGATCTCATAATACTGGTTTATAATTTTTGGCCAAACTGGACACTAAACTGATTTTTTTAACTAAATCTTCACTTTTGGGCTCCTATAGCGGCTAAACCGTGAGGAATTTGAAGATGATGAAAACTATTGATTTGTTACATTTTTTCTAAAGATTCTAGATATATTTTTTTCTTTTTTTTTGGAATCAGTTTGCACTTATGTTTCCATCTCCTTCGAAAACTAGCTTTTTAAAAATATTTGCATTTTTAAGGAGTGACACTTACCGTATACAACATAACTTTTTTGCATGAAGGATAAAATTTTAATTTTTTCGAATTTAGATTTGTAACTATGATATCTAGCACTTCCATTTGGTTTAATAGTGTTTTATTAAATATTTTTTCCTTAATCAAGTTTCGAAGTCAAACCAATTACAATTGAAACATCGGTAGACTGTATACAACATAACTTTTTCTATTTGTATGATTTTTTTTTTGTTTTAATCGATCAAGGACATCAATACCTAGCCTGGACATATTTTGTAAAATTTTATTTTGATAATATGCTATTTTTCCACATGTGCACAACAAAGACCTTGATTTTCGGTGAAAAACCTATGTTTAATAAAAAAAAAACACAAACATAATAAAACCAAAACATATTAAAATTATATTCATTGGATAGCTCATTATAAGGACTACCATGATCAATTGAAGTAAATTTTAAATGAATTCATTTGATCTCCCAAAAGGTAAATCAAAAGTGATTTTTTATCAGCATTTTGATAGGTGTAAAGGAGACTCTGTTGTAGGTATGGTTTAAAACTAGCAGATTTCTATCCAAGGGGGTTTGATTTAAGGTGGTTTGATCAAACCCTCTTCAATTGAAATAATTAAAATGGAATTTTTTAAGGCTTAAATCATTATATTTCTAAAAATATGTGATTTCAACAAAAATCAGAATCTCCCAGAAATTGTAAACTAGCTTTGTGGGATCACCCAGTACCTGAACTTATGGCCTTTCCTCTTTGATTATTTTATTACATGGAATTGTAATTGTTTTAACTTAATCATCATGCTATTGATTGAATATGACTCTTGCATATACATGCTCATTTATATGTTTTGAAAAATTCCCTCATTCTTGGGTTATTACAACATAAAAAGGGGAAAAATCCAACAAACATATAAAACAAATACACAAGAAGAGACATATATTAGGAGATGCATAGTCCCAACATGCTTTATTAGAAAAAATAAGGTACAGTTCAAGGTATAGATATAGTTTTAGCTAGAAACCATATAATACCTTCATGGATCACATGCACTAGAAAAATATGTTGTAGGGTGATTCATAGCAGTTATAAAATTATATGTCATATAAATGCATAGGATAAAAATTTTAATTGTTGGGTGGTTCATATGCTAGAAAAAGTAAGCCATATGAAGCACACATGATAGCAAGGTCTAGTGGTAGGTATATTATATGACACTAATATAACAATAATGTGAGTGTGTGCATATATGTGAATGCACACATGAAGGTGCAAATGGATGCCCCCCTTAAAATGATTACATAGGATGGGAAGAAGTTAAAAAACCTTTAGGATACTAAATATGATCCTAAAGTCACCAAAAAATTATGTGTGCATATTTTATATATGTAAAATATGTCAATAAAATAAAGTTAACTCTTATTATATGTCTTTAGGTAGAGTGGGTGTAACTAGACAATGGTAGCAATGGGTGGAGTGGAATGATGTTAAATAAAAAATATTAAACACTAGACATACAAAATAATAAAAATATAAAACAAGTAAAATGTAATATTATGTGTGTGCATAATTATTTTCATTTAACTACAATGAATACAATGATCATAATGAAATTATTATGCTTAAATAAAATAATAGATAATACTCTTAAAATTTCTATATGTAAATCTGTAGTAAAAAATATTTTTTAAGTTTACAAAAATATAAAATATATGTTTTATTTAAATATGTATATCAAACAAAATAGTAAGTAATTTATTTTCTTCTTGATGGAGTGTGAAACATTACTCAAAAATCAAGAATACATCTCAAGTACACACATATTAATGTGTTTATTTAATTAAAACTAGCACTTGCACCTAAAGGAGGTTCAAGGATTACACTGATAGAAAACAATATGTATGTTGATATGTTAAAAAGTACATGTTTGTGCATGGGTGTGTATGAATTCCATGTGCTACAAATCCTAGTTGTATGTGACTATATTAAATAATTAACAATAACTGCTAAATAATGGACTGAAATAAACTTAGACAAATTTATATTTTTTTAAAGAAATTAATTATTATCTAATTTTAAAATATTTGCATACAAATTTAAAATATAAAGCAATGCAAATAAAAAAAAAAGAAAGTTGCCATCAAGTTAACAAAAAATATTACAAATGGAAATAGAATGTTCCCATCTACTGGAATAAGTGAGTTTTTGGAGGCTTTTACTAATAAATGACAACTAGTTTACCATTAAACGACATCTAAAATTTGTTTTTCGATGACTCAATAGTGGTTTGCAGGTGTGAGACTTGTTTTAGGCTCAACTATCACACTATATGTAGCCTATCGAGTAATTATTCAAAATATTCAACATTTGAATTTAAATTAAATAGAAATAAAGTCATTTTTCTTGGTTTGAATTGTGCTTTAAATATTTTAATTCTAAAAAAATTATAGATAAAAAAAATTCATTTGAATTTAAATTAAATAGAAATAAATTCATTTTCTTGGTTCACTATACTTTAATAATTTAATTCTAAAAAACTTCTAGATAAAATAAGTAAAATAAATAATTATACCCGAAGGACTTAATTTTATAAAAAATCTCTAAGTAAAAGAAGTAGAATAATTAATTATAGGAAAGGGTGGAGTCTAATGACATGAGCATATTGAAATAAAATAATTTTTAAACTAGCAATCACATCTTGCTGTGTAATGGGCACACTTAAGAGTTTTGGAAGGTTAATTAGGAAAAGTTTTGATCTATTTTTTGCAATTTGTGGTGTACATGAGGTTAATTGGTAGAGAGAGATATAATGAGATAGCTCAATATAATGAGATGGAGATATAAGGAGATGTGCAAGAATAAATATGGGTCTATCATTCATCCCTCTACCCACGCCTTTATGATTTATCATTTCGTCCATTTTTAAAGATCAAAGTACAAGGCTGACACCCACACATCAAGTGTTTGATTGGGTGGTCACAAAAGGATATAACTATAGAGGTCTAGGAGTTTAGGATGTAAAATAAAATTAGCCAAACAATATTGAAGTGACACCAAAAATCATAGATATATTTAAAAAACTTATAATTGTCCACAGACTCTTAAAATATGAAGATAACAATTCTTGTGCTAAAGAAGTGTTCCTTCAAGAGCATGAAGAATATATACAAATTGAATTATTGAAATGAGTTTCTAGGAAAAACTATGTATATTTTGTTTTCATTAGTGGTTCTAAATAGAATAGAGATCAATTGTTGAAACAAAATGGACAACCAAAAATGTTTCATGATTGGGCGAAAGAAGGGTATTTTGTGGGTTTGCGATGCTATCAATTTTTATCTACCACTACATATGCTACTATATCTATTAAATTGTAAGGGAGATTCTAGTCTATCACAATAAATACTCCTACAAATTTTGAATCTACTCATACATATGCTATTGTGGAGCCTTCCATATTCCACGTGTTTGGTACATCGATAATTTTTCATTGAAAAAGTGTTAGTAGTTTGAAAGTTGTAATAAGAATAATACGTATTGGTGCAAGCACCAATTTTACCTTGGCCCCAACAAATATGAGTTTTTTTAAATTTTTGTTTTTAATACAAATTTTATGGCTATAAATTAGCCCGTGAATGCCTTCTGCTTGCAATATATTGAAATCTTTCACCTCAACAAAGGACTTAATGAGCAATTATCTACAATATGTTACCACTGTCATGGACACATGATGTGATAATTTACTCACTAGGCTTGATATCCTATATATATGTATGTATTTCCCTTATTACCTTATATATGGATATCTATGAATAAATCCAAACAAAGTGTTTCAAAAAACCTATGTAAGAAATTTTTATATACTAATGCAACAAATTATCTCTATTTCTTGACCTCTAAATCTATAAACTTGATGTCCTTACTTTGGAATTATCCTTTTGTGAGATTTCCTATCTTGTCAAAGGCTATAATTTTGAGCTTCCCTAAGGCTTCTAGAAACCCTCCACCTTTGATGAGAAGGTAGAGCCTTGCAGTAGTGGCTAGGCCACAAGTAATAGCAGCAAGGGTGGAGATGACAAGAGCATAGGGGCAAGAAAATATGGAGGGGAAAAGAGGAAGATATGTAAAAAAAAGACCAAAATTTTCCATAATTAACCTTCTTAAGTTGGCAACATGGACTATGTGATTTGTCTCCAAGTAGTGTAGGTTGCATGTTATAAAGCTTCATTTATTCTCACCCAAAAAAATATGGGTAAAGTTCTTTCTAGTCAATGCATTGATAAGGAATTCAGTGTAGGGTGATATGGAGGTATGATGGATACCATGTAGCATATAATTATTTTTTTCAAATATTTTTTAGTGGTA
Organism: Sequoiadendron giganteum; assembly: GCA_007115665.2. NCBI lineage: Eukaryota > Viridiplantae > Streptophyta > Pinopsida > Cupressales > Cupressaceae > Sequoiadendron > Sequoiadendron giganteum. The sequence continues at coordinate 653,390,331 of CM021101.1, read as the reverse complement.
AGCTATGTTGTACTCCACATTTTAACTTGATACTAATACAATTATGTGATGATATAAATGGGCCCTTCTTTTTTAACGAGATGAAATATTCATAGCTTTTATTATGCTAAATTCTAGTTCATTGGTGTCTTGATACATATGTACTAGAATATTTATTATCTATAAATATTAAAAATTACTTATATATCAAAACAACTCTTAGGAAAGCAATGGCCATGAAAATGTATTTGACTTGTTTTGAAGAGAAGATGTCTCTTTATTAAAAATTTCATTTTATTATTCTTTGGCATGTCATTAGTAAAATCTATGTAACATAACTTAGTGTATATAGAAAGAGATATCTAGAGCATGGAGAAGAGAGTTAATAGAAATCGAGGGTAAGATAGAAAAGTGGGAGAGAGGGGGCAAGAGAGAAAGAGAAACAGAGTGATTGAAGAGACAAATTTTGAAATACCATCAATATGCAACGATAATGTAATATAAAAGATGATTTTATTTATATATACAAATGTTATTATTTTCTCTCTAACAAAAATAAACAAACCTCATTATGTGAGTGTATCGAATGACATGTGTATGTGTCATTTACAACATAAACACAATTGTAATTTTTTTTACTTCTTCATATATAAATTATAAGAGTTTATTTCTAATTAAAATCACACAGATTGAAATCAAAGTAGATTAAAAAATATTTGTGAATTCACAAATCTATTAGCTATCTTACCAGACAAAATATATAATTATAAATGAGATAAAATATACATACATTTCTATAGAATTATATACCCTGAATTTGTAATGTATAATTTGGAACACATAATTAATCACAAATGGTTGACCTAACATTGGAAAGAGATAATACAACTAGTCTAAACAAAAATTCTTTAGAAAATGACAAGAGTAATTGTAAGCCACCTTTATCATTTATTACTAGTCAAGCATATTTCCATTTACTTTAAGTGTTCCTCACCTTTAAAAGTCTTTTTCCAATCCTCCTTCACCTCATCCACCTTTTAATTTCAAACCTATGCATGTTTGGTGATTTGTTTTTAATGAAACACACATATTATCATAAAACATGTTTGTATATAAGTAGTATTTTGCATTGCAATTTATTCATCTAATTTTATGAAGCCAACAAAATAGTCTAGATTTGAAGGGAAAACAGGCATGGATCTAGAGACCCAACAGTGTGGAATACATTCCCTAAACAGTAATACAACAGAGGAGAAGAGCATAAACTAGTTTCAATCGCATTCTAAAACTACTTGAGATGAATACATGCAAGTAAAATAGATAATATAAATTAGCAATCACAAATTGACACAAGATATACATGGGAAAACCTTTTCAGGTAAAAAACCCACCACACAAAGTCCAGACTATTTGTATTACAGTAACAAAACAGTTACATATGAAAAATACAGTCTTCTCTGATCAACTCACAACAACACTACTTGAATTATATCTAGCTCCTCTCTTTTCTCACTGTTACAATGTTCTATATAACATACAGTTTGAACCCCATTAGTCAACCACCGATCTCAAGTATAAATCATGTCTGATTCAGTTTGCACCAATGATCTGCCCATACCGATCTCTTTACATCGAGCCACCTAGGTCATAACTTCATTACCTAAAATGGGTCCTACCCGCCACCTTGAATCGACCTGTAATTACTGTTGTTACGACTTTGGCCTCTAGCCAATTATCGCTTTGACACTGAGCCACGTGTTTGGATTTCATTCGCTAACCGCTTCTGCCACTGAGTCCAAATTGGTCAAACCAGTCAACGAGCTCAATTGAGCTCTCCACAGTCCCTACCGCGCTACTGTAGACTCCATCTTACCAACTTGTGGTATGGTGGTAAGACATCCAAGTCCATCTGAGCTTTGTTGCTCATTCTACCGTGCTACTGCTTCTGGCTTCAAGGTTCACCGTGGTACATCGGTAGCCAACAAGGCTGACCATTGTATAGTGGTAGCCGACAAGGCTGACTGCTGGTTATCTTACTGCGGCCACCACGGTTAGCCTCTTGGATGGCCGCGGTAAGGCGATAACTGCCAGCTAGGCTGCTTGCGGCCTTACCACACCCACCGCCATCAACCTCTTGGCTGGCCACTGGTGGCCTTACCGTGGCCACTGCGGTCAACCTCTTGGCTAACCGCGGTATGGCGGTAACCGCCAGCCAGGCTGTTGGCGGGGTAAAAGCACAAAGTTGTGTCACACTTTATAAAGGAAATGGCCAATGCTGATCCAACTTTTAAACTTGAATCACTAAAAAGTAGCATATATGTTTTGAATTTTTAAATGATGTAAACTAGTAAAATATGTATTTTTTATAAGAAATTAAAAAATTATTTTAAACTAGTTTTTCATAAATTAACACTATAATTTAGTTGCTGATAAAATGCTGAAAAATGAAGTTGCACGGGACGTCAAACTTTTTATAGTAAATTTTTTTTTTTTCTTTCAAATTGTTTGTGTGTATTTATAACTTGAAACTTTAGTGCATGGATATATTTTTTTCCAATTTTGATAAATATATATTTTTGTATAAATATTAAAATGTGCGTGAAAAAAAAACAATTGTTTCCATCGGATGTCAACATTCATATTAAATATTTATCTAAAATGGAAAAAAAATTATACCATCTTGAAATAGATTCTTTTATTTAGTGCATCATTTTTTTTCAATTTGTTTTAATAAGTTTTAGTATTTTTCCTTGGCATGGTAATCAACCTAATATTTTTTTGTTGATAACCTACTTTTAGTATAAATAAAAATATCAATACAAATAATAACTAAACTATTAAAATAAATATATTTTTGAAAACTACACTTATGGATCTACAAAAGGGTATTTTGACATTTTAAAAAAAAATTTATTTACATGAGGAGGAGTTATTAGAACTTCAGGTTTTTTAATTTTTTTTTTTTGTTGGTAAATTTGACTTAAAGTGGTGCTCCATATATTTTTAGCCAACAATTTTAGTTGAATAAACTGTGGAAGTATCTAACTTAGCTAGAACAAATCTTAGTAGGTCATATGTTTGACCAAAAATGATTTTGAGTTAGAAATACTTAAATTCAGTTGTGTTGATATGTTGGCTGAAAGTGTGACACAAATTTGTGCTTTTACCCGGCGGCCTTATCGCGGCCACCGCAGTCAGCCTCTTGGCTTGCCGTGGTAGGGCGGTAACCACTAGCTAGGCCGTTGGCAGTCTTACTGCGGCCACTGCGGTTAGCCTCTTGGCTGGCCATGGTAGGGCAGTAACTGCCAGAACTATAACTGCTAGAGCCAGATAAAGCCGTTGCGGTAAAGCAGTAAAGGCCGAAAAGAGAACAATTTAACGCTAAGGGAGAAAGAAGGGGCTACACGACTGGAAATTGAGACATAGATTCTCAAACAACTCCCACTTGGTGAACATTTCCAGCAACCCCCTTTGCAACAAAATTCACTATCTGTCATAGGCCCCCAAGGCTCATCGATTTTGTGCACCATCTAAACTCATTGTGCTAACTGGCTTTGTCAAAGCATCTACAACATTTTCCAAGGTGTCCACCTTTTCTAGACTGATCTTGCCATCTTCAACCATATCTCTTTAAAAATGATATTACACGTCAATGTGCTTGGTTCTGGCATGAAAGGTATGATTCTTTGCCAAACAAATGGCACTTTGACTGTCACAGTAGATTGAAATCTGCCTAGCCTTGAATCCAATGTTCGAATACAAATGGTTTAACCAAACAACCTCTTTATAGGCATGAGTTGCAGCCATGAACTCTGCCTTTGTCATGGATAAAGCAACTACAACCTGTCGCTTGCTCATCCAATTGATTGCTCCACCATTCAACATTAAAATGTATCCACTGGTGGATTGCCTGCTATCAATGACCCCTGCCCATTTTGAATCAACATACCCACGAATGTTGAGAGATTTTTGTGATACAACCAAATTTCCATGGTAACACAATGCATAATTTGAGGTCCCTTTCAAATACTTGAATACTCTCTTCACAACATCCCAATGTGATCTTCCCGGATTCGCCATAAATTGACTTAGAACTCCCATTGATTGGACAATGTCTGGTCTTGTACAAACCATAACATAGATTAAACTACCAACAACACTTGCATAAGGCATAGTGGTCATGTACTCCATCTCAGTAGCAGTCTTTGGACAATCTTCAATAGACAGCTTAGTTCCATGCATGATTGGAACAACAAGATGCTTGCAGTCATCCATGCTAAACCTCTCCAGAATAGTCTTCACATACTTACTTTGAATGACCCAAATATTTATGCTTGTTCTATCCCTGGTAATCTCCATTCCAAGAATGTACCTAGCTGGACCAAGATCTTTCATTTTGAACTTTGCAAACAACTGATATTTAAGATCATAAATCATAGTCTTGCTATTTCCAATGAATAACATATCATCCACATACAGGGTAATAACAAGCACACGATCATTATCAGATTTATAATAAATGCAATGATCAAATTTTGATCTCACAAATCCAATTGACAACACAAACGTGTCAAATTTTTGGTACCACATTCTAGGAGATTGTTTTAAACCATAGAGAGATTTATTTAATTTTCAAACCAGGTTTTGGTTACCTCTTTCAACAAAATGCTCAGGCTGGGACATGCAGATTTCTTCTTCCAGCTCACCATGGAGAAACGCTGTCTTCACATCCATCTACTCAATTTCAAAATCATACATAGTTGCTAAAGACAATAGGAATCTTATGGATGTTAGCTTTGCTACAAGGGAAAAAATCTCTCCATAATCTATTCCCTCAATTTGAGAAAAACCCTTTGCAACCAACCTAGCCTTTTACTTCTCAACACTTATATCAAGGCCTGTCTTCTTTTTGAATATCCACTTACAACCAACAAGCTTTCACCCTTTAGGCAGTGGTACCAAATTCCAGGTATCGTTCTTTTTCAAAGAATCCATTTCTTCATTCATGGCCTCCAGCCATGCTGATTGCTTCTTTAACAGTCCTAGGTTCATCAGTGCTGGTAATTAAAGCATAGACACTGTTTGAATCTAACATAGAGAAACCATACCTATTAGGTTGCATTTTTTCTCATGTATATCTTCTTACAGGCTGAGGTTCTTCTTCATCATCAGAACTTCCAGAGCTGCTTAAGCTCTCCTCAATCTCAAGTACACCATGCAACTCTTCCCTTTCTCGAGTTTGAGGAATTTCAACTACATCTTTCTTGTCACTCTGATTTGTCCGAAGCTGCTGATCACTAACTAAAGGTTTTAGCTCATGGAATATCATGCTTCTGTTGTATAAAACCTTCTTAGTAATAGGGTTCCAAAGCTTGTATCTTTTCAAACCAACTCCATAGCCGATGAGAATAAATTTGACAACCTTGTTATCCAATTTAGATCTCTTTTCATTTGGCACATAAACATATGCCTCACAACCAAACACACGAACATGCCTTAGAGAGGGCTTCTTACAAGACCATGCTTCCAAAGGTGTCTTGTCAACAAGAGCTGAACAAGGAGATCTATTTATCAAATAACATGCTGTAGCGACAACCTCAGCCCCTAACTTCTGCTCCAGACCAGCACCACTCAACATACTCCTTGCTTTTTCCATCAACGTCTTGTTCAACCTTTCAGCAACTCCATTTTTCTATGGAGTGTAAGGAATTTTCTTGTGCCTTTTAATTCCATGATCAGTGCAATACCTTTCAAAATCTGCAGAACAAAATTCATCGCCATTGTCTATCCTCAAACACTTAATTTTCCTTCCAGTCTGATTCTCAACCAAAGATTTAAATTCTTTAAACCGACTGAACACTTTTGATTTACTTTTAATGAAGTATACAAATGCCCTTCTCGAATAGTCATCAATAAAAGAAATATAATATCTAGACTTTGATAACGAAGGAACATTAACTGGACCAAACACATCAGAATGAGCATAATCTAGTATACCAGAAGATTTGTGAGGACTAGAATAAAAAGAAACGTGGTGTTGTTTTCCATAGATACAATGTTTGAAAAAATAAACTCAAGGTTACAATCATCAAACCCTTCTACAAGATCTTTATTCTTCAAGGTTTTTAAACCTTTCTCACCAATATGACCAAGTCTGTGATGCCACAACATAGTCTTCTCAAGTGGGAGTTTTACCTCAATAGCATTTGCAGCCAGAGAAGAGTCTTCATATTTCTCTACAGGTGCAACATTGCATGGCTTTACAGAGGCACTGTTACAAAGAACAGGTCATGCATGTAGCTTGTACAGAGTGCCAGTATGGACACCCTTAGCCAAAACCATTGCACCTATAGCCATTTTACATCCCTTACTTGAAAAAGAAACTTCTACACCAACATCATTTAACTTAATGACAGAAAGAAGATTTCGAGCTAGACCTAGTATGTGAAGTACGCCACCAATACCTTTGACTCTCTCGCCAGGAAACTGAATTCTGACTCTTCCTCTGCCAACTATCTCCAACGTTGAATCACTTGCCAAGTATACCTTTCCACCGTCATACTTCTCATATTTAGAGAACCAGTCTCTATTGGACGTCATGTGAAAAGAAGCACCTGAGTCAACCAACCAAACATCATCTGATGCCTGAGTTGTCAAGACTACTGCAATGAAGGCGTCTACATCACTTTGAGAAGATTCATTTTTAGAAGCATTCTTCTTCTTCTTCTCCTTGCAGTCCTTCCTGATATGACCAGGTTGCCCACAGTTCCAACATCTCACCTTGAAATTTTTACCAGGAAACTTTGATCTCCTTGTAATGACCTAAAATCTTCTTGGAAACATTCAACAAACTATTAGTTGTACCTGCAAGTTAATATAAATCAAATAATGGAATACAATAGAGAAATAACAAGAAAAGAGATGAATTAGATAGATCTCACCCATGTCTTCTCTCCTCCATGCTTCACTTCCATTATACCTTCTTGGGATTGCTATAATAGTATGATGTCGTCAGATTTGTGAGCAATCCTATAATGTCTAGCCCTAGCCAATGCCTTTGAAGGATTTGAAATCTAAACTATTGCAATGTAGAAGGTTATTCCTATTATGAAAATAGTAAAACAAGTAAAAGCCTAGAATGCCTATAGTAAAAGTATCTCAAGCAAATGAACATTGATCCGAAAATGAGGTCAAGATTGTCATTTTATAGAAAATGCAATCTTGAATGGACAGACAAGATGAGAGATTGAGGAATAGCCTAGAATCAAAGGTCAAGATTCAATAAGTGATGCAGAGTTAGGAGGATTCAACAACATATCTCACAATCCTTCAAAATTAATCCAAATCAATCTTTGTATAACACATTCTATTATTCATTCTATGTCACATTGGAAACATAACCATGGTAGCCCAAAAGAAAACTATTTCATTTTTCCCAAAACTGCAAACCCTAGACAGGGTTCAGACCTACCCTCACTAATATGATCATAACTTATTCAAATCTTAATGAAATTTGATGAGACTTGAAGAAAATGAAAGTAGATTAATATAGGAACAACATAAAATTGGTTTCAGACCCAAAATATGTACTTTAAAATCCGTTTCATCACATTCTTTCAGACTGTAAATTCTGCACAATATTGTTAAAATAGGCAGTCTCACCAAAATAATCATATCTTCCACAAAACTCAATAAAATTGAATGAGACAAAAATATTTGGAAACTAGAAACAAATAGCTTTCCATCCATATATGATACTTCATTAATTGAGTGCATATCAGGCCGTACAAACCACAACTTCAACCTGGAAACAATGTAAAATCAGAAAATGCACACAAACTTGAGGTTGCCATTTATCAAACTTCACAAATAATGTCTCCAACCTCTCCATTCGAGTTTTGGAGGATGTAATTATATATTTACAACCAAAACCAACTATTTTCAACCACCTTTTAGTTAGTTTGTTGACAAAACACCTTAATGACACTTTTGACAAGTTGCTTGACAACTTTCTTAAGCAACTTTTACAATTTTTACAATATGGAACAACTTTAAACATTATTTGACAAATGACTTCAAATATTACTTCCTAAGACTCAAACACCTATAAAATGGTTTTATAAACCTTATTATAAGACCCAATACATAAAATAGAGCAACTATTTACAAATGGCCTCATGGAGGCAAGAAATCAAATAGGTGCTCCTGCACCAAACTCCCGAGGGCAAAAGAATTCAAGCCCCTTTGAATTGTATTCTTCTTGATCTTCCAATTCCTTTGCACTTTTTCCTTTGTCTTTTGAACCTGAAAATTATTCTTTATCCAAAGCATTAGTAACATAATGAAATGAAACAAACTTTCTACCATAATACCTCCATCATTCATCAATCCTTTGCAAACCTCTATGACCAATTCATCCATGATCACTCCCTTAATCAACTCAACGTCTTCAATTCCTGAAATCAAGTTTCTTATCTCAATGATACATCCACCTTCTTGAATTGGAATGTCTGAAACAACTTTAAATTCTTCATCTTCATGCTTAGGAACATCTTTGTCTTCATTTAGGAATTCTTCATGTGCATCTTCATATGCTTCTTCTTCCTCTTTCATCTTCTCATTTCTTCTTCTTTTCACAATCTTCTTTATAGGCCAAACCATCTTCCTTTTCAATTTAAAATTCCAACTTGTCTCTTGTTTCATAATTTGTTCTATCCTCTTCATAGATTCTTGGAACTCTTTATCCAACCTCTTCATTTCTTGCTTCAACTCAGCAATTTCCCTATCCATCTTTGCTTGTCTTTTTCTCTTCTTTCTCTCCTCCTCTGCTTGCAAATGCCTTCTAAAGTTCTCCATATTTTCTAGATGGTCTCAGCAAGTCTCTCCTTGCTCACAACTCACTTTTCTATCTTCCTTCTCAATGGCAGCAATCAGGTTCTCACATAACCTGCAACCAACCAAAACACAACTACAAAACCACAATACCAAAACCAATTTCTTTCTCAGCCCAGACCTTTTGCTGAGCTCTGATACCAATCTGATGCAGAGTTAGGAGGATTCAACAACATATCTCACAATCCTTCAAAATTAATCCAAATCAATCTTTGTATAACACATTCTATTATTCATTCTATGTCACATTGGAAATATAACCATGGTAGCCCAGAAGAAAACTATTTCATTTTTCCCAAAACTGCAAACCCTAGACAGGGTTCAGACCTGCCCTCACTAATATGATCATAACTTATTCAAATCTTAATGAAATTTGATGAGACTTGAAGAAAATGAAAGTAGATTCATATAGGAACAACATAAAATTGGTTTCAGACCCAAAATATGTACTTTAAAATCCGTTTCATCACATTCTTTCAGACTGTAAATTCTGCACAATATTGTTAAAATAGGCAGTCTCACCAAAATAATCATATCTTCCACAAAACTCAATAAAATTGAATGAGACAAAAAGATTTGGAAACTAGAAAAAAATAGCTTTCCATCCATATATGATACTCCATTAATTGAGTGCATATCAGGCCGTACAAACCACAACTTCAACCTGGAAACAATGTAAAATCAGAAAATGCACACAAACTTGAGGTTGCCATTTATCAAACTTCACAAATAATGTCTCCAACCTCTCCATTCGAGTTTTGGAGGATGTAATTATAGATTTACAACCAAAACCAACTATTTTCAACCACCTTTTAGTTAGTTTGTTGAAAAAACACCTTAATGACACTTTTGACAAGTTGCTTGACAACTTTCTTAAGCAACTTTTACAATTTTTACAATATGGAACAACTTTAAACATTATTTGACAAATGACTTCAAATATTACTTCCTAAGACTCAAACACCTATAAAATGGTTTTATAAACCTTATTATAAGACCCAATACATAAAATAGAGCAACTATTTACAAATGGCCTCATGGAGGCAAGAAATCAAATAGGTGCTCCTGCACCAATAAGGCAACCTCAATTAGGGTTAGGGAAAAATACCCATAGGTGTAAATAAGATTTAATTAAATGAATTAAATCTAGACTGAATGTGATAGTGGAGATGAAATTAGTAAAAATTAGAAGACAGGAGGATGAGATTTTAGAAAATCAATAATTTTGGAAATTACTTGATTTGTAGAAGAATATTTCCCTTTTGAATTAAATTAATTCAAAATAGAAGATTTTGTGAGGTAATTAGTAATTGATTTTTGAAATTAATTACTAAATGAATAATCAGTTAAGTATGTGAGATATTTTTAAATGATTTGCTTTATTTAAAAATATAGAAGTGTCACATGCCCTAATTAAATAATTAAAATAATTATTTAATTTAGAAGAAGTAGTTAATTAATTAAATAAATAAATGAATTTATTTAATTAAGAGAGGATTTAGGAATTAGTGACATATTAAATAGATATATTAAAATATATTAATTTAATAATCAAGAAGACATTTATGATAAGGATTAATTAAATAAATTGATGTCTTTATTTAATTATTAAAAAACTTTGATAATTAGTGACATATTAAATTAAATAAATAAGATTTATTTATTTAATAATCATGAAGAATGAAAGTTTATGAATTAATTAAATAATCATGAATTATTTAATTAATAGTTGAATGTGGGTTAGGGACATAATTCAAATGTTACAATTATGCTAGGATGGAAAGTGGTAAAATAGTGTTCGCAGGCCTAGGTCATTTTTAGGTATCTACATTTGCCCCTCTTTGTCATAATGCAACTTGTTGCATTGTGGCAAAAAAAACAAGTCCAGAATATGCCCCAGCGAAGGTATGGAATGCCTATGCCCCCTTGGGAAAATTTTTGAATTTTGACCCGGGGTCAGAAAAATTTAGAAAATGTCCCGATTAGCTCAGTTGATGACCAAATAAGTAATGGCCCAAACGATTTCAAAAACGGAGGACGCCAAGTCAGCTAAAATGCCAGTTAGAGGTCGTCAAATGAGCCTCCAGTACAACCTACTAGGTCAAAACCCTAATTTTCAGTCTATAAATAGGTTGAAAAAGTTAAACCAAATGTCATTTTCTCATTTATTATATAGAAATTTTTAGAAATCGGAGCTCTGAGCGAGGATGGTGATTCCTACGACTACACACTGTGGATATCACATGTGCTCATTCCGACGACCCGAGGGCGCAAGTGCACTGGTGAGTACCTTATCCAACTTGTCAAATTTTGATTTTGATGCATTTATGAGGGTAAAATGGGGGGAAAACAATTGCGGTGCGACGCAAATGCTATCACGAAAGCCACAAACGCCTTCGCGTTCGTCGCATTTGAGTGCGTCGCGACGCAAGTGTGACGGGTAAGATAGATTATTTGTGTGATTACGCATTCGCAAGCCGACATGACACAATCGAATAAGTGCGACGCAACCGAAAAAGTGTGACGCAATAGTCAGATTGTGCAACGCATTTGCAAAATTGTGACGCATTTGACATGTCGCACGACGTATGTGCTATTGAATCGCGCATTTGATAATTAGACTGACGCATTTGTTGTTTGCTCGCGCATTTGCTGGTCATAACGACACATTTGCCTTATTGCAACACATTTGGCTTGCTCTGTGCTGCAATTGAAATGTTGTAACGCATTTGAAGTCAACCCGACGCAAATGATGTTGACCAAAGTTGACTTTTGTTGACTTTTCTGAGATTAACTTTTATTTACCCTTGACCTATCAAGTAGTACGAAAGTGTCCATGATGTTGCTTAGTATGTGCTAATTCTTCCCCTTTCCTTGTGCAGAGTCGGCTGGTGCCTATTTATACACGAGAGTTCCGGCCAGCTACTTATGCTTTCCGAGATCGTCTCAGCGATAGACAGAGGCAGCGGCTGATGGCCCTAGGCCTATACCATGTTACGTATATGCCCGTTATTCGGGAAAACAGAGGTTTGCTTGCTGGTCTTTGTGAGAGATGGCATTTTGAGACCTGTTCATTCCACCTGCCTACTGGAGAGGTGACTGTGACTTTGGAGGATGTTTACTGCATTCTCTGCATTCTGATCAGCGGAGAGAGGGTGGTCTATGACCCACACCAAGGGCGATAGGTCTTGACAGAGAGATATGAGGGTACCGATGGTGCGCAGTTGGCTTTAGACGGTTATGAGATCAATTGGGACATTGTAGCCGACCGATTTCCCCGAATCAATGCCATACTCATGACCCTGATCATCGGATTGCTAATCCTAGATCATCGTGGTCACAGATTTCCTATTGGATGGGGGGATGTTCTTGTTCGCATGAGGTCATAGAGGACTGTTTTCGCTTGGGGGCCATGCTTGTTGGCCATGTTGTACCACTAGTTGCATGAGGTAGTCTATCTCCAGGGGCACAATATCAGTTGTGGGACCACCCTACTCATGATTTGGGTATGGGAGCATATTCCCGTCTTTCAACCGCCAATATAGATGCAGTAGTTAGGTGATGGGATGCCATACGTTTATCTGTATGCAGGGTCAGTTAGCTAGACTTGTGTTGGAGATACCGGGTACTGGCCTCATCGGATTGATACGATGATCAACTTTGTTTGGAGGCCGTATAGAGATTGTGATCAGTGGGCAAATGAGGATGGCCACTTGTCCTTTTGCAGATAGTTTCGGTACCTTATTGGCTGCACGATGCAGACACAGCGGATCATTGAGATGTACCTACCCCAGCGGGTACTATGGCAGTTTGGGGAGTTGCAGATTGTGCTAGTAGGCACAACACAATATGCTCGATCTTCCAGAGAGACCATGTGGGGGCCGCCCATATCAATGACCATGGCAGAGCAATAGGTTGACAACTTAGTGGCCATTCAGTGGGTATGGAGAGGGGGTGCAGCAAATGCAGGCACATCGGCCGAGTTTGACACCTGGTGGTAGGTTCACAAGCCCATTCCTTTGATAGATCCAAATGGTCCACCGCCCATTGATCGGAGATCAGTTATTCTATGAGTACAGAGGAGAGGTCAGGGTGGCAGAGATGGAGGGAGAGATGGAAGAGGTGCCAGGGGTAGAGATGGAGGTAGGGATGGAGGCCAAGATGGGGGAGATGGAGGAGGTGGAGGCGACGATGGTGGTGAAGGAGATGGAGGAGGTGGGGGAGATGGCAAGGGTGCCAGGAGGAGGAGAGATGACTGAGGGCGGAGGCAGCCCAGGAGAGTGAGACAGAGAGTGGGTGGTGTACCATTATCACCCATTCGGGAGGAGGGGGAGGAGAGATAGCGGGAGGTAAGAGCCGAGGAGGCTAGAGGAGGTGAGGAGGAGGTGGAGGTGGTGCTTGAGGAGAGAGTAGAGGTAGAGGTGGCGGCGGAGGAGCGAGTGGAGGTAGAGGTGGCAGTGGAGGAGCAAGTGGAGGCAGATCCACTTGTTGGGGGACACCCTCTCGACATAGATGTGGAGGAGGTTCGGGCCGAGGGGGAGAGAGATGAGGAGGATGAGGCAGATCAACGGCTGCGGGAGGACATGATTTTTGGGGATGATGAGGGTGATAGACTACCCATTTTGCTCATGAATGCCATAGTTGACCAAAAGATCACTGATCTGCAAAGCAAACTAGATGCGGCCTTGTCTCAGAACAAGGCCTTGGCAGTGGAGTTAGAGGTCACTCGGGTTGAGAGGGATTAGGCCATCATTCGGCGATAGGAGTCAGAGCGGTGGGTTGCAAAGTTTGCTGAGTTATGTTCTGGGCTAACAGGAGATATGGCTCGAGAGCTGGCCAAGGTAGCAGAGAGCAGGGGTCGGTACAGGGCACTATATGAGTAGGCTATCCCACCTGATAGATGGGATCCAGGGTTGTCCCGATCCCATAGCAAGATAGGGAGTGGCAGTCAGACCCACAACAACAGGTCTCATAGCAGTAGTTACACTAGTGCTGGGGGGTCCACTACATCAGGGTAGTCGTCTGGTCACAGGTCCCATAGCTCTCACAGGTACTCGTCAAGGCATAGTCATAGGTCAGGGCATGGACATAGATCAATGTCATTAGGACACCAGGCTAAGCAGAGTCAGCCTCCCGTTACCGATCCCTCATGATCACAGAGTCAGATGCAGGACACTCCTCCCATTCAAGTCACTTTTCACGTGGTTGATCAGGTGCAACCACCTCGTAGTTCACCTCCATGGGATGGAGGCGGGCCATCTTAGGACTTGTTTTTAGACACATGTATATTTTGATATTCGAGCCTGCAAGCTCTATTTTTGGGATATCATATGACTCTATCCTGTGACAGCACTAACTAGACATTAAAAAAATAAAATAGTCACTATAAATCCCTAAAGCCAAAACTAAAATCATACAATAAAAATATATTGTATGAATAATAGATTGGAATGAGCTCAAAATAAGCCATATTGTGACACTTGGATCAATCTAGGCCATCCACATAATAGGTGACAACCTAATTTAGAAATTAAATTAAAAAACCACCAACATTTCCTAGATTAGAAATTAAATTACAACAACCATCAGCATGTCCTATATTTAAATTACTAGTAGAGGAGAAGTATAATTCTACAAGAATAATTTCAAATGTTGTATCTAAAATCCCATGTCATCAATATAGTATAAATACAATGGAACCCAAGATTTTTGGGAGGAAAATTAGAAATCAAACTAGATTCATAGTTGGCCTAAGAGTCTAATTAGTCTAGAATAAAAAATAATAGGCTACACAATAGATAAGATCACCAGTTGTTAAAAGAATCCATTTTTACTCTCTCCAAAGGAGCTATATCATTTTTCATTAATACCATCAATTACCAATATTCTATTGATATTAAATTCCTTTTGTTTCATGAATTTATCCCCTTCTCATGCTAAAATGTAATTAAAAACCTCCATGGAAATCACTTAGCATTTTCTTAGCGCAAATTCGAAATAAATTAATTAAAGAAAAACCATAGTGTGAATTTTTAGAAAAAGTTTTATTATGTCATTTTTATAAATTTATCACTTAATAAACTTGAGGTTGTTTATAAAGATATCGCTTAAATTTTTTAAGAATTAATCAATTTTTAAGTGGCTATCACATGTGCTCCACCCAAAAAATGATTTTAAATAAATCAAAGATATATATTCTAGAATAAACTATATACTAATAAAAGGATGAAATACAATATGATAGGATATAAGAGTACATGATGTGGGTATATATAGCATACATCACCAAGAGATGTGAATATACAACCAATGTGAGATACAGGAGATGTAGTCACATGTACACAATATCTCCAACAAAATATGAAAGTAAAAGTGAAATAATTTCCAAACACAACCTACCAAAGTAAATACCTACCTAAGTATGCTTATCCTATTGTAGTTATGTTATCGAATGAATTGCCCCTTATTGAAATACCTTAATATTGACACCATAACACATCTTAATAAGGTCAATATCATCAACAAATATGGAAATATCATAGTTTCATTTGTGATTTCCCTCTAAATTTTATCGAGGTACAACTCCCTCGAGGATTATAACCAACTAAAATAGAGTACGCTTTTAACTAGAAAGTGAGGAAAGGTAAAAAAAACTAATTCATAAATATGAAATCTATGTGATTGTCCCAATAAAACCATTAAATTTCTAGCACAAATACTAGAATTATAATAGTAGATAAATATTATTTCAAAAGAATTGATCTTAATCCAAACAAGTGAATATGATAACAAGAAATCATCTTTCATAGAAAATGAATTTAACTACCACCTCAGCCGACAGACTTATTCAATAGAATACCATATTTGTATTTCCAAGTTTAAAGACAAAGAATAACTTGAGTTTTAAGATTTAATTTAAAATGTTCCTCATTCCCTCCATTACATCACAATGAAAAAATGAAACAAATTTCAAACCCCTGTAGAGTCATTAGAACTAGATTTTATAAGAAAAACCTAATCTTGAATCTTGTTTGTTAAAGTAACAACCATCTTATCAAACGATAATTTCGTGACAATTAATCTTCCACCTAGAGAGGGTGATAAACAAAGAAAATTAATGACTGAAATTAATCATCGTTGCATTACCTATCTCAATATAATATTTACAATCAACCAATTTTTTTTCTTATAGTTCTATCTTGTGGATTGACGTACATGCAAATGGGTGTAACTCCCTGAATTTGCATTAAAGAAATAAATATATGTACCATTTTACTTCTATAGACCATGTAAGCAAGGGGAACAACTTGAAACCCAACAAGCTAAATTAAATAATTTAATACACCAAAGTCACATTGACAACCCCCTTCATCAAATTCTCAAGGCACATTATCGTCCTTCCAATTTCCTATTATTACTGAGAAAATCTCCAACATGCCATTGAATTTCTATAAATATCAAGGCATCTTGTTTTGTTTTCATTATTCAGATTTAGTTCTTCGTAGATGGTGAGTACTAAGAGTGATGCCTCCTCAAAGGGTGAATTCATCACAATTGAAGACATAAAATACAACAAGTTTTGGAGGATGATAATAAACCAATTGAAATATCTCTTCATAGTCCATAGTGATGTTGAGGAGGGAGTGATTAGGAATAAATTGGAGAGATTTTTGAGTCCTACCCATATGCATAATGTTGAGCTTTTGGAATGCTTCATATATAACCTAGTTCACACTTCAAGCAAATGAGAGTGGGGAATGAGAGCTGTAGAGTGACTAGCTCAACTAGAGTACATGATGAAAGTGAGGGTGGCCATTAGAGGATTGAACACGTTTCCCAGAATGGGCCTAGTTGGTGATGTCATCTACATTGCAACAATGCTTCATAGTGACATCATTGAAGAGGCGGTGGCTCTCCTTCATGTTGAATTAAAACAAAATGACATGGGGATGTTTGGCCATTTCATGCAATCCAATGCGAATTTGTTCTCCCCAACCCAAATTGAGCACTTGAAAGAAGTGATATAGGGGATTGACATCCTCTTATTTGTCCTCCATGTCTAGAAGAAGAATGTAATAGAATTTCTATTTTGAAAGTAAACACAAATTTTATAATACCATACAAATATACAAATATATAAAGAATTTTTTATTTCAATGGTGTGTTATGATTTTTTCATGTGAATGTCACTCTCTTCTCTTTTTTGCACTTTATTTCAGTTTATGATTGTAGAGAAGGGAGATTCTCTACTCACGAGTTCTATTCAATCAGAGAGCCTCATAGGGTGAACTACCCTAAACTACCTCAAAGGACAACAGTGAGAGTTCTAGAATAAAAAAGAGTAGGTCACAAAGATTCTCTAGACAAACCGAAAAGCTCTTGGCCAAAGGATGTGAACACAGAACCCAAACAATAGTATGGTGCGTTGGCATCTCATACAGACCAGAAAGTAGGTTTATCACAGAAAAAAACTAAGTGGCTACTTCTAAGATGATTATTGAGAACTTCTAGATTGTAAGGAAATGGAAAAAAGTGATAAAGCTGAAATAGAAGTGAAGTAGATAAGGACAAGGAGAAGAAGGGAAAGGAAACATTTACGAATGTGTGAGTGATGAAGCTTCTAGTGTCTGAATATCTCCAATACCTACACACAAGAGAGAGAGAAAGTGTTGGGGCTGTATAGGGGTCTGCCTCAGTCAGACCCCCGTTTTGGTGTTCCCACCTCCACGAACAACTAGATAGATAGAGAGAAATGTAGGAAATGAGGTAAACACAAAAAAAATACCAAACAATGTTATGATACTCAACCAAGTAATAGAGGAGAGGAGTGAAAGCTTACCACCTCCGCCCAAAGTGCTCAAGGCTAACGGGGGAGAAAATGAGAGGAACTCAAGCCTCTGCTGCCATGGTGTTTTGTTCCACACTTGCTCTACTAAAGTGATGGAGTGCTGATGTTGTTGCAATGGAGTGTAAAGTGTTGAGTGACGAATCTTCTCAGAGCTTGTGGAGAGATGAAGAGATTGGAGAGGATGTAAAAAGGATGTGAAGAGATCAACTAGCCATGAAATGAATGAAGGTGAGTGAATATGAAGGAAAGAGGAAGGAAAAAGACCATATTCGGGTCAGTCAACTAAAGAGGGAGATACAAGTCAACTCCCAATGGGAATGGTAACACCTTTGTGGGATCTATATGTGGGAATCTATCAGGGATGTAAGTACACAACACAGATGTCTGTGTGTCGTGCAGGCATCCTAGATAAAAATGCCTCCCACCGACATGCAAAACAGACACCAAGTGTTATGAAGGCAACAAGCTTAGGTAGAATTAAGCCTCCACCTTTGGTTTTCTAAAGTGTAAGGGGTAAAAAAGGAATTTGTGTTAGGGGTGAAAATTCACGTTGATACATTTATCCCCCACTTTAGTGACCATGAATATTGATGAGTGCTTCAGTAAAGTAGAGTAGTAAAGAAGTAATAGAGTAAGAGATGTATACCTGAACCATCAAGGAAGCAAACTGTGATCTAGTGAACCCGAGAGTGCAAGAGAGGACTTCATAGTTTCATGAAACTACAAAGTTGAAGTATGAAAGTACCTTATAGACTCATGGTCCTGCAAGGGTGGTATCCTTCAATAAATATCACATGAAGGAAACTAGGAAAAGCACCTTACAGCCCCACAAACCTACAAGGAAGGTATCCCCCAAGAAATCTCACATGAGGGAGACTGAGAAAAGCACCTTACAACTCCACAGAGCTCCAAGGAAGGTATCCCCCAAGAATTCTCACATGAGGGAGACTGAGTAAAGGGGACTCTATAGAGCTAGAGATGGAAAAATGTTAACCCACAGATAGAACACATTAGGAAGCGTCTGTGCAGGCCAGTGAATGGATAGTCATGCAAACCATCACTAATTTGTAAGTCTTTCAAAGGGGTCCCTTGGGAACCCTTCAAAAGGAAGGAGGGTCCACTCAAGGTACGCACTATTTGAAAGGTTAATTCTAGTCAGGTTTCCCCCAAGCTAGACATAAAGATAGGTCTAGACGGGCAGTCCTTGAGCTAGATGCAAGGAATTTGTTTGAGAGAAAATCTTTCAAAGAGGTCCCTTAGGAACCCTTCAAAAGAGAAGGGGGGTCCACTCAAGGGAAACATCATTCAAAAGACATAGAGAAGAGAGGGAGTCCTTAAGAAGAACACATATCTCCAAAACAAGTTATCACTGCCCCCAACATATAGGGGAGGAGAACCACACAAGATATTTTAAGCATGTAGGATAGAGGTAGACCTCGATATCACTTGTCATGTGAAGAAAAGGCAGGTACATCAGTAGGCACCTGAATCATGAAGTTGTTGTATTTTGTCTTTCAAGGCCTTACATTCACTAGTGGAATGACCAAACACTTGATGGTATGCACAGGAGTAATGTTTTCCTTTATGTTTCTTGCATGTAGGAGGAGGAAGAGTAATCAAGCGGGATTTTAGAAGCCACAAAAAAATACGCTCTTTCCTAGACAAAGGATGAGGAGCAGGAAGCAACCCTTTCTCTTGCAAAGAAAATTTTGACTGCTTAGAAGAAGATACAAAGATTGAAGACAAGGGAGGATAGAACAATCTGCGAGAACGAGGTCAAGTGGACATTGTGTCAACATTCAACCGTGGTTTCCACTTAGATTGTTCATTCGAGAAACCAAGACCTGGATTATTCCTGTGAGGTGCGAATTCTACAGGGAACTTGATGTCTTGTTCATTACGCCCACAACCTTTATGCTCATAGCCATACTTAGAGACAAGCTTAAAGCCAAGACCATAACGTGCTTGCAAATCTTGAGAAGAGGGGGGATCTTCATAGAGAGTATTATTCCAGAAAGGGGGAACATGCTCTTCTACAGGATCACCATCATCCTCCTTGATAGGAATTTCAAAATTATCCTCTTTAGCAGAGGCGTAATCGTCCTCCTCAGAAGGAGGATCAATACTAAGAATATTACAATTTTCATTCACATTACCCAGCGATGCAAAAGACTGATCATCTTTGATAGCGGGTGTGAATGATGTTATCAAAGGGCCTAAGTGGATCGGGTTGACTTCATATTCCTGAATGAAGGAATCTCTAAAGTCTACAAGACCCCAGTCATCACCAAGACACATATCCTCTTGAGAAGAGGACTTAGAATTTCCTGCTTCATAAGGGTCTTCTTTAGGGACATTCATCTCAAGAGTATCCTTTGTAGTAGGTACTGCTGGAGTAAACATTGGCACACTGGAAGATATTAAGGGGATAAGAGTAGGCACAACTGAAGCTTGACCAACAACTACCATCTCACATAAGTTCTTAGCATTAGGGTCAACCTTGACTGTGACTACTTGGTTATTACAAATGAAATTAATTGATTTATGAAAGGTAGGCGGGACTGCACCCATAGCATGAATCCATGGTCTACCAAGGAGAAGGTTATAAGGCAAATTCTCTAACATAACATATATAAGAGTGGGTACAGTAACAGGTCCAAGCTGCAAAGGTAATACTATAGTACCTAGAGCTTGTCTCCTAACATTATCAAACCCATGGATGACGACAAAATAAGCATTAAGAGAAGATGGATCAATATTAATCTTAGGCAATAGAGCAATGCTACGTACATTAAGCACCAAACCAATGTCAATGAGAGTATGTCTAATTCCAATCTTATTAATGTTAACTATAATCATTAGAGGATCTTCTTTCTTTTGTACTTCTGAAGGCAGGAGTTCTTGTGGATAGAACGTAACATTCGGTGAATCTACACAAATATACACTAACAATGCATCAACATCTTTTGACCTAATGGAAGAAGGCAAGAGGATCTTTTGCAAGGCCTCCTGAAGCATACCTTGATAAACCAAATCAAATTGAAGCAAGTCCCATAGTGAGATCTTAGCTGGAGTAACTTGGAGTTGCTCGACAAGATTGTAATCACCAGGTGCTCCAGTTGTAGGTTCAGGTGCTTGATGAAGTCTTAGGTTTTTATTCATCCTAGTATCATAGTTATTGGCTACCTCTCTATAAGAAGGAGCCATAGAAGGATCAGGGGAGTCACTATCAAATGGAACACCATCAATAGAACAAACCCTTGCAGGAGAAGGACTAGATGGAGTCACGTAAATGATCGATATCTTAGGCTTTGAGGTATAGTAGAAACATAGATTACATTTACAAAATCATCACAACTAGTAGAACCGTTACTCAAATACATATTCTCAAAATTGATCCAAACATGATAAAATGTGTAAGGAGATTCAAGATTCTCTAATGCATCATCTCTAGAGGAGAGTGCATTAGAATAGATAAGAAATTCATTATTCATGAATGCATCATCTCTAGAAGAGAGTGCATTGGAAAGAGTAGAAGATTTTTTATTCATGAATGCATCATCTCTAGAGGAGAGTGCATTGGAATGAATAGAAGGTAGAGTAATATTGAGAAAGGTATCAATGATTTCATCTTCTTGCACAACAAGATATCTTTTGAAGCAAGAAGAATCTCATGAGAAGGATCAAAGATACAAAGTGACATGGGTAAAGCCAAGTCACCATCACATGCATGAAATGGAATATCATTAATATTTTGGATAAAATTAGATATAAAACTAATAAAAGAAGATATTAAATTCATTATGATTTTTTCGGTATTTTCTATTTTCTAGTAATTTATATTTTCGGAGGTCTTCGAAGCGGAATTTGGGTTCGAAACTTGTGTTAGTCCCTAAAATTTAGTTATTGAAGGCACTATTATTTTAGGGATTGAACAAGTTCTCTAGAAGACCTTTCCAATGGTGCAAACAGTTTTGAATTCCGAGCATCGAGTCAAAAGTTATGACCCCACCAAGTAGGGGTAAATAAATTCCTAGTTTTCGAAGAACACGTTCTTCACGTCGAGTTAGTCAAAATGTAGAGAAGGGGGATTGGCTACTCATGAGTTCTCTTCAATCAAAGAGCCTCACGAGGTGAACTTACGTAAACTACCTCAAAGGATAGTGGCGAGAGTTCTAGAATTAGAAAGAGCAGGTCACAAAGATTCTCTAGACAAACTGACAAGCTCTCGACTAAAGGACATCAATGCAAAACCCAGATGACAACATGGCATGTTGGCATCCCCGAGGTGCACTGGAATCTCGTACGGACCAACAAGCAGGTTTATCATAGAAAACATCTAAGTGGCTACTTCTAAGCTAATTACTGAGAACTTCTAGATTGTAAGGAAATGATAGAAAGCGATAAAGCTGAAATATAAGTGAAGTAGATAAGGACAAGGAGAAGGAGGGAAAGGAAATGCTTAAAAATGTGTGAGTGATGAAGCTTCAAGCATGTAAATATCTCTAATACTTGCACACAAGAGATAGAGAAAGTGTTGGGGTTGTATAGGGGTCTGCCTTAGTCAGACCCCTGTTTTGGTGTTCCCACCTCCACGGACAACCAAATAGATAGAGAGAAATGTAGGAAATGAAGTAAACACAAAAACACTACCAAACAATGTTATGCTACTCAACCAAGTAATAGAGGAGAGGAGTGAAAGCTTACCACCTTTTCCCAAAGTGCTCAAGGCTAACGAGGAAGAAAATGAGAGGAACTCAAGCCTTTGGTACCATGGTGTTTCATTCCACACTTTCTCTACTAAAGTGATGGAGTGTAAAGTGTTGAGTGAGGAAGATGCTTGGAGCCTGTGGAGAGATGAATAGATTGGAGAGGATGTCAGAAGGATGTGAAGAGATCAACTAGCCATGAAATGAATGAAGGTGAGTGAATATGAAGGAAAGAGGAAGGAAAACAATCATATTCAGGTCGGTCAGCTGAAGTGGGCGTTACAAGTCAGCTCCCAATGGGAATGGTAATGCCTCTGTAGGCTCCAGATGCAAAATTTTTTTAGGGACATAAGCACGCCACGTGAATGTCTGCATGTCATGTGGCCTTCTGCGTGCCGAACGAGCATCCTAGATAGAAATGCCTCCATCGACATGCAAAACAGGTGCCAAGTGTGATGAAGGCAACAAGCTTAGATGAAATTAAACCTCCACCTTTGGTTTTCTAATGTGTAAGGGGTAAAAAGGGAATTTGCGTTAGGGTGCAAATTCACGTTGATACAATGATATTATTCAATTTTAATTGCAATTATATTTTTCCTTGATTAAGTATGCTTTCTTGTGATTAATAAATGCTAATTAGTAAATAAAATTGGACATAGAAGCAATTTTCATTATAATGTTGACACTCAACATGGTTAAAGTAACTTTCTCTTTTAGCGCTTACAACCTCTTTAAGTTTTGTTTATGAACCAATTGCCTAAATTATTGTATTATTGGTCAGTGAGGAGGTTTGTGAAATCCTATCACGGAATGACAAAGGTTTCCAAACCTTTTGTAAAATCCAACTTTGGCAATATTTTCTTGGACATTTTTAGTTTTTCAAATAGAATAAGACTTTAGGGTGGTTTTAAAAACTTCGTTGGAGACCCACAACACCTTAAAAACTTGGATAAGTAAAACACACTTGAAATTTTTCATAAGGCATCAGCATGAGAAGGGGTTATGATAAATTCATCGGTGATTGACAAGGTTCATAAGACTTTGGATAAGGCCAACAAAGCTTCATACTTGGAATTTTTTATGGTGGATACATAAGTTTAGGCCATATGACTAAATCTTAGGTAATAATGGATTTGTCTAGGGATAAATACTACAAGGATGAAGCCACAAACCTAGGGATATACTTAAAGATTAGTGTCTAGTTCATTGGGCATATAGTCATGTATGGTGGAAAAGGAACCAAACCAAAATAAACCAAGAAAGGGGAAAAACAAGCGAAGACAAAAATAAGAGACACAAAAATTGGGACTATGTACACAATAGGAAAAATTCTACCCCATAGAGAGAACCCATTCAATCATGTGAAACCATTAACTGGTTGGGAGAAGAAAAATTCACACCTAAAAAAGATAGAATTCCTATGCAAATTCTAGAGGATAGCAGAAAACAAACATGCCCACAAAATATTCATTTCAATGAGGAACCCAAAACAAATCATCTTACCTTCCAATAGCCACTTCTCGTCATATACCTTCTCTTCTTGATGAATACAACTCTTTATTTTTATTTACCTCTTGGACCATCATCTTAAGGAATCCAACATATTGAACAAACTCACCTTTGCTTGCAACATATGGGGTAGATTCCAAACCTTTTCCCAATAATAATCTCCGGGTGGACCAAATGATTCACTGATTTGTTTTTCCTTACTCCCTTTATGTTCCTTGGAAATTTCATCAAAAATATTTTCATGTCTCCATGATTCACATTATTTCTCATTAATTTCTTAAATTTCTAATAAATCAGTGCCTTCACCTTTATCCTCATTTCTACAGTTCATCATATTACTGTCGAATACCATTATACCACAAATTCAAACAAGGGATTGTTCCTTTTCTTGAAAGAATCATCCAATGTGAGGAGAGGATTTGAAAACTTTAGCCAATCAATGTCAAAATATTTCTTCCTATTGTAGGAACTATCATCAAAGAACCACTCTTGGGCTAAAGCGATATCCCATTCCTCTGACTCCAATTGCACATCAATGAATTGGTTTGTATCAATCAACTTAATGGGAATCTCATCCTTAATAGATGGGTTGTCCTTATTTTTCACTACACTAGGAGTTTCTACACTATTTTCTTTGAAGGTGAAAGCTTCATATTAAGGAGCATATAGAGAGTTTGCTAATAAAATCCATCAAAAACTTGGGTATTAGTACCAGAAATAAAATTTCTAGGAAGCTCAAAGTGCACTACATTTCTAGACTTTACCCAAGGAGAGAAATATTCTTCTTCACTAGATGAACTTGAATCTTCTTCAATTCCTTTGGAGTTCAAGTTGTATACTTGGATATCCCAAGTATGAATTTCATTTTCCTCATTGTTTGTTACATATTACCCAAAGTGTTTAGAACTAAAAACAATGAGATTAACATTCTCAACAATAGGATAGGGATGATTCACTGAACCTTGAAAATTCAAAACCTTATATTTTTGTGTTCCATGGATTATAATGTTTTCCTTAACATAATCCCGTTTCCATACCCTAGATGTAATTAGGTCATCCTCAATATTAACTACTTCCAATTGTGCTTTTTTAATTCCACACATCTTACACCTTTTTAAAATGAGCTAAACATTGTGATGCAAAGAAAATGTAACAATATGGAATTGAATTTTATTACTTGGTCACCCAACTAGAGGGATTCATTGTAGGTCCCTATTAAATTGATCCAAAAATTCATGGATGGATTCACCTTTTTTCTTTTCAATATGGAAAAAGTGACAAAGAAAAGTGGCAATATTAACCATGCCTTTAAACCTACTAAGAAATGTTTTCTCCAAAACACCCCAACCAATAATCAACCCATTTCCTAAATTCCAAAACAATTTTATTGCACCTTCCATGAGGCTATCAACAAATAATCTTAGAAAAAATCTTCCCAAACCCCTAAGATTCTACATGCAATTATCAGAGCTAGTATATGTTCCTTAGGGTCTTGCAAATTTAAACAGAGAACTTGGGAAAATTTCTTCTTGATCCATATGGTAAGTCACTATATTAAAGTAGAGATAAAGTTCCAAAATATTTTCTCCATGATCGAGGTGTTGTGGTAGCCATTCTATCATCTAAAAATTATGCAGAGTCACCAACTTATTTTTAAATAAAGAAACTTCCTTTAACCTAAGGCACCCTTTTAAACTTTCAAGGATTGCCTTTTAGATTCTTGGGTGAACATTTAGGTTTGGTAAAGGGTTTTTATTACTATTGGGATAAGATTGAGAGTGTCGATACCATACAATTTCAATTCTAAGAGGTCTTTTAACCACCCAAATAGGTGGTCTCTATGCCCATTCTTCCACTTCCTCAAGAATGATTTTTCTCTCATGTCGTCTGGAACACTTATCCTATATCTCTAGGAAAGCATATTTAATTGATCCTCTTGTTCGGGTTGCATCCAATCAAGACTTGATTGCAATAAAAGGAATACATTTTCATGTGGAAGAACCATTTTGCTGCATTTCAAAGGAAACATTTGTAATATTATATTCAATCCCTAGCGAAGGCACCAAAAATATGTTAACGAATGAATTTTCCCTTATTGGAATACCTTAATATTGAATCCATAACCCATCTTAATAAGGTCAATATCACCAACAACTTTGGAAAATCACAATTCATTTGTGATTTTCCTCTAAATTATATTGAGGTACAAATCCCTCAAGGATTGTAACCAACTAAAATAGAGTGCACTTTTAACCAAAAAGTGAGGAAATATAAACAAACACTAATTCATAAAAATGAAATCAATGCGATTGTCCTGATGAAATCATTAAATTTCTAACACAAATACTAGAATTATAATAGAAGATACATATTATTTAAAAAGAATTGATCTTAATCAAAACAAGTGATTATGATAACAATAAATAATCTTTCATAGAAAATGAATTCAACTATTTCCTCAGCCCATAGACTTATTCAATAGAATACCATATTTGTATTTCCAAGTTCAAAGACACAAAATAAATTAAGTTTTAAGATTCAATTCAAAATTTTCCTCATTCCCTCCATTACATCACAATAAAAATAATTTCAAACCCTTGTAGTGTCATTAGAACTAGATTTGATAATAAAAACCTAATCTTGAATCTTGGTCGTTAAAGTAATGGCCATCCTGTCAAGGGGAAGTTTCATGACAAATAATCTCCCACCTAGAGAGACTGATAAACAAAGAACACTAATGACTGGCATTAATCATCATTACATTGCCTATATTTCTATAATATTTACAATCATTCAAATAATTTTTGCTTATAATTTTGACCTGTGGTCTAATGCACATGCAAATAGGTGTAACGCCTAGAATTTGCATTTTAAAAATAAATATATCTACCATTTTACTCGTGTGGACCATCTCAACAAGGGGAAAAACTTGAAACTCAACAAGCTAAATTAAAGAATTTAATACACCAAAGTTGTCAAAATTTTACAAGGTCAAAAGCTCTGATACCATGTCAAGATTTTTAAATCCAAAATAAAAACAAAACACAAAGCTGCTGCTCTGATTTCCAGCTAAACTGGAAATACCCAAATCTCTAAAAATGCAGAATAACAAACAAGAGGAGACATGCAATATTTTCTTCTTCTATTTGAAATGCTATCTAGAAATGAACAATACAAAAACAAAGTAAAAACAACTATTACAATCTTTTTGGGAGCAATCAACTGCTCAACCAGTTTATAAACAATCAGGAGCTGTTTAGAGTTCACTGTCAAAAACTCGACTCGAACTATCTGTTGTTCCTAGCAAACACTGAGTGATCAGGAGCGATTTTTGCTCACTCCAAACACTTTGCAAAATGTTCTAAGAATATTCCCTGTTGCTGCTGCAACTTTTCTTCTTGTTGCAAATCACTTGCTTCTGCAAAAAGTTGACTTCCCCAACTTCTCCAACTGACAAAATAATTTTCCTTCATTCCTTTTGTCTTTCTCAAACATTCCCTCTAAAATTCAAAATTACCTACCAACATTAATGCTAAATTCAAAATCAGATACCTCAATCAATTCTGAGCAGTTAGGAGCTGCAGGGATGAAGATCCCAAAATAAGCAAAGAGAAAACAACTCCTGATAGGTAGGTGAAGCAATGACAGGAGGCTCAGGAGCAAACAATAAATTCCAACACTCCCCCTTTGTCTTGAACCAACAAAAAAAACAAGATCAAACCTGATCTAAATCAACAACGCCTAATCTGCTCCTTAGGCACACAAAACTGTCAATGCTCAATGGCTTGGTGAATATGTTTACTAGCTACTGCTCAGACCTACAAAACTCCATTTTAATTTCACCATCTTCAACCAGTTCATGAATGAAATGATACCTGATTTCAATGTGCTTGCTTCTACCATGAAACACAAGATTTTTAGTCAAGGCTATCGATGAAACATTTTCACAAAATATCACTATTCCATCCTCTTGTTCTTCTCTCAAATCTACCAAGATTCTTCTTAGCCAAATAGCCTGACATGCTGCTGCATTTGCTGCTATATACTCAGCTTCAACTATTGATATGGAAACAACAGGTTGCTACTTGGAAGCCCAAGAGATAGCACTTGAATCCAATTGAAATACATAGCCCGAAGTGCTCTTCCTATCATCCAAACTTCCTACCCAATCACTGTCAAAGTAACCAACCAACCCATATTATTTTGTTGCAGTATACAACACACCATATCCTTTGGTACCATTCACATACCTAAAGATTATTTTACCCGCTTGCCAATGGGTGTCTCTTAGAGTCTCCATAAATCTGGAAATCAAACTCACTCCATGCATTATATCCGACCTAGTTGTTGTCAAATACATCAAGCTTCCAACCAAGCTTTTATACATGTTTGGATCCACATTGCTGCTGCAATCTTCCTTGCTCAACTTTACACCTATGGCTATTGGTGTTGGGGTGGGTTTGCTTTCAAACATCATAAATCTCTTCAAGATCTCATTTGCATATTTTTTCTTGAGAGATAAAAATACAATCATGCATTTTTTTTACTTCTATTCCTAGAAAATAACTCAAGAGACCTAAATCTGTCATTTCAAATTGTCTTTTCATGGCCTCTTTAAAATCAACAATGAGGAAATCATCATCCCCAGTAAAAATAAGATCATCTACATACAAAACAATAATCAAAATATTACCATTTGCTGCCTTGATGTAAAGAGTGGGCTCACTATCGCTTTTGCTAAAGCCATTGCTCATCAAATATGAGTCAATCCTGTTATACCATGCCCATGGAGCTTGCTTCAGCCCATAAAGAGCCTTCTTCAGCCTATAAACCTTGTGTTCTTCACCTGGAACTTCATATCCAAATGACTGCTCCACATAAACTTCCTCTTTCAACACTCTGCTTAAGAAGGTGGAATTCACATCCATTTGAAAAACCTTCCATTTGTGCTGGGCTGCAATTGCTATGACTTCTCGCATGCTTTCCATCCTTGCAATAGAGGCATACATCTCATCATAGTCTCTCCCAAACTGTTGTTTTTACCCCTTGACCACTAATCGTGCCTTGTGCCTCTCTATCCTTCCTTTGGCATTGCACTTGGTCTTGTAGACCCATTTTACTCCAATAACTTGCTTGTTTGGAGGAAAATCAATTAACTCCCATGTGTTGTTTCTTTCTATTGCATCTATCTCTTCATCCATAGCTTCACACCATTTATCCTCTTTCACAGCTTCTTCAAAATAAATTGGATCACCATGAAAAAACAATGCAAAATTCATGTTCTCATCAAATTCTTCATCATACCTTTCACCTTGGTAGATCTCCCTTAGAATCTTGGTCTTTCTTGGAATTAGGGAGGTGAGAGTAGGGTTTGAACTCTCACTGCTGCTACTATTCTACTGAACAGGCTGGTTCCGGAGTGATCGGGAGCTATTTCTCTAGCTGTCTGTGGCTGCATGCCTTTTTGTTTGTTTGGATTAGGAACTATTATTACCGATCGAGAGCGATTTCTGAAATTTTCAGTAGCTTGTACACAGCTATCAGGAGCAACTACTGGCACCACTAAATCATCATTTCGTACTTCTTGTTCCTTTTCTTCAACATCAGGAACGATAGGGAGCGATTCAGAGCGATCGGGAGCGATTTTTTGTCCCATGACAAATCTTCTAGAAATTCCACATCTCTACTGATAACAATTTTCTTGCTGACTATGTTATACAGCCTATAGGCTTTTGATTCTGAATAGTAACCCATGAAGATACACATCTCTCCCTTGTCATCCAATTTTTGCCTCTTTTCCTTAGGCATGTGTGCATAAGCCACACAACCTAACACTTTTAAGTGCTCAACCGACCATCTACATTTTGTCCATACCTCTTGAGGTATCTTATCACGAACTTCCTTTGTTGGACTTCTATTAATCAAATAATCAATTGTTGCTACAACCTCTCCCCAATATTCAGTTGGGAGTCCCTTTGCTTCCATCATGCTCCTTGCCATCTCCATGATGGTCCTATTCTTCCTTTCAGCCACTCCATTTTGTTGCGGAGTATAACTGGCTATAAGCTCCTTCTTGATGCCATTTTGCTTACAAAAATTCATAATTTGATTGGAGGTATACTCTCCTCCTCTATCCGACCTTAGGACCTTAATGAAGTGTCCACTCTCCTTTTCATCCTGGGCCTTAAACAATAAAAAATTATCAAATGCATCAAACTTATGCTGCAAAAAATAAACCCATGTTCTATGGCTGAAATCATCAATAAAGGTCATTAAAATTCTGCTGTTACCAATTGATGTGATTTGCATAGGGCCTACCAAATCCATGTGCACCAATTCCAATGGTGCTCTTACTCTTGTAGAGTTGCCCGATTGAAAGGGCTGCCTATGTTGCTTGCCCAAAATGCAAGCCTCACATCTAACATTAGGCTCTACTATACTTGGCAAACCATCAACCATTCTATTATTGGAAAAAATACTTAGACCAACAAAGCCTAAGTGTCCATACCTGAGATGCCATAGCTCATAGGGGTCTTCAATGGTGCTCTTGAGGGCTACATGTTGTATTGCTATACATTTTCCATCCATTAGAGGTGCAACAATGGACTGAGATGAGAAGCACGTCTCAATCTTCAATGAAAACATCTGGTTCTTTGTCATTGCAACTGCTACAAACACTTTTTTCCTCTCATTCTTATCATAGATGATGCATTGGCCCTTCTCCATCAACACTTTGTATCCATTTTGGATCAGCTGTCCAACACTCATGAGGTTATTCTTTAACCCCAGTGCAAAGAACACATTTTGAACCTCCTTCTTCTCACCTTGCTTGGTGTGGGTCATTATAGATCCTTTGCCCTTCACAAGAACTACTCCATTGTTTCCCATTCTAAGTTCAGACTTGACATTTTTATCAATGAAAGAAAATAAACTTTCATTACCACTCATGTGGTTGCTGCAACCGTTGTCCAAATACTAGACTTTGGGGTTGTCTTCTTCACCAACATTGCACATGATGAAGGCTATGGATTGATTTCCTTTAGCCACATTCGAATCAACATTATTAGCATTTTGTTTTTGTTGATTACCATGATTTTTCTAGCACTCACTAGCATAATGCCCAAACTTGTGATAGTAATAGAACTCCACGTTGCTCTTGTCACTTCTCCCATTCAAACTGCTATTCTTCATGCCTCTTCGGGAGTTGTTTTGAGAGCTGCTCACTCCTTCTTGGCTGCTTGCTCATCCTACAATTTCTCCTCCAACATTTCCTTGACTGGATCTACCTCTACCTCTTCGGGAGCCATTTCTACTTCTCCCCCTGCCTCTTGCATTCAACTAAGCTTTGAAAGCTTGCTCTTGGGAAGAAGTAGCAGACCTTTCTAAGTATTTCTCATGGGTATGGAGAGAACCCATTAATTCATCCACTATCAAAGTAGAAAGGTCCTTTGTTGCTTCAATAGAAATTTCAAGTGGATCATACCTTGTGGGTAGACATCTAAGGAGTTTTTCAACAATCTTCAGCTCCTCTATCACATCTCCATTTTCTCTTAGCTAGTTTAACAAACCCGAGAACCTTGTTTGAAAGTCTACAACAAACTCACTTTTCTTCATTTCAATAATTCCGAACTCTCTTTGAAGTAACTGGAGCTTCACACCTCTGACTTTATTAGTCCCTTTGTAACCGGTTTGAAGGATTTCCCAAGATTATTTTGCATACTCAGCTTCTTCTATTTTGGGAAAAATGGCCTCTGTCAAGGCTGCTTCGATCAAACTCAAAGATTTTGCATCCTTCTTTCTCTGCTCCTTCAACTGGGTCTTCTAGTTATTTGTGAGAGCTGCAAATGCAGCTGGGTCAATGATATCCATGAACCCATTTATGAGAAAATCCCACAAATCATTGGCCACCATGATGGTCTTCATCTTCTTGGCCCAAACATCATAGTTCTGTCCATTAAAGGACGGTGGCTTCTACCAACTCTTTGCTTCATCTCCAACCATGTTTCCTATAACAAAAACTCAACACCCAGAAAAAACAAGTGCCCAAACTCACAATGAAATGGGGCCTATGGCTCTGATACCATGTCAAGATTTTTAAATCCAAAATAAAAACAAAACACAGAGTTGCTACTTTGATTTCCAGCTAAACTGGAAATACCCAAATCTCTAAAAATGTGGAATAACAAACAAGAGGAAACTTGCAATATTTTCTTCTTCTATTTGAAATGCTGACTGGAAATGAACAATACAAAAAAAAACTAAAAACAAACTATTACAATATTTCTGGGAGCGATCAGCTGCTCAACCAGTTCATAAACAATCAGGAGTTGTTTAGAGCTCACTGTCAAAAACTCAACTGGAACTATATGCTGTTCCTAGCAAACACTGAGTGATCAGGAGCGATTTCTTCTCACTGCAAACACTCTAAATTTTTTTCTAAGAACATTCCCTATTGCTACTGCAACTTTTCTTCTTGCTGCAAATCACTTGCTTCTACAAAAAACTGACTTCTCCAACTAACAAAATAAACTGCCTTCATTCCTTTTGTCTTTCTCAAACATTCCATCTAAAATTTGAAATTATCTACCACCATTAATGCTAAATTCAAAATCAGCTACCTCAATCAATTATAAGTAGTCAAGAGCTGCAGGGATGAAGATCCCAAAACAAGCAAAGAGAAAACAACTCCTGACAGGTAGGTGAAGCAACGAAAGGAGGCTTAGAGGCAAACAATAAATTCCAACAAAAGTCACATTGGCAACCCCTTTCATTGAATTCTCAGGGCACATTACTCTCCTTCCAATCACCTCTTATTCCTAAGAAAATCTCCAACATGCCATTGAATTTATATAAATATCAAGGAAACTGCTTTCATTTTCATTATTCAAATTTAGTTCTTTAGAGATGGTGAGTACTAAGAGTGATGCCTCCTCAAAGGGTGAATTCATCATAATTGAAGATGTAAAATGTAGCTAGTTTTATAGGATGATAACAAACCAATTGAAATATGTCTTCATAGTCCATAACTACGTTGAGGAGGGAGTGCTTAGGAAGATCATTGGAGAGATCTTTCTAAGTTGTGTCTGTGTGCATAATGCAGAGCTTTTGGAACACTTCATATACAATGTAGTTCACACTTCAGGAAAAAAGAATGGGGAGTGAGAGCTACAAAGTGACTAGTTTGGCTAGAGTACAAGATGAAAGTGAGGGAAACCATTAGATGATTGAGTGTGTTTCCCATAATGGGCCTAGTTGATGTCACCATCTGCATTGCAATGATACTTCATAGTGAGATTACTAAAGAGGTGGTGGCTCTCCTTCATGTTGGATTAGAATGAAATGATATGGGGTTGTTTTCCCATTTCATGCAATCCAACAAGAATCTGTTCTCCCTAGCCCAAATTGAGTGCCTACAAGAAGTGGTAGATGGGATTCACATCCTTATCTTTATCCTTTGTGTCTAGAAGAAGAATGTAATGGAATTTATATTTTGAAAGTAAATACGACCTTCGTAATACTGTACAAATATATAAAGCATTTTGTATTTCAATGGTGTGTTATGATTTTTTCATGTGAATGCCACTCTCTTCTCTTTTATGCACTTTATTTTAGCTTATGATACTATTCAATTTTAATCGCATTTACATTTTTTCTTGATTAATTATGCTTTCTTGTGATTAATAAATGTTGATCACTAAATGACATTGGACTTAGGAGCATTTTTAGTACACTATTGACACCCGCCATGGTTAAAGTAACCCGCTCTTTTAAAACTTACAACCTCTTTTTTAAGTTTTATTTTTGAACCAACCACCTAAATGCTTGTATTATTGGTCGGTGAGGAGGTTTGTGAAACCCTATTGTGGAACGAAAAAGGTTTCCAAATTTACTTTTTCAAACAAAAGAGAACTTTAGGGTGGTTTTAAAAACTTTATCAGAGACCAATGGCACCTTAGAAACTTGGATAAGTAAAACACACTTGATTTTTTCACAAGGCATTGACATGAGAAGGGGTTATGGTAAATTTTTCGATGACCAAAGAGGTTCACAAAACTTGGGATAAGGCTAAAAAAGATCCATACTTAGAAATTTTTATGGTGGATACATATGTTTAGGCCATGCAATTGAATCTTAGGTAAGAAGTTGCATACAAATAATAAAATAAATATACTAAATGCAAGAAAATAAAATAATAAACCAACACCCCCATTAAAATAGCATAGGTGGGTACATAGAGATTGATAAATAGCCTTGAAAATGTGTATCCATTGTTTAAAATTATCCCTCAAAAAATAAGAGGAGAAAAATTATAGGAATAAACTCCTTCCATGAGAGTATAAATGGAGAAGGTCTACGTTACACCTTTAAAGAAATATTTGCACCCCTAGGAGAGCTCACAAATGATGGAAATTTTTGTTGATGAAGATTTTAGTAAGTATGTTTTCAACACACTCCATTGAAGGAATAAATTTTTAATAAATGACTTACTCCTATATTATATCCTTGATGTAGTGCATATGGATCTTGATGTGTTTGGTCTACTAATGATGAACTAGATTCTTGGAGATCTAAATGACACTCTAGTTATAAAAAAAATGAACAATGGCCTATGATAAATATTAAAAGCCTTAGTGAAAACATTAAAAAAATTTAATAGTCACCCTCCGTCAAAGAAAGAGCAATAGTATGTTTCTTCTTGCTTGACTAAAAAATGGGGATACATATATATGACCTAGTCTAAACATGTACCTCTTGCATGGTGAATTTTATAGTTTTAAGCTTCTCAAGTATATAATGAAACATGCATTAAATTTTTAGTGAAGCTCATGTTCTTGCATAAAAAATATATGAAAAATTGCCTCTTGAAGAGGATGAAAAGAGAGGGCTATGTGACTCCACTTACATGAACTAAGAAGGATAAAGCAATATGCAAGGAAAATATTCCCCCCATAATAAATAAAATAAAATAAATCATTTATCCTCCCTTAATGTGTAATATTTTTCACCAATGGTGAATTATTGACTCTAAATGTTAAAGATGATCTAATGACACCAAACAACATGTGTACCTCCCCTTAGGAAGAAATATGGCCAAAGGTGAAAGTAGAATATTTTTTAATTCTAAATAGGATTAAATTAATTGACATTTAAATCTCTAGATGTTTCTCAAATCTCACCACATTAGGATTCCTATCTAGGCCTAATTGAAGTTAGTGGAAATCTATAACCATGTGGAAATTGATGTAGAGAAAATATCAAAGATGTGGATGATGCCTCTAAATAATTCCCAAGCTTCCCCAAATTGATGCCAAACCATGAAAAACACTAATATGATGAATTAGGTTCCATGCAATATTTAGGTTTTATAACCATGCATGTATGGTGTTCACCATAGGTAAGAAAATTAAACTAATGAGAATCTAGTACCCCTATAAAATATGTTAACATGAATGATGATCGAGTTGGATTTATCGACTCACGAACAACTACATAATAAGATATAGTAAAATAAAGAATATGAGGGTTTGAATGTACCCTCACGGCATCTAAAAAGGTGATGAAACTACATGTTATTTCTCATGAAAGAGGAGATAAATTAACTTAATGTGATTATAATCATAGTATGAGCTCAATACACCAGATCCATACAAATTTAAGAAATATTTAACTAACTAAGCTACAATCCCGATGAAATGATTAAAAACCATTAATAAAGAATCCATTTAAACAAAACAATGAAGAAATGCATAAATGAAACCTAGCTAAATGATTCAAACCCTATCCCATTGGGGGATTGGTGTTGCATTGATAAGGAATGACAACCCTTTCCTAATCCCTTGATAAAACGAGCATCTAATCAAACTCCATTGATGAAAACCAAGCTAATATTGATGAAACTATACTAAAAATGGATGAAAAAGCTAATAATGGATGCAAGATGAATAAAGATAGTATTAAAATGTGTAGCATACATTTTGTTTGATGGAAATGGATCCCTATTTCATAGAAGTGAGGTCTAATTATAGGTAAAATTGGTGAATCAATGGATACGATTGATTTGATCAATCAAGGGTTGAGATGCAATGTGAGGTGAAGGCATCACTACAATAAATCCTTGTGATTAGCTCCCTTTTTTTCTTCTACCCACTATTTCAATGTATTTTTCACCAATTTTTTGAAAAAGTTGATGCTATTTATCGAGTTGGCACTATTTTTGGCGTTTATTGTGCTGACTAGAACAAGAAGGTGCTAAATTTGGTGCAAAGTATCACCAATTTTGTTACCATGTTTAATGCCAGGTTCAATGCCAAGTTTAGCACCAAATTTAGAGTCGAGTCTAGCGTCGAGCTTAGTGTTGAGTTTACGTCAAGTTTAGATCCGAGTGTAGCGTCAATAATAGCGCCTAATTTAATGCCTAATTATGCACCTACTTTGGAGCGTACTTTAGCGCCTAGTCTATCACCGAGTTTAGCATCAAGTGTAGCACCAAAATTAGATTCATCAGAGTAAGAAACAAATATCGCCAGAACACATCTTGTTGTCTCCTCGATAGCCTGAGCAAAGCATATTAGAGACACCAAAGTATATCAGGGAAAGATGACATGTTGTATCACCAATAGACTGATATAACGACATGATGAAGATAGTTATTAATAAAGTACACAATGGTATTGGTGAGACACAAACCTATCGGGCTGACAAAAAGCATAGTTTCCCTGATACAACGATGAACTAAAAAAAGAAAAGGGTATAAGGAGGAATGGTTGCTATCTGCAAAATATAAACAAAGTTGCCCCAATGAGTTGACAACACAAAGAATACCATAATTGATTAATTACACACCTAAGGTTTGATATTAGAGAGACTAAGGGGTATCGAGGAGTTATCATTTGATACCCCACCAATGCCCCGAAGGAAAAACAATGACATACATTTGGTTGAATGGGAAATATGGATATCAACCAGAGTAAAATCACGGTTCCATCGATACAGTGTTAATGATTTCTTTCGAGTGATTTGATAGCCCGAGATATTGAGGATATATTCAAATTAAATATTCTCCCTGATGACAAGACTGAGAGCAAGTGGGACATTAATGAACCAGAGCCGAGCAAAATATACCTCAGATTGATCACATTTTTTTGGCATCAGACTGAGGAGGGTCGCAATGGGCTGAGAAGGGTGGTAGAAGTACAATCCTCCAAAAGGAAATTAAATGCCACCTCGAGGGAGCCGTATGAAATAATTAATGGACTTAGGTGGATTTTCAATCATTTCAAAGCCAAGCGACTATATCAAGCGACGCAACATCAAGAATTGAGCAAATAGCCTAAAAAATGGACACTCCAATTAAGTTACATTGCACAAAAAAAAAAAAATCACTTTCTTAGGCTTCATAATAGATCAAAGGCTCAAGAAGATCTATTTGAAAAAATACATCCTACTTCTGGAAGCCGTGCAGATGGTGATTGGGAATTTTTTTTGCTTCTCCAATAATCGAAAAAGGGAAAATTTAGATATTACCTCTCGTTTTCTAGCGTCATTGCTAGATCTAAACCTACTAAAACTGAGGTGCTTAATCCTGCTCAGGATGGTCTTCAAGGCAGCAATTCTACTCAATGATGTGGATTTGGTGGTAGTGGCACAACTGGGAGTTGGAATTCCGTTATTGGACAACATTGATTTTATTTTTCTACAAGGTGTAGAGGTGGAGTGGCATCCCTTCATCATGGACGTGAGAGCTGAAGGTTTGGAGTGCCATAGAAGATGGGATACGGTTGGCTACAACTTCTTGTGCAAATGAATGGGATTGAATGAAACAAAAGGCTTGGAATGGTTTCATGCATTTTCAAACTTGGTGGAATCCACCGGATTCTACGACAAAGAAAAATGAAGGATGGTATCGGGGGGGTGATTGTTGGGTGTTTTGTCTTGTTTTGTCTAGTGTTTTGAATCAGTATAGACTTGTTTGGCTCGTTATCAAATCCGCAGCTTGTGGCGGATCTTGTTAATTTTGGATTTTTGTAAGGGTGATCGTGGGCACTCAGTGCCATTCAAATTTTTTATGATGTATATTTTTGCACTCAATATAATGCATGCAACTCTGCTGCTTATTACGAATTAAAAAAAGATTAATGTATAACAAATGAGATAACACGATTTGATTAATATTATTTTTAATATTTTTTAATAAGTTAAAAAAAAAAATTAGTTCTTAGATAATTTTTTGGCTGAATACATGATTGCTTGGTCCTAAGTGCATATCTTAGGGATTAGAACTTATTAAATAAATAATATCCTAGGCCTATGTTATCCATAAAAAATGTGTTATAGTTATAACATGTACTATGATGTTTACTTCTATTTTATCACTTGTTAGACATGTGTGTGAGTATATAATAAAAGTATCCTAAAATATTATTTATTCATAAGTTTAAGAGAGCAATTAATTTCGTATAACCATATGTACTATTAATTCAAACATTAAATATTAAGAAAATTACAAGTAGATAACATATAATTTTTCTTACTAAATCAAAATGTGTCTCTTTGAGAGAGATAAACTATATAATGATATAGCTTATTCACTCAATCATATCCAATAGAAAAATTATAAAACATAGCATATTATTCTATTTTTTAAGGATAGTGTCTGTGCTCTAAATGGTTAATAAATATATTTTAATTTTCTTGAGAAAATCTTGGTAGAAGTCATTAATGGAACCCTATAGTTTTTGGATAAATTAATCTTATATGATTTCATTTTTGTAAAAAAAGGATGTGATTTTATGTTTGATTTAATAATAATTGTCATTTCTAATTTGATTCAATTATGAAAAATATTACGGTACCTTTTTTGTGAATATTGTTATATATATATATATATATTTATCTTTATAAAATTCTATAAATTTTGGCAAGGGCTTCACCATCTTTGATTCCAATAGAGATATTCATTAAAGAGTGGACACATGTTCTCTCTTTTCCAAATTCTCATGTACACCTAGTCAAAATGGCTTCAAACTGTATTACGAGGTATACACATTCATTAATACCCTTTTTTGAAAATAGTTTAGTTATTTAATTGATTATATGGTTGCACACCTTCCTTTATATGTTACCATTCTATATCATATATGGGAAGGTTATCTTGGAGGTAAGTTTCAAAAATCCCTCTTAGTTGTGATGAAGTTTTTTATTTTACTAACAAAAGAGTGTCTCTTTGATCTTTTTGTTTCTTTACTACTTTCCAACATTGATTTTTCTTAATATTATTGTGAAAGTATTTTGTGCAAGTGAAACATAAATGCAATAACACAAGGAAAATATTCAACACTAAACCCTCAACCCCTATACCCTCTACCCTATACATTGGACCTACAACCCTAATCCTTCAACCATATACCCTAAAACCTATACCCTAAATGCACACTCTACCCTCAACCCTTAACCATCAAACCTAAACCCTTAAACCATAAATCGTAAACCCTTAAAACTTCTACCGTCTACCCTCAACCCTAATCCCTCAACCCAATACCCTAAACCATCAACCCTATAGGTCCTCAACTCTATACCCTTAATTCTCAACCCTCTACCCTATACATTGGATCCTCAAACCTCATATATCTTTGTCCCTCCCTTCTCTTCTTTCCTTCTCAGTATCTCACTTCTCCCTCCATCTCTTGATCCATACATACCTCCCTCTGTATGACCCTAATCCATCAACCCTAAACCATCAACCCTTAAACCCTTAAACACTCAACCCTAAACCCTAAACCCTCAACCCTTATCCCTTAAATCCTAAACCCTTAAAAACTGACCTATACCCTCTACCCTTAACCCAATACACTCTACCCTCAACCCTCAACCCTTAATACCTTAATACCTCAACCCTTAAACCCTCAAACCTCTACCCTCTACCCTCTACCCTCAACCCTTAAACCCTAATCCCTCAAACCTTATACCCTCTACCTTATACATTGGACCCTCAACCCTAATCCCTCAACCCTAGTATACCCTCAATCCTATACCCTCAACCCTCAACCCTTAAACCCTTAAACCCAAGTAAAATATCTACCCAAATCCCTCAATTGGCCTCAACCCTAATCCCTCAACCCTATACATTCAACCCTTAAAACCTTAAAAACTCAACCCTAAACCCTTAAACCCTAAACCCTTGAACCCTCTACCCTCTACCCTCAACCCAATACCCTCTACCCTCAATCCTAATCCCTCAACCCTTAAACCCTTAAACACAAGTAAACTTGCCACCTTAATCCCTCAATCCTCAACCCTTAATCCCTTGACCCTTAAAACCTCAACCCTCTACCCTCTACCCTCTACCGACCTCAACCCTCAAACCTCAACCCTTAAACCCTAATCCATCAACCCCTATACCCTCTA
Organism: Sequoiadendron giganteum; assembly: GCA_007115665.2. Classification (NCBI taxonomy): domain Eukaryota; kingdom Viridiplantae; phylum Streptophyta; class Pinopsida; order Cupressales; family Cupressaceae; genus Sequoiadendron; species Sequoiadendron giganteum. The sequence continues at coordinate 653,349,990 of CM021101.1, read as the reverse complement.
CCATATACATTGGAACCTCAAACCTAATCCCTCAAACCTATACCCTCAACCCTCTACCCTCAACCTTAAACCCTCAACCCTCAACCCTTAAACCCTCAACCCTCAATTCTCAACCCTAAATTCTCAACCCTCAACCCTTAATCCCTCAACCCTTAACCCTTAAACCCTAAACCCTCAACCCCTATACCCTCTACCCTATACATTGGACCCTTAACCCTAATCCTTTAACCATATACCCTCAAACCTATACTTTAAACCCTCTACCCTCAACCCTTAAATGAAGTTGATGAATGTTTACGAATTATATACACCAATTGACAATGCAAATTAAGAAATAGATTTCAACTCACATTGGTAGGGTAGTGAATCCTTTTTCTGACCAACCAAATAGTGACTTGATTTCTAATAATATTAATGTGCATGCCAATTTTGAGGTTCTACTTGCACCCAATTTGAACACGGGTGTCTTTGATGCCTTCTTGATGGAGTCTTTCAGGTTGTTATCATCAAAATTATGTTGGTGGTAATTACCCCTACTATCATTGTTACTGTCAACCATATGATCATTATTGTCATCATTGTTTCCATCCCCAAATAAACCTATAAGCATTTGATTCAATCCTTCTTCATGCATTGCATTTTCATTCAATCCTTCTTCATTAAGGCTAGGTGGCATGCCATTCGTGTATGGGGAAATCATCAACTCTTTAAATTTCTCAGGTGGTATTATTTTCTTCAATCTTTCTCTTTTCACCCTAGTATTATTTAAAGGATGGTTTGGATCATCCCGTCCAAATATTAATAACCCAGCCGGATCTTTAGTATTAGTATGTGTTTCATCAATATCTTCTACCTATCAACAAGTGCAAGCATTATTTAATGTTTAGAAACAATTGGATAAATTATAAATGTATCAATTTCAAAGAAGTATAATCAAATATGGCTTAAAAAATAAAAATAAAAATTGTATGAACATATGTACATCAATTGAATAATGGAACATTATTTTATAGACTACCTTTTTTTATATGATAATTTAAATAAAACACAATTTTGACAACATAGTTTATAAAACATCAGTCCACACTCATTTATTATTCTTTGGTTTTCTACCTTTAAGATCATCCTTAGGGAGACCTTGTTCTTCCCTTTTATTTCGCACATGAGTGCATTTTAAGAAGGGATAATCAATCAATAAATCATCCCCAATGGTAAAGTCCATAATAGCCTCAACCATTTTCAATATATCAATCTCTCTTTCCATATCTCCATCTTTATCATTTATAACCTCAACAAATTGACAATTCGGTCTTACAATAGGGTCCCTTCCCTTACTACTATTTATAAATCCCACAGTATGTTTGTGTGTGTATTCATGTCCATATATATACATAATATGACCTCTATTCATTTATTTTCCACTTTCCAATTGGAGACAATGTGTATACATATTCAAATTTAGACCATATGCTGACATGCTAGGCTTATATTCTGCTAGCCTTCTCCATTCACCATTGTAATATGATGGACCATAATATGAAATTAATCTTGTAGTGGCTGGTTCTGAATTTTTTCTATGTTTAGATAACACATGTACATTTTGGACAATAAAGAGGCCTAGATTCGCTTCATGAATATTAGAGGGTCATATCATGTAGCTATATCCCCAAAATTGAAACACTTCGTACACTCTAGGTAGTTGTTGATCACTAGGCCAAGCACAATATAGTCGACGATCAAATGTGTCTTTGTAAATTGATCTCAAACTTAGGGGAAATTAATCATCTCCATCACATTCATTATCATAGGGTATGTAGTCCACCTTCCCCTTGTCTTTAAGAAAATTATGCATCTTTACACCGGTTCTTGTTTTGTTGCTTGTTTTCATCAATTTCTCATCTTTCAAGCCGATATATTGGCACATATTTTTGTTAGATGTATCATCTGATAAATGATCATTGCCCTCTAGGATGGAAGTCAGTGATCCAAGAAACTTTAAACCATGAAATTTATCCTACAAGTATCCATTAAGAAAAAAATTATTTATTTAAATAATATAAAATAATGTTTAAATGATACATGTGATTTATATCAAATTAGAAAATTCCTTACCACAATTCCTATTGGATTTGAATTGATTGTAGGAGGCATACTACTGGCTGAAAGCTCATCATATATGTAATGTCTTTGTACAATCGATCATTTGAATTGTTTCTTTCCACAAAATACAAAACATCCACAAACAACAATTTTCTCAAAGTATTCATCTAATGTACTATAGTCCTGACCAACCTCTTGTTTAGTACAATCATTTTTTGTGTCTATAGGATCCATTGTGATATCCTCTTCCACCCACTGTCATCTATGTGATTTAACAGTTTTTGGTCCACGTCCATGTACATATCATGTTCTTTTTCTAGTTGAACGCTCACTCTCTACATTTTCTCCAATCTCCATCTAAAATAATCAACAACATGCATTAATTTATGTCAAGATTGGATAATACATTATAAATTGCAATAATACCTGTGAAAAAATATAGACGTATCACAAAATGTCATCATATCATTTTTTCCTCAGTTAAGTCAAAATTTGAGTACCTATTGTTTCACTTCATCCGTTGTGTCCTCATTTGATATGACATGATCTATTGCCATGGCCTCATCTTGAACCTATAATACACAACATAGTAAATAATGTTTAGTACACCAATTATATCATTTCAAAGAATATGCTATCCAACACAAAACCTCACTTTAGTCATATATTTGACATATTGTTATCATGTTTTGGCCATCTTAATTTTCAAACTTTTCCCTTGATCATAGAATCACATTTAATCAGCATTCTTGTGCATTTTCAACCAATAAGTTTGACCACAGAGGCCTCATGGACAAAAAAATGACTTTATCTCCTCTATGTTGTAGCATTTGTGAATTCATAAACACCTTCCTCCTTTGGTTGAGGTTGCTTTCTCTTCTTACCTCTATTGTATCTGTAGATTCCATTGTCATATCTATTTCCACTCACTTTCCACTCTACAATTTAGTAGTTCTATGCCATCCACGTCCTCTATCCATGACATCCTCTAGATCCTATAATACACAACAATGACAATAGTCACAAAACAACTGTGTACCAAGAGAATATTGTTGAAATTATCCTGTTAATACATTTTCTCTTCATTAAGATGCACTACAAAAAAAATAGGACATTGCAACAGTTTTCTCTTCAAAATATTTTTACATGTGGAATCTTGACAACTAGAGGTTAAATCTTATGATTACGAGATGACTAAAAATTCACATTAAAAAGACATTTATTTACAAGATGACTACAAATAAAATCTATTACTAATAATTTTAGCTGAACATCCCTTCCATGGTCCCTTGTTATCCTAGATGAAAGAAAACCTATTACTAATAATTTTATCTGGTTCTCTACCTTAGACTTCTTCCACAAATTCATTAAAACCATATATATTTTTTGTTTGAAAACTAGAGATTGGATTCATTATTCTTGATTGAAACGTACTTTAGGATGGAATGATGAGATCTAATCAAGGATGGAATGATGAGATCTAACAAAGTATAAAAACATGTCAAAATATGCAATATATGCATGGATAAAGGCAATAGACAAATATATATGATAATACATGATGAATTATCTATCAATAATTCATTAAATAAGGGTGGGTTAGTGGGATCAAAGAGTGTTGGCTGAAAATAATGTAATCAAATTTTCAATAGATTACACTAACTAGATTTCAGCCACAACTATGTGAGATATAATCTCTCCTCTCAGACAGGGGAGGCACCCTTCTTACTGCTAATAGAAGATATAGTAAAAATAAAAAAATACTTAAAAAATGTACACTACACTTATGAAATGGGGGGGGTGTTACATTCATACTTCTCTCTTTTTTCAGAGAAGACGTTTACAATGCTTCATGATTTGGAAAGTCCTAGATCTGATAAATGAAACTTAACAAACAATAGTAATGCCGATATCTCTATCCTGTCAAAGAAAATCGTAGAGATACCAGATATGATTTATAATAATAAAAAAAGAAAAGTAAAAGGGAAAGCTGACGAAGGCACAAATTCATTCCGTATCTTTTTTGATGTTGAATCTGTAGAAATATCATTTATCGTATTAGAAGCACAAAGTCTTTTTAGATACAACAATTCTCCAAACTAAATGAATGATTACAAGCACAAAGTCTTGTAGATATTTAAACCAAATTCACACATAAAATCAAATCCAAATAATAAATGTAACACAAAGTTTACATAAACTACTTGAAGCCCTTCAGATCTCATACACTAATCACCACCGATATAATCAAATCATAAGATAATCGATCCCAACACAAAGTCTAGTATGCAATCCTCTTCTTTATTGATTAGATCTAGATTCACAAAATTGAATACAAAGCTTCAATGTTTGTTACAAAGGAGCAGCACTTCATTGCAAAATATCAAAAGGTAAATATTACAATAGAGATCTCTCATATATATAGAAAAGAGAGATGAGTAAATTAACGAAATTAGGTGAGAAAAAATAGGAAAACCTAATCTAACTAAGTGTAATTTTTCTCTGAGAAGTTACATCTCATATTTTTAGTGTAATTACACTTTACAAAAAGACATTTAGGATGTCACAAATTATTTACAAAATGCATATGGAAATGCATCAAAACATTCAACATTGGGAGATCAAGAATCCTCATGGTTCATTGATTGGGTGCAGAAGTCTTCATATTTCTTCCTGGTCTCCTGCATGAATGTATCATCTAGACCAACAGTATAATCCACAATGGTGTGAATTCTTGTGATTGATCTCTTGGTGGATGAAAGAACCTTCTTACATCAAGATGCATTTTAAGGTTATCAAGGGTGAGCCTGATATCACATAGGTCATCTATGGAGGCGTCAGAAAAGTCTGCACTCTCTGTCTGACCCATGACAACTTCTTTGAAGATCTATGATAGTTTTGTAGCTGGAAGGAAGATACGGTCTTCTTTGAGAAGTTTGTCTAACAACTCTTTAACCATTCTTTCAAGAATAGCCTGATTTTCTTCCACATCTTCCTAAACCTGGTGGAGATATTCTGTAAGGGATTTGATCATCTAGATACAATGCCTCAAAGATTCCCTTACTTCAACATATTTTTCTTTGTCAGGAATAACCCTAGCTTCCACCAGTCTACTGAGCTTTACTTGTTTCATTTGTGACCAAAATGACAGGCATTTTTCCATCTCTTTGTGCTCTTGAGAAAAAACAAATTTTTCTTTATCTAGCTCTGATTTGAGCTGAGCTACCTGGGTAGCTTTCTCATCAGTGGAAATTATGATTTGAGAATTGTGTTCTACAACTTTGTTGATGAAGTCATACAATGATTTCCCTTTGGAGAGAAATTTTTCAACCTTTATGATAGCTGGGTCCTCAGGACTTACCATTGCCAATGGTTGTGCATTACTTGTAGATCCTGCAAGCTTTTTAACAATAGAGGCATAATGCTTTGCTCTTTGTTTGTATAGATCACAGGCTTGCTCCATTTTGTCCAGTCTATCTTCCAATATATTATGAGTTACCTGAGCATCTTCCTTTACACTTTCACTAGTAACTTTTCCAAGCTAGACTCTGGTTACTGTATAATCCTCCATATTAACATGTCCTTCCTCTTGAGGTGGAATGCCAAACTCTACATATTTATGACCTGCTTTGTCAACCTGAAGCCACAAATACAATTTTTCTTTCTTTTTACCCTTGGCCTTTGGGGGAGGTATTTCTTCAAGATCAAGCTCTTTAGGAGAAATCATCTGCTTCTTTCATTTTGATACTTGAGATACCAACCACGGGGGTAGAGAAGAGACAAATGATTCTTGGTTGATTGTCAACTATTTTGTTACCATCAATTCTGATGGAAGAATGGGTATGGAAACAATTTGTGAGGTATCTATCATCACTGCTCTAGAAACCTGCACATTGACTTGATTCTACAGAGAGTCACTCATGAATATGTTAAAATTCTACCTCTGAATTGAGATCATAAGATGGTGAAGAAATGCTTGGAATGGATGATGGTGAACCTGAAGGAACATCAACCGTTTGAATACTCATTACTGAAGGAGCATCCAACGGGATTGATGCTACGGGGGTAGTGCAATGTCCACTGTGGGTATGGCAGGTGTAGGAAAAAGAAATGTGGAAAGAGGTGGCAACAAAGTCTTAACAATAGGAAATGTACGAGGAACGTTTGAAATTACAGGTGATGATGATTGGGGAAAATCTTCAACTACGTGCTCGGGTGGAGACATAGCTTGTTCTTCATCAGGCCTGAGTTCCTTTTGATCATTTTCCTGATCCTCTATCTCTTTCCTAATTTCTTCATCACTTTCAAACTCGTGTTCATCTTCTAAATGTTCTTCTTCATTAGAGTTTGTTTCCTCTGAATCTTCTTCTTTAGTGGATTGATCACTTGTACTTCCCTCATCATAAAAATCTATCTCTTCGGAAATAGGTTTCTTTCCTTTTGAGCAAGATGGTTTAGATTCTGTAGTCCCTTCCTCATAGATGGCTAGAACATCCTTCTTTCCAATAGTGAATTTGATTCTAGGCCCTTTTCTGGAGTAAGTAGGAATAACTGCAGATTTTTCTTTGATGCAGGGTTCTTGTTGTAGATTAACCTTTGTTCCAGACTCTTCTCCTTCTGATTCTTTTTTGAAATATTTCATCTGAAAGCCATTCTTATGTAACCATTCAGTAGTGTTAGCAAAAATTGGAGCTAATCTTTCTCTGATGGAAATGCTCTCCTTCTTTGACCATTGAATTCTAGGAAAAGGTTTCTTGAAGATTTGTTGTTCGTCATAGGCAGCGTTTAGGATGTCACCTGGATCTGTAAAGTCCTCTAGTAAATTAGCAACACAAAGATCTTTGATCTATTGAACAGTCAACCTACACCAGTCCATCTTATGAATAGCCTCTTCATCTCTGCAATCAGCCCAAATTTCTTCAAAGTCATTTCCATGTTTGTGCCCCTTTTTCACCTTCTTTCTGACATCTCGATAATCAAAATCATGTCTATATTTATAGTTGCTGATCGTTATGATCTGCATTTCAACATAGACTGATTTTTCCTTTTGTACACTTTTTATGGTATATCTACCGATTGCCATTAGAAACGCTAAACTGGGGTTATGGATCCTTTGACGCTCTTTGTGACCTGAGATCAGTTGTCTACATAACTCCATCAAAATCCACTTGTCGGAAGGATATCTGGGCAACATCTAAGGACAACTAGTATAACATCCTACCCATATGTAAGTAAAAGTTAGGAATTGAAGATATATGCATCTAACCTTACTTACCACTCTGTAAGCCTTGTCCGGCACTCTCTTTCTTTCGAGAGTTGGATCAAAATTGAAAAGAAGAGGTGCAAAGAAAGTGTTAGTGAATCTCTTGAAATGATGATGACTCTCCTTCAGTTCCAGTTGGTAGAGGTAATCACACACTAGTGTAGAAAGTTGGTTCCCTTTTGTGGATAGGCCTAGGAACTGTCTCATCACGGTTGCAGCATACACCATATATGAAGTCATGTAGAACTTCAAGGTGGTCGATACATTGATCAGCTACTCATGAATTGCATCACTGATTTGTTTTCCCCAATCAATGTGAAATTTTTTCCTTCTTATGATTTAAATGTATTCATACATCCAATCATGAAAATGGGAAGTTTCTAGCAATCCTTTCACCCTGCTCAAAAGTATGATCATATCTATGATGTCTTCTTTGAAGTCAGCTCGGGGAAGCCCTTTCGGCCATCTGGAAATAGTATGTCGAGGTTCCTTCAACCATTGACTATTTATTAGATACTTGGCTTTATTTGGATCTGAGTCATAGACCTCCTATGTCAATTGAATTGAGATGTCAACATACTTCTCCATTTGCGAGATTTTGAAAACTATATCAAAGAAGTCTGGATCTAGTCTCAAAACCTCATGTCCGGAAGAATTAATGATACTTTTGCTCTCCCGAATATAGTGAGAAGCAACTTGTAGGAATTTTTTTGTATGATGTGCAGTAGTTTGAAATGAGGAAACCAGATGAAGATTACTATGCATGATGGCTCTCAGAGAGTCTTCGAGAGGCTTTTGTTCGCTTGTTTTCATGAAGTCAAGGAGATCCTGATGGCCAACTTTTGTGTCTCTGATCTCTTCAACCTTCAAAACCACTACCGTTGGTGGGTAAACACCTTGGTACTTGTATTTCATCTTGCCTTTAAATTTTGAAGACGATGGAGGTTTCTTAGCTATCATCTGAGATCAATCACTGCTTTGCAAATAAAAGTCAACAACTTGTTAGTCAAAGGGCAATATTGGGATGTGCAAAGCGAGGAGGGATGTCGAGCAAGCATGGTGTAAGTGATGAGGTATGAAAAATGATGCTAGGAATGGTAGAGAAGCACTTCAGAGAAAAACTGGATAGTTTGGGAGTGATTTTGGTCAAGTGCAAGAAATGGTGCAATGGCTCCAAAAAAGTGTACTTTTGCCTTAGTGATTTTTTTGGTTTCATAGAAAAGTGCCAGGGCACTAAAAATCAACACCCTTGCACTTGGGGAAAATTTCTTTTGGTGCAATGGCTTTGAAAAAGTGCGCCATTGCACTTGGACTTACAAATTTTCATGGGAATGTAGGGGCACATTTTTCTTTGGGTTTTAGCATTTTTGAAAAAAGTCTTAAGGTAATGGCATCGAATTTTCATGCCTTAGTCTTATTAGATTGATGTCATTTCTTAGAGAAGAGTGCAAGAGGAATGAAGAAGAGAAAGGCACAAATCTTTCACGTTTTATTAATAACCTTTGTTAGAACAAAAAACAAAACGTATAAGGAAGAACGCGTTTAGCTTGGAGAGGAAAACATGAAAGCTTGAGAGAAAAACGTGAATGCTTAGGAAGAAAACGTGAATGGTAAGAGAAGAGAAACACGTGATTGGTATGAGAAGAAAAACATGAATCAAAGATGGAGGAAAAAGCATGAAAGACAAAGCACGTTTTTGCTGAGAGGCAAAAGATGAGAAAAATGAATGCATCAAACAAAAAAAACCCCACAAGAAAGATGCGAACAAGAGAAAGAAGATGTAAACATAAAAAGAGATCATAAAAAAAAAAAACATACCTGGAGAATGTAGGAAGATAAATTAAAAATGAAATGAGGCCCTCTCTCAAAAACACGTTTTTCTTACAAGAGCTTGGTCGACCAACAAGAGGAGAGGGGGAAAAACAAAATAAAAGTGAGTTGAAAAGAACAAGAATCACTATTAAGTGATCCAAAGATGTTTAAAATTAATTGAAGTTGACCCCCAATTAAGGCACATAAAATGGCATTGAATTGGGAAAATTGCAAATGAAGCCAAAAACTACGCTTTCATAAAAAATGGCTAAGTATAGACTTTTGGTGTAAGGGCGCACTTTTTCAGTGCCTCTAAATTCAAAGTCATTTTATCTTAAATGAAATGGCATTGAAAAAGTGTGCCCTTGCACTTTTGAGACTTATCCAAAATTCATAAAAAGAGTTAGAGTGCCCTTTTTTCAGAGATTTGCACTTTGGGCAATTTTTACTTAAAACAGTAATGAATGCTCGTGAAGAGACTAGTTTCGAAGGTCTTGGTGAGGTGAACGTGGGGGGATGCTCAGATTGAATATTTGAGACATTGGAACACATTTTGAGGTGGATTAAAAATCACCATTTTATGTGCTTGAACATCACGAACCTAGGAAACAAACAAGTTTCGTAGGGGGGTTATTCGTGGAATGAGCACTGCTAGTTTCCGTGATAACAGTTGGCTCCTATTGGGGATATTTCTTCAATTGTACTCTCAAATGAGTGAAGGGAGAAGAAATCCAGAATTCAAGTGCCTTTATCCATCCATTGGGTTTGGAGTCAGGTGACAACGACAAAACATAAAAAAGACACAAAGGAGTAAAAAATAAATATAGAAATATTTACATCTGGAATGCTCATCACTTTACTGTGTAAAATGTTTGAGGTGTTTTCCGCTGTGGGGAAGAGCGAACGATGTTCCATCTCCGTATGCTAGCAAGAAAATTTTCTCACCGTACAGTTGGTGAACTTGGAAAGGTCCTGTCCACAGTGAGTTGAATTTCCCGTGCATACCTTTTGGCTCTCTCCATTTGTCCCATAGGAGAATGAGATCACCAATTTGAGAGTCCCGGGATTTAGATTGTTTTTTCAAAAAGATTCTTTACTTGTTGCTGGTGTTCTGCAATACAATCAACAACCTGAACACACTTCTCTTCCAATTCAGAGAGATACATTATGTGCTTGTCAACAAAATTATTAAAGGTCTCATCTTCAATAGCCTTCGCCAGCTTGAGAGCTGGAAATTCCAGGGTTATGGAAATTTAGGCATTCAACCCATACAAGAGTTGAAAGAGGGACATACCGATTGCCTATTTTGGAGTGATCCTATATGCCCACAAGGCATCATACAAAGCCTTGTGCCAAATTTGTTGATTCTCCTCCACCAGCTTCTGGATGATGGTCACTAGATTCTTGTTGCTAGATTTAGCTTGACCATTACCCTAGGGGTAATAATTAGAAGAATGTGACAAGGTTATGCCATGTTCGAAAAAAAATTCAGTGATCTCGTTCGATTAAAAGGAAAAAGTGTTTTCAGAAATGATTTTGTTTGGCACGACAAACCTAGAAATAATATTCTCTTTCAAGAATGTGCACACTACTTTAGAAGTTGTGCGCTTCGTAGGAATCACCTTTGCCCACTTGGTGAAATAGTCGATGGCAGTTAAGACGTAAACATGTCCATCATTGAAGATGGATTGATTATTCCTATGAAGTTGATTCCCCACTGTTGGAAAGGTTCTTCATTTACCGCAAGCTTTAATGGTAAAGCCACTAGCTTAGGCATGCCAAAAAATTGTTGACATAGCTTGCACTTGCGTACCCGGGAGTACGCATCTTGGAAGAGCATGGGCCAATAGTATTTTTCTCTCAAAATTTTGTGAGCGGTAACAAGAGCCAAAAAATTCCCTCCACATGCCAAGTCATGATATGACTTCAACAACTTTTCTTGTTGTTCCTTATCCACACACCACAAAAAGGTACCATCGACTACATGCATATACAAGCCATTGTCCCATAAGATAAAATTGGCTGAGTTTCACTTGACGATCCCTTTTTATTTTGATGTCAAGTTACTTGGGCATTCACCATAGGTGAGAAAATGAGCGATGTTATAATACCACTCATCAATGGTGCTGACAAACAACACAAGGGGTAGTTTACTTGAATTTTCTTCATTATCCGAAGCTTCTTCATCTTTTGAAACTTCTTCATCGGGTTTGTTCTCAACAATGAGTTGACACAACCCATGTCCTTGTATCAGTTTGGTGGGCTTAATCTCTAGATCATACTCATGAATCTTGGCAACCTAGTTGCCTCTTTTGGTCCCGAATTCCTATTGTGTTAGAATTGATTTAATAGTTGTATCCGGAACCAAGACCTTAACATGATTATTCAAGATATAAAATCAAAAAAATTTAACCACCTTGACCACAAAAAAGGCATGTTTCTCCATTTGAGAATACTTTAACTCATATTTCTTCAAGGGGCAGCTCATGAATGCAATGGGTGACTCAAAACCTTCATTGTTTTCTTGTACCAAAATGGATGAAAGCGTATGCTCAGAAGCATAACTATACATTATAAAGTCTTTGGTAAAATCAGGACAAACCAATATAGGGGCATGAGCGATTGCCTCTTTGATGTTATCAAATGCAACCTTTCCTTCCACTGTCTAATGGAAGTTGGTATTACCTTTCATCATATTTACAATATGACAAATTTTTTTTGTGAAGTTTGAGAGGAACCTTCGCAGGAAATTTACCTTGCCAAAAAAGGAGTGAACAACCTTCTTACTTGATGGCAAGGTGAGGGATTTGACACCATTGACTCTTTCTGAGTCAATCTTAATTCCTTTGGTGGATACTACATGGTCAAGGAGTTTTCCTTTTATAACCCCAAAAACTAACTTTTCAGGATTGAGGGAAATGCCATGGTGATGGCATCTCTCCAAGATTTTCTGCAGGTGAGTGCAGTGTTCATGATGCCTTTTGGAAAATACTGTGAGGCCATCAAGATACACCACGATGAAATTTCCCATCTCGTTACAGAAAGCCAGGTCCATAGCACGTTTGAAAGTAGCACCAACATTTATCAAACCGAAAGGCATTTGACGGTACACAAAGGTACCCCATGGCATTGTGAAAGCAGTCTTGTGTTGATCATTTGAGGTAACTACAATTTGATTGTACCCGGAGAAACCATTCAACATGGAGAGCATCTCGGATCTGGTCACATTCTTCAAGACTTTATCCATGATAGGGAGAGGGTAATTGGCTTTGAGTGACAGCTGGTTGAGATTCCTAAAATCAACACAGATGCGGATCTCACCATTCTTTTTGTGCAGTAGGATGATATTTGCTATCCATGTCGAATGGTGGATTGGGAAGATTATCTGTGCATTCAACATCTTCTGGACTTCTACAAGGATGGTTCCAGAGATCTTTGGATTATACTGCCTTTGCTTTTGCTTGAAAGGAAAAGCTCCAACCTTTAGTGGAATATCATGTTGCACTTCCTTTGGTCAGAAATATTTGAGATCTTCATATGAATATGCCAAAACATCCATATATTCTTGTAACAGTCTGGTGAAGTGTCTTCTTTCTTTGATGGTGCAAAATCTGCCAATGTTTACCATCTTTGGATCAACTTCAGTTCCCAGACCGTATTGCTCAACCTTATTAGATGAGTCAGAGTCGACAAGATGCTATTTGACGTAATGGTCATGTTTGTCAAAGAGAATTTCTAAAGATACCAACCCCTTAGGGATTTTGTTCCCCTTAAGTTGTAGGAATTCTTTGCCAAAAACTTGATCTATACCAGACATGGATTCTCATGGAGGAGAATCACTTCCTTCAAAATACAATTAATTGAAATTCTCTGCCTTTTCTAAGAAGGCGACTATCTGATGATTGTTGTTAAAAATCTGCCAGTTCTCTGAATTATCAGCGACGCTTGGATAGAAAACCAACTTGATAGTGTAGGTAGAACCTTGAAAATCCTTGTGTGGGATAAGTAGCATGGCTGATACTACTAAAGAATCTGCCCTGCCATTGTATTCCCTTGGTACCACAGAAATATCAAAAGCATCAAACTCTTCAATGCAATCCCAAACGAGATTGCAGTAATGCCTAAGCCTATCATTTTTCATTTGATATAGGTTTCTCACCTGACATACTATTAGCTCAGCATCAACTTATGCATGAAGGTTTTTAATACCTTTCTTATGTGCTACTTGCATTCCCAACAACAAAGCTTCATATTCCGTAGTGTTGTTGGTGTTATCAAAGTGTAGCTTGAAAGAAAAAGGGAAGAAATTTCCGTTAGGAGAAATGAAAACCATCTTAGCTCTAGAATCGGTTGAAGAAAAACTACCATTGAACTCCAACAACCAAACGTCATTTGGATCACCAAGGCTAATGGTGTCAAAATTTGAAAACTCATCTTCTCATAGGGTTTTAGGATCTAATGTTGACGAATCATCTGGTGATGATTCATTTTCAAAGAAAGAGGCTCGACACTCTCCAACTCATGTGCTATTGAAGATTCACCAACTTCTTGCGTTTGAAGATAATAAGTCCCAATTCCTAAAGATTCAAATAGGATATGGGCTCTTGGATCATCTGATGGAGTTATTGAGAATTTTGCTTCCTTCTCAGGAATGAGCTTTTGCATTATGCCCTTTACTGGTATTCTAGCTTCCGACATATCCATACTTAATTCTCCCCCAACATCTTTGTAGAAATTGCGCCCAAGGATAATTTCATATGACTTTGGTACATCAACCACTAGGACTGTCATTTTGATCTTTTTATCAAGATATGCAGCAAATACATATTGTGCGTCATTGATCTGACCGATCAAGGGCACTTGTTTATTTTCCATAGAGAAGCAACGGATAAAAGTCTTGGTCATTTCTAAACCCAAGGTGGTGGCTACTTTGGCAGGCATCACGTTATCGAATGCACTAGAGTCTATGACACAATTACTTAGTTTGAAACCATTTACCAACAAGGAGATAAAAAATGGATTAATGCATCCAAAAGCAGTTGGGGGATTAGATACCAAATTATTCTAAGGCGCCTTAGGTTTAGGAGAAACTAGGACCTCAAGGGGTGAATCTTGAGTTGGAGTAATTCCTTGATCCTTAATGAATTAGACAAGTCCGTTGAATTGGTCAGGGTTAGCTTTGAGATATTCCACCTCGGACATTTGAACCTTGGTATTTTTTGCATGGTCGATAATGTCAAAGGCTTGGAAAGAATTTTGTAAACTAGATGTAGTGACTTCACTAATCAGTTTAATGAAAGGCATATTGGTCTTTGGAACTGGGTGACTAGCTTTAGGGACAATGAGAGTAGGAGTTGAGGAATGTGGTGCACTACCCTGTGGGTTCACTTCTTTTTTAGGTTGCCAAGGGAGGGGAGATACTCTTTTGGCAATCGTGATGGGTGACTTTTCCTTTTCAAGTGGAGCAACAACTTGAGCTTTCTCAAGTTGGCTTTGTTGATTCCGCGTAAAGACAATGTAAGTGTTTGTCACCAATTCTTCTTGCTCTTCTTCATCTGTTATTTGCAAATAGCTGATCTTGGAGTCACCAGCCAATTTTGTCTCTTCCTCTTGGAATAGATCGACGTTTTGTTCTTAAGGATAATTTGGCTGAGCATAGTCTTCTTGTTCAGTTTCGTAATATCCTGCAGTTGCATTCGCAAATGGAGCTTCAAGAGCGAGCCTACCTTGTGGTGCTGGAATACGGTTCCGAGTTTTGTTTCCGGTGTAGTTAGGGAAAGTTCTTCTTGGGAAATCCTTGTAATTGGTATTGTTGTTGGAAACTTTCTTCTTCAAAGCGAGGAGCTCATTTTCCAGCCGTTGCACCATAGGATCTGTAAAGTTGGAATTGATGCTACGAGTGGTGGCATTGGATGCTGAAGAGCCTAATGCTTGCATCCTCTTGTTAGTGTTGGAGTTACTATTGGTTCTAATTTCTCTGGCTAGGATCATGTCATCCTCAAGGCTTGTGGCTAATTGTTGTGCCGCTTCAACATTCGCAAGAGTTTCCCCATGTAAGAAGAAACTTACCTTAGGTAACTAAGTATTGATGAAGAAGCACTTCAAGTTGTGATCTATAGGTTTAGCATCTTGTGGAATCCATTTCACCAACTTGTTGAATTTTTCCACAAATTCTCTCATAGGTTCATGAGCCTCTTTTCGCATGGTTGTCAATTGTGCCGACAAAGCATGCGCATCTTCAACGGGCTTGAATCTCTCCTCAAACTTGGTTCAAAGAGTGGCCCAGCTAGTGATCGAAGCATTGGGAAGAGTGTAAAACCATTCTACAACAACCCCTTGAAGGGATTCGATGAATAGCCTTATAGAAACATCTTCGTGTTCAATGGACAAAATGCCAAAAACAATGTAGAAGGAAATAATGTGTTCATCAGGGTGTTGCTTGCTATCGCTGGTGAATTTTGGAAGTTTTTTCCTAGAGACATGTGGGAGATTGTGCAACGGTGTAGCCAAATGAAGGGGGCCAAAATAATTTCTCCATGGTCCAGTAGGTGGTGCAACCATTACTGGTTGCACGATAGATGCTTGGGTTGGACGTTTGTTGTAGACAGACCAAACAGGTGGAAAAATAGATCTTTCTTTTTGTGGAGGAAAAATCATAGCACACTGCAATGGTGATTTTGTTCATAAAGGAGTGAAAGGAAAATTAGGTTGCAATAACTCCTCAAACAATGGATCTATAAATCCTTGAGCCCTCAAACCTCGTGTATACCTTTGGTCCACTAGAATGCAAATCTAAAAAGGATGAAGATTTACAGAGAGAAATATAAAAAATACAATAAGAAACTAGAAAGAATATTCACTTCAATTGAAAGCGTGAGGATTGGATTGCGTGATTCATTCCCCAGCGGAGTCACCAAAAAACTATTGGGTGAAAATAATGTAATCAACTTTTCAATAGATTACACTATCTAGATTTCAGCCACAACTATGTGAGATATAATCTCTCCTCAAAGAAAGGGGAGGCACCCTTCTTACTGCTAATAGAAGCTATAGTAAAACTAACAAAATACTTAAAAAATGTAAAATACACTTATGAAATGGAGGGGGTGTTACATTCATACTTCTCTCTTTTTTTAGAGAAGACGTTTACAATGCTTCACGATTTGGAAAGTCCTAGATCTGATAAATGAAACTTAACAAACAATAGTAATGTCGATATCTCTATCCTATCAAAGCAAAGCGTAGAGATACTAGATATGATTTATAATAATAGCAAAAGAAAAGTAAAAGGGAAAGCTCATGAAGGCACAAATTCGTTCCATAGCTTTTTTGATGTTGAATCTGTAGAAGTATCATTTGTCATATTAGAAGCACAAAGTCTTCTTAGATACAACAATTCTCCAAACTGAATGAACGATTATAAGCACAAAGTCTTGTAGATATTTCAACCAAAACATTCACACATAAAATCAAATCCAAATAATATATGTAACACAAAGTTTACATAAACTACTTGAAGCCCTTCAGATCTCATACACTAATCACCACCGATATAATCAAATCATAAGATAATCGATCCCAACACAAAGTCTGGTATGGAATCCTCTTCTTTATTGATTAGATCTAGATTCGAAAAATTAAATACAAAGCTTCAATGTTTGTTTCAAAGGAGAGCACTTCATTGCAAAATATCAAAAGGTAAATATTAAAATAGAGATCTCTCATAAATATAGAAAAGAGAGATGAGTAAATTAATGAAATTAGGTGATAAAAAATAGGAAACCCTAATCTAACTAAGTGTAATTTTTCTCTGAGAAGTTACATCTCATATTTTTGGTGTAATTACACTTTACAAAAAGACATTTAGGATGTCGCAAATTATTTACAAAATGCATATGGAAATGCATCAAAACATTCAACACTGGGAGATCAGGAATCCTCATGGTTCGTTGCTTCAACGCGAAAGTCTTCATATTTCTTCCTGGTCTCCTGCATGAATGTATCATCTGGACCAACAGTATAATCCACAATGGTGTGAATTCTTGTGACTGATCTCTTGGCGGATGAAAGAACCTTCTTGCATCTATCAGTATGTGTTTTAAGGTTATCAAAGGTGAGCCTGATATCACATAGGTCATCTATGGAGGTGTCAAAAAATTCTGCACTCTCTATCTGACCCATGACAACTTCTTTGAAGATTTATGATAGTTCTACAACTGGAAGGAAGATACGATCTTCTTCGAAGAGTTTTCCTAACAACTCTTTAACCCTTCTTTCGAGAATAGCCCAATGTTCTTCCACATCTTCCTGAACTTGGTGGAGATCCTCTGTAAGGGATTTGATCGTCTAGATATGATGCCTCAAAGATTCCCTTACTTCAACATATTTTTATTTGTTAGGAATAACCCCAACTTCCACCACTTTACTAAGCTTTACTTGTTTCATTTGTGAACAAAATGACAGGAATTTTTCCATCTCTTTGTGCTCTTGAGAAACAAAACTTTTTCTTTATCTACCTCTGATTTGAGCTGAGCTACTTGGGTAGCTTTCTCATAAGTGGAAATTATGATTTGAGAACCGTGTTCTATAACTTTTTTGATGAATTCATACAATGCTTTCCCTTCGGAGAGAAATATTTCAACCTTTCTGATAGTTGGGTCCTTAGGACTTACCATTGCCAATGGTTGTCCATTACTTGTAGTTCTTACAATCTTTTTAACAATAGAGGCATAATTCTCTACTCTTTGTTTGTATAGATCACGGGCTTGCTCCATTTTGTCCAGTCTATCCACCAATATATTATGAGTTACCTGCACATCTGCCTTGGCACTTTAATTAGTAACTTTGCCAATTTGGACTCTGGCTACTGTATAATCCTCCATATTAACATCCCCTTCCTCTTGAGGTGGAATGCCAATCTGTGCATATTTCTGACCTACTTTGTCAACCTAAAGCCATGAGTACACTTTTTCTTTCTTTTTACCCTTGGCCTTTGGTGGAGGTATTTCTTCAAGATCAAGCTCTTCAGGAGAAATCATCTACTTCTTTCCTTTCGATACTTGAGATACCATCCACAGTGGTAGAGAAGAGAAAAATGATTCCTGATTGACTATTAATTCTTTTGTTACCATCACTTCTGATGGAAGAATGGGTATGGAAACAATTGGCAAGGTATCTATCATCACTGCTCTAGAAACCTGCACATTGACTTGATTCTGTAGAGAGTCACTCATGAATCTGTTAAATTTTGCCTCTGAATTGAGTTCATAAGATTGCGAAGACAAGCTTGGAATGGATGATCGTGAACTTGAAGGAACATCAACTGTTTGAATACTCGTTATTGAAGGAGCATCCAACGGGATTGATGCTATGGAGGGTAGTGCAATGTCCACTGTGGGTATGGAAGGTGTAGGAACAAGCAATGTGGAAAGAGGTGGTGGCAGAGTCTTAACAATAGGAAATGTATGAGGAACGCTTGAAATTACAAGCGATGATGATTGGGTAAAATCTTCAACTATGTGCTCGGGTGGAGACATAGCTTGTTCTTCATCACGACCGAGTTCCTGTTGATCATTTTCTTGATCCTCTTTCTCTTTCTCACTTTCTTGATCACTTTCAGACTCGTGTTCATCTTCTAAATGTTCTTCTTCATTAGAGTTTGTTTCCTTTGAGTCTTCTTCTTCAGCGGATTGATCACTTGTACTTCCCTCATCATCAAAATCTATCTCTTCGGAAATAGGTTTCTTTCCTTTTGAGTGATATGGTTCATATTCTGTAGTCCCTTCCCCACAGATGGCTGGAACATCCTTCTTTCCAATAGTGAATTTGATTCTAGGCCCTTTTTCTAGAGGAAGTAGGAATAACCGCAGATTTGTCTTATATGCGGGGTTCTTGTTGTAGATTAACCTATGTTCTAGACTCTTCTCCTTCTGATTCTATTATGAAATCTTTCATCTAAAATCCATGCTTATGTAACCATTCAGCAGTGTTAGCCAAAATTGGAGCTAACCTTTCTTTGATGGAAATGCTCTCCTGTGACCATTGAATTGCAAGCAAAGGTTTCTTGAATATCTTTTGTTCGTCATAGGCAGCATTTAGGATGTCACTAGGATTTGTAAAGTCCTCTGGTAAATTAGCAACACCAGGATCTCTAATCTGTTGAAAAAACAACCTACATTAGTCCATCTTATGAATAGCCTCTTCATCTCTGCAATCAACCCAAATGTCTTCAAAGTGATTTCCATGTTTGTGCCCCTTTTTCACCTTCTTTCTAACATCTTGGTAATCAAAATCAAGTCTATATTTGTAGTTCCTGATCATCATGATCTACACCTCATCATAGACTGATTTTGCCTTTTGCACACTTTTGATGGTATATCTACTGATTGTCATTGGAGACTTAAAATCGGGTTTATGGATCCTTCAATGTTCTTTGTGAACTGAGATCAATTGTCTGCATAACTCCTTAAAAATCCACTTTTCTGAAGGATATCTAGGCAACATATAAGGACAACTAGAATAGAATCCTACCCTTATGTAAGTAAAAGTTAGGAATTGAAGATATATGCATCCGACCTTACTTACCACTCTGTAAGCCTCATCTGACACTCTCTTTCTTTTGAGAATTGGATCAAAATTTAAAAGTAGAGGTGCTAAGAAAGCATCAGTGAATCTTCTGAAATGATGATGAATCTCCTTAAATTCCATTTGGTAGAAGTAATCATAGACTGGTGTAGAAAGTCAGTTCCCTTTTGTGGATAGGCTTGGGAACTGTCTCATCACGGCTATGGCATACACCAAATATGAAGTCATGTAGAACTTCAAGGTGGTCGGTACATTAATTAGCTACTCATGAATTGCATCACTGATTTGTTTTCCCCAATCAATGTGAAATTTTTTCCTTCTTATGATTCAAATGTATTCATACATCCAATCATGAAAATGGGAAGTTTTCACAAATCCTTTCACCCTACTCAAAAGTATGATCATGTCTCTGATGTCTTCTTTGAAGTCAGCTCGAGGAAGCCCTTCCAGCCATCTGGAAATTGTATTCCAAGGTTCCTTCAACCATTGACTATTTATCAGATACTTGGCTTTATTTGGATTTGAGTCATAGACCTCCTGTGCCGATTGAACTGAGATGTCAACATACTTCTCCATTTGCGGAATTTTGAAAACTATATCAAAGAAGTCTAGATCTAGTCTCAAAACCTCATGTCCAAAAGAATTAATGACACTTTTTCTCTCTTGAATATAGTTAGAAGCAACCTGAAGGACAAATTCTATATGATGTGCAACAGTTGGAAATGAAGAAACAGATGAAGATTACTATGCATGATGGCTCTCACAGAGTCTTCGAGAGGCTTTTGTTCGGTTATTTTTAGGAAGTCAAGGAGATCCTGATGTCCAACTTCCATGTCTCTAATCTCTTCAACGTTCGAAACCACTACCATTGGTGGGTAAACAACTTGGTACTTGTATTTCATCTTGCCTTCAGCTTTTGAAGACAATAGAGGTTTCTTAGCTATCATCTGAGATCAATCACTGCTTTGCAAATAAGAGTCGACAACTCGTTAGTCAAAGGGAAACATTGGGATGCATGAAGCAAGGAGGGATGTTGAGCAAGCATGGTGTAAGTGATGAGGCACACAAAATGATGCTAGGAATGGTAGAGAAGTGATTCAGAACGAAACTAGATAGTTTGAGAGTGATTTTGGTCAAGTGTAGGAAATGGTGCAATGGCTCCAAAAAAGTGCACTTTTTCTTTAGTGAATTTTTTGGTTTCAGAGAAAAGTGCCAGGGCGCTGAAAATCAGTGCCCTTGCACTTGGGGAAAATTTCTTTTGGTGCAATGGCACTGAAAAAGTGTGCCATTGCACTTGGACTTAGAAATTTTCATGGGAATGCAAGGGTGCGTTTTTCTTTGGGTTTCAACATTTTGCAAAAAAGGATTAAGGTAATGGTGTCAAATTTTTAGGCCTTAGTCTTATTAGATTGATGTCATTGTTGAGAGCGGAGTGCAAGAGGCATGAAGAAGAGAGGAAAAGATCTTTCACATTTTATTAATAACCTTTGTTCGAACGAAAAACAAAACGTATAAGGAAGAACACATTTAGCTTGGAGAGGAAAACACGAAAGCTTGGAGAGGAAAACACGAAAGCTTGAGATAAAAATGTGAATGCTTAGGAAGAAAATTTGAATGGTAAGAGAAGAGAAACACGTGATTGGTCTGAGAAGAAAAACGCGAATCAAAGATGGAGGAAAAAGCATGAAAGACAAATCAAGTTTTTGCTGAGAGGTGAAAGTTGAGAAAAATGAATGCATCAAACAAAAAAAACCCCACAAGAAAGATGCGAACAAGAGAAAGAAGATGTAAACATACAAAGAGATCATAAAAACAAAAATAAAATGTACCTGGAGAATGCTAGAAGATAAATCAAAAATGAAAAGTGGCCCTCTCTCAAAAACGCGTTTTTCTTACAAGAGCTTGGTTGACCAGCAAGAGGAGAGGGGGGAAAAATAAATAAAAGTGAGATGAAAAGAACAATAATCACTATTAAGTGATCCAAATATGTTTAAAAATAACTTAAGTTGACCCCCAATTAAGGCACATAAAATGGCTTTGAACTGGGAAAAGTGCAAATGAAGCCAAAAACTGCGCTTTCATAAAAAATGGCTAAGTATAGACTTTTGGTGTAAGGGCATACTTTTTCAGCACCTCTACATCCAAAGTCATTTTATCTTAAATGAAATGGTGCTGAAAAAGTTCACCCTTGCACTTTTGAGACTTAGGAAAAATTCATAAAAAGAGTTAGAGTGCCCTTTTTTCAAAGATTTGCACTTTAGGAAATTTTCACTTAAAACATGTAATGAATGCTCGTGAAGAGACTAGTTTCAAAGGTCTTGGTGAGGTGAACATGGGGGGATGCTCAGATTGACTATCTAAGATGTTGGAACACATTTTGAGGTGGAGTGAAAATCACCTCATTTTGCGTGCTTGAACATTACGAACCTAGGAAACATACAAGTTTCATAGGGGGTTATTCATGGAATGAGCGCTGCTAGTTTCCACGATAACGAAGAGATTACAAAAAAAATAACCAAACCCTAATCAATATAGTAGCAATGAAACATAGATAAGGGGTGCATCCAAGCCATTATAAAGTATAAAATGAATCATATCTACTTAAAAATTTTATATTTATAACCTTAATGTAGAAGGATAAACTCTAAGGATGAAACTTGAGTGTGTTTAAGAATGTTTGTTCATGAATTTATGTAAGGAAGAATAACATACCTCACATAAATATCCCAAGTAAACTAGTTAAATCAAAATGATTAAATAATATAACCTGCCTAGGATAAAGAGTTGAGAGTAATAACACCACTAAAATAAATGCTCAAATCTAAATAATAAAAATAATGGTATATATTTATCAACTTCCATGCAAAATACATCATTTTGCACAGGTTGGCGCTAAATTAGGCGCACTTTGCATCGCCTTTAACACCCCAAATATATTACATTTAGGGTTCAAATTTGGTGTTAAAGTTGACAACTATAGTGCCGACTAATGTTCATCAAAAATGAAAAATAAAAAATTCCTATGAAAAACATTTGAAAAGTTTGGAAAAAAATGTCATTTTTTCCATCGAGCTTTCTAGAAGCTCTCTTCTTAGCCATCATAAGGTTTCACCTGGAAGTTGCATCTGGAGATTTCATGGAGTTTTCTGAGTAAAGAGATTGTTGGATCCGTGTGTGGTATGAATTTTATTTTTACTTCTAGCTAGTGTGACTTGTTTTTGTGCCTTGTATCATGTGTGATTTACATCAGTAGTTGGAATCGTCTAGTGTAGGTAGGTAAATATATGACACTTTTATCAAAAAAATTGGTAGATTTGATGTTTATTTCACTCGTAGGTTGTGTTAAAATGAATTGAATTTGGCTAGGTACCCTATACTCATTGGTTTTCATTCTTCACAAATCTTACAAACATTATCCTTTTGCATTTAGCTAGTTTGATTTTTTTTTATCACCTAGATTTTGAATCTTGTGCTCATTGGTTTGCATTCTTGTCAAATTTTACAAAAATAATGCATTGGCACCTTTGCCAAATGCCATCTGAAGTGATAAATACTTCCATAGCATTCAAAGCCACAAAAAATGTATGTTTTTGTTATAGTTTAGGAACGATTGTGCCATTTGTGCCACAAAAATTCTCTAACGATATTTGGAAACCATAAAAAGTAAGGTTTTCGCTAGGGCTAAGGCATACTGAAAATAAAAAAAATGTAATCCTCACCATATACCCTTAAACTAATTTTTTTTTGAGGACTTTTAATTTCAAAAACCATTTGGGGTTTAAAATTTTAAAACTCTTTTTAAAAAGGAGAGAAACACCATATGGCCTTGAATTTTTTAAGATAAGTAGAAAAACCACTTATATATTGATAGTAGATGCAAATGTGAAGTTTCTTTAAAACCTTGATTGATTGGAATTGATCCATGCGATGTTGCTTCATTAAAATTTTAATCATCCTCTGTAATGCCATTTTTATGCATACAAATTCTCCTTGCATTGAAAACATATCCGAATTATACTTGACAATGATTGATTGTAGCTATGCATACAAATTCTCCTTGCATTGCAAACATATCCGAATTGTTTTTCTTGACAGTGTGTACTTTCATACCTGGCAGTGTGTACTTTGTTTGTCTCCATAGAGTAGACGAAAATAATTTTCCCTAGGTCACCTCAAAATGTCAAGCAATAGAGGGAAGAGAACAAATGGAGCAGACTCTGGCCATAATGAGGTAATTCATTATCAATTTATAGATTTGTAAATGTTTCCATTGTTTATTTCATTTTTAGGTTTTAGTTTTTTTATTTAAATTTAAAAGAAGAAATTTATTTTATATATATATAGGGACATGAGACCGACAAAGATAAAGAGGCATTGGCTTCCATATTGGGGGAAGAGGCAATGAACAAATTGGATGTTGTGGACTGGACAATGCTTGCCAGATACATAGAAAAATGATCTAGTGAAGCCCCTTGAAAATTTCAACCAAATCAACTGTGTCAAAGGGAATCAATTGATTCTCCAAGCAGTCTCAGATCGAGCAAAAGATCCAGGAGGAAATCAATAACAATAAACTCTAGGAATGTAGAACAAGGAGCAAAGACCACTATCTTAGCCACTCCTGGGACACAGACTTCTTCCACCATGCCAAGTTTTTCATCTTGCATTGGTAGCTACAATACCAAGATAGAATACGATGTGGTTTCAGGGAAAGTCGTAATGAAAAATGTTGGAAAAGACTTTGTGAATAGGTTGAAGGAATCTTGCCTTCAACAGTTCAAACAACATCTACATTTTCAATTCTCAAAGATACCTATACACCTGCAAAAAGAAGTTATCAATGACATGAAGACTGAATTTGGCATAGGTTTCTCTATGAAGAAGGTAAATTTATGAATGCCTCAAAATTGCAAGATATTTCGGTGCAACCAAACAAAGAAGATAAAAAAATCCCTCCCGAACTAAGGCCCAAAAAAAGGCCAATTGGTGCAAGTGTCAAAGTATGGAAAGAGCTTGTAAAATCATATGAGAAGTCTGATGCACAAAGGAAGTCCAATGAGGAGAGTACGCAGCTATTTGAGTTTTCTCATAAGATTATATCAAATTTATTAAATAATTTTTAAATTTTATTTGTGCATAGTTAAATTAAATTAGTATATGTTTCAGGACAAGGCCTCCAAGGCCAGACTTCAAAAACTTTGTGCCACGCATCACAGTGGCTAGAAATGTTTACAGGCCTTGATTTGTACATTTGTGAGTATATTTAATATGTTAAATGATATTTTTTTTATTTCCTAGGAAAAAGTAATTTATTGCATATTGATTAGTTTAACTAGTCCATGTGCCATGTTTTGATAGGAGGAGAAATATGGCCAACATCCAAAGCAATATGAAAAGGAAATGTTATAGAGCAAAAAGTGGGCCGATTTTATAATCTAGATGGAGAATAAGGTATCAATAGTTGAATTTCAATAACTTAGTTGGATATTGTTGTGTTAATATGTAGATTTGCATTTATTATGTTGAGTTTCAATAATCTTTGAAGAGGTTATAGAGTGATACTTGAGACACACAATTATAGTTGTACTCTGTTTATTGTGTTTGGTTTCTATTGGTATTCTTGTTTAAATCATTGTAGCAATCAAGCTAACAAGAGTGAACTTTATTATATTACATAAAGGGTGAATAAGAACTTCTCTTTACTCTAAGGCATAAAATTAGACAACAATGAACATTAATGAAAAGATCTTTGATAGAATTCTCATTAATAATTCGTATAAAATGTACGAATGGAGAGACAATGACCTCATGAGACTTACATATTTAACTCAAACATGTTCAAAAACCATACAATTGAAAAAATTGGCTAGATTAACTCAAAACCTAAGACATTGACTCAAAATGCATTTTATTTATGTTTTCTACTTGCATACTCAGCTCCAGAATTCAACAAAAGACCTGTAAAATTGGCCTTGAATTCCCTTATATACAATAAGGGAGAAAAACAAGCCTCAAGCCAAGTTTTACACATGTCACCCTCTCATTGGAACAAAATACATGCATTCCCTTTTGTAGTTATATTTACATCTTCAAAATGGAGGGAAAAAGTGAGATGAAATATTTCCATTCGATGAAGAAAATGTACCCGCCTTCCAAAAGGAATTTTGTTGGAGAGAAGAATCTTCTAACCATTGCAACATATTTGTTCCTTGTGCTAAAGAAAAAATAGGAAAGAGAAAGAAAGGTCGACCCAAACTAGCATTAAAATTATTAGTGACCAATCTCTACCTGTGTGTTTTCTATAAGAGACACATACTTTATGTATTTGAATTTCTTAGGCCGGACTTTTATTTGTGAACCCTGGTTTTATACCCGCACAAATATAACAAGCAAACACATGATTAGATTGATATGCAAGATAAAACAAGGATTCCCCATGAAATCCATTTACTATGCTCAAATAGAAAGGAAAGTGAAGAACAATGCAAAAAATAAATAAAATCTATCTAAGCAAAGCAAACTCTTGATCCCATGGGGGAATTGGTGCCAATTGACGTGTCGAAATTGGCCCTTTCCCAACTCCTTTGTTGCAATGTTGATGATGTGTGGATGATTGAATCTCCTTGATGAGAATTTGGCATAAACTAGCTATGAAATTATGAAAATGCCGAATACTTGAGGAGAAATGGACAAAATTAACTCTCAATGTGAAGAGAGTAACTTTGCATGAGATTATGGATGAGGATGAAGTTGAGTATAGTAAATTTTATCAAATTGTGGATGTTAGAGTGAGAGGAAGAGTCTCTCATTTATAGATTTCCAACATGGAAGAGAGAGTGAAATTGAGCAACGTGGGATCATTCAACATCCAATGGCTATGTGCCAATTGTCAAGATGTGAATGGTTGAAGGTTGTGCACATTTTGGCCAAAGTGCCAATAAATTCCATTAGGTGGAATTTGAATTTGAGGAAATGACATGTGAGAGGGAAAGAGACATGAAATAAATGCCACTTGGCTCAATGCACAAGGACATGTAAGAGGAGTGAATGCCTTTTTGGATGTACAAGTCCACTTGGATTTTGAATTCAAATTTGAAGGAATATTCCTCCACTTATTCCATGTTGAGAGAAAATAGGTAATTTAATAAATCAAAGTAATTGATTTATTATGCAAGTTGAATTCTCTAGAGGATTTTAGTGATTGAGATTAAATTAATCAAGATTTGATCAATTTAATGAGACATTAGGTGATTTGACAATTTTGACTCAAATTTATGAGTTGATTTAAATCAAGAATTGAGAAGAAAGATTAAATCAAATAAATGTTTTTGATTTATTTAACTAAAGGGGATAATGTTAGATTAAATCAAATAAGGTTTAATTTATTTAATTTAATGAGAAGACTTTAGGGATTTAATCAAATAAAATGAATTATTTAATTAAAAGGGGATTTTAGGGTTAATTAAATTAATTTGATTAATTTAATCAACAAAGGAGAAAGACCTAATTAAATAAATAATGATTTATCTAATTAAGAGATAAAAGATGATGATAATATGAGAGTGTGATTTAGGAAGAAATGACATTAGTAATCAGGATCAAGTGTGTTAAATTGAATTGTACATTTTCCATGTCTACATTTTGCCCTTCTTTGAAGCAATGTACTTGTTGAATTGATTCAAATAATAAATTGTTGTGATCAAAGCTCAAATTTTTTTAACATTTTTCGAATGCCCCACTATTTCTCCAATGAAAGGATTATGCTGATATATTGCCCCCTCGAGAGATCGAATGAAAATTTTGATTTTTGGATGATCTCCCAAAAAAAGGAGGAAAAGGTGCCTGGCAGGTTCAAAATGCCCCAAAATGCGTTAAAATGCTAGAAAAAATGTGAAATAGCCCTCGGTTGGACAAAAATGGGATTGGAGGACCAAAACCCTAGTAAAATGGCCAAATTAGATGAAAAAAACCCTAATTTGCAAGCTTACGTAGACCTTGAGGGGTCATTTTCAATACATTTACACACTTAGCTTTTGGGATTTTTTGCATTTTGAGCTCTGAGTTCAGGTCAAAATGGTGCAATGACAACTTCCCAGGCATGTGCCAGAGAGATTATGAGTGCACCAACGGTCAGCCGGCGCAGGACTCGTGGTATGTACCCCTATCTTGACTTTCATATTTTTCATTTTGCGTGCATTAAATCTAGGGTCTAAGTCATTTTTAGGTTGAGCGGTGCTATATAGCGCCACTGCAAATGATTCATCAGTGCCACATGGTCCTAAAATGGGCCACATATGAGAATAGCATCATGGGTCTTAGTTAGGAAATTAGGGTTTGGTGGTCAAACTCGGCCGCATATGAGAATTGCATCGCGCAACACAGTTTTAAACTTAGGGTTTCACTACAAAGTCAGTCGCATGAGAGAATAGCGTCATACATTGCCCTTTGGAATTTAGAACTTTGCAAACTCCGTCATGGTGGTGCTTGGGCCACATTTGAAAAAAATGACGCATTTACTGTTTTAGATGTAAAATTCAACTTGTGAGGCAGATTTTTTTACAAGAATTTGACACGATGGCCTCCCTTGTGCAGGAGGAGCTTTATGTACTTCATTTGAGGGAGAACAGATGGCCAATGCTTCGTATATTGTAGGGTATGCATGTTTTTCTTTAGGAGCAGCTTGTAATTATTGGCCTTTGGTATGTTGTGTACGTCCCTCCTGTTCGGGCGCACTTAGGTATGATGAAAGCTTTGGCCGAACGGTGACATAGTGAGACTTCTTCATTCCATCTTTCCACTGGCAAGGCCACCATCACTCTCGAGGATTTTTGGCGCATCCTCTGACTACCTATTCATGGAGTGAGAGCCATTTACGATCTAGATGTCGACAAGGATGCTTGCTATGATGTGATGGGCCTTGATGAGATTCACTTCTCTGATGGGAAAATTGACTTGCAGAGATACCGACGTAGAGTAGCCACCTACAGGTTGATTGTTGTGGCTATCATTTTTGGTCTTATGGCACCTGATCGGTGAGGCCAATACTTCAGCCTCGATTGGGGACTGGCATGGGAGTGGATGTGCGTCCACCGAGAGTGCTTTGCTTGGGGACTAGTATTGTTGGCCTCCCTATACAAGGATCTTCATGAGTTCGCGTATCTAGATAGAAGGTCCCTCGGGGTTGGAGTTACTTTGTTACACATCTAGGCCTGGGAGCGGATTCTAGTACTTCATCCAGATGTCACACCAATTATCCTTGATATTGATGACCTCATTGTTTGGCGCTATGGAAAGGTAGAGATCCATTTTACTCACACTGGAATAGGTGGTCTTGCACATTGGTGAAACGTTCTCGATGAGATGAGAGAGATCATCTGGAGGCCATGGATGGGCATAGGCTTGTCGTACGATGATGCACATCAGTTGTTCTTCACCTGACATGATAGATGGATGTAGGACAAGAGCATACCATGATAGAGTGGTATCTCCCAAATAGGATGTCCTGTCAGCTTGGAGAGATGCAGGATAGACTGAAGGATCAGTATGTGGTGATATTCACTCATACTACGAGAGAGATGACATGGGGCCAACCCATCTTGATAGCTGAGGTAGTGCCATCATTTAGATAGCTAGTGGGCAGACCGTGGTTGTATGATTAGGAACCAATAGATGTAGGGGTGACCCTGGTGTACAGAGCCTAGTTTAGGCCTCCCTTGAGATTGACAGTTCCCAGTGTAGCACTTCCACGATAGAGGCTCAGAGGAAGATTAGCTAATAGGGGCAAAGGACAAGGGGTAGAGGTGACAAAGATGGGGACAATGATAGAGGAGGAGGTGGACCACCTCCTCATCAGACACCTCCCAGAGATCAGGCACAACAGGAACCTCCATGGGTTGAGGCACAAGTCAAATGGCCCAGAGATGGGGACAAAGCAGTCCCATAGTAGCAGCCACCAACATAGCCAGACCACAGAGATGTACTAATCCAATAGTTGCAGGGCCAGATTCAAGTATTGACTGCAAAGAGAGATTAGGCTCGACAACAGGTTGTGACAATTATTGCCGAGAGGGATCAGGCTCGATCCAAGAGGGATTAGGATGTTGGTCGGTAGAGGCAGCTAGAGAGTACAACTTCATCATCCCAGGGCCGATTAGTTTACCTACGGGCTTATAGAGAGGTAGTCAGAGAGGCCGAGTACTATCGGCAACATTATAGACAGGCAGTGCCAGTAGCAGGTTGGGTGCCAAACTTCTCTTAGCAGACATGGATGAGGCCCCCAGAGGATCACATCGAGAAACACACGGGAGAGGGTAGTAGCCAATAGGGCTAGCCCTTAATCACATATAGTTTCCATTTTTGATTCATGGTCTCTGATTATTGCCCCTATTGTATCATGTACTTTGATTGTACACTTGATCCGATTTTGTATCATGATAGTATATTTTTGATGATATATATGAGATGGTTTGACTTTATGATATGTCTTGCAATGTATGATATGCATATCTTAATTTCCTATGAGCTATAAGATGCTTCTATTTTTGTGCTCATGTGATATGATGTATGTTGGATGTATTTCCTTTTGTATCTTTTCTATGCATTTTGATGGTTACATGGTAAATGATATGATGATGATGATGATGTATCAATGTGAAAATGATAACTAAAATGCATCTGATAAATGATATGCAAATGATTAATGATGATGGATGCTAATGATTTTTTATTATGTCCTTAATGATTCAATGAATGAAATGATTTCTTAAGATGCTTAGAATAACAAATCTATATTAATCCTCACAACTCAAGATGATGATAATGTGGTATGATCTATGTGATATGATATGCACTTATTTTAATGATCCTATGGAGGCATGGTGTATGCATTGGCGATGTTCTGATTAAATGTCATGGTACCATGTTAGTATGGAAAGAAGACAGAAGAACTTAGAGTCAAAGAGTTGCTTAGGATGATGGTGATTTGCTTACTAGGAGTCGGGATTTTCAAAGGGCCAATTACATTATGTTTGATAACACACATAGGTACGATGCATCAAGGTATAAAGAACCAGGATGGCGTTGTAACCAGTGTGATGAAATTTGACTTGAAAATTAGATAGGAGTATTCTTGTTCACACTTAGCATACAAAACTTCATTTAGGATGTACTTCAGACATTCTAAACATCTCGGGCCAAAACATAGAAAAACAAGCTTTCCTATGTGGTCAACAAGATATCTAAAACATCCTATCCACATTCCAAATAAAGTATGCATGACTAATTTATTTTACAAGTGTATCCCACAAGTACAATAGATAAAAGAGACAATGATCATTGCCCCATTCCTTTCTCTCTAAACCTGTTTTGTTTAGGCATCATCGAGAGGTCCTTAGAATGAGCGCAAAATAAGATAAGTCAAAAAGACCAAATAAAGTAAATAAACAAGCTAATGTTCTTCATACCGCTAGCCAAGACTAAACTACTATGAGATACCTGATGCTTATGTACATCGTGGGAAGGATAAATCCTAGGACATGTTGTGATCACAATTTTGGTGAGACTGATTGGGTGATAAGCTATTGATACTCTGAGTTGACCAACCTACTTGCTTATTGGCCTAGACTTGAGACTTTGATGATTAGGTGTTCACTTTGGAACCTACTAGACTTTCTTCTAACTAAATCACTAAATAATGAAGACGATGATTGATTTATTAGGAATGAGACAATTGTAGGTAAAAACGAGATGAAATGGATGCACCATTTTGGGTTTTTCAGATATTTTGAGGTTGTTTTTTGGTATTTATGAATTTTTTGGTATTTTTTATGTTTATGACGAAGAGACTTACCTAAAGATGTATCCTAGGGGTCTCGGGAGCTGATCCATAGATTAGCCTTGCCTACGTTATACATGCAGAGACCACATAGTTTGACTGATGACAAACTTGACTAAATGATAAGAAAAATGGGCAAACGAATTGCCATTTCATTGTGATGGATGCCTAAGGACTAACCTAAAGTGTCTCAGGGGATGATCAAAGATCAACCTTGCCTACGTTCAAGCTCACAAACGACAGTTCAAACAAGGTTAAAGATTAAAAAGACTCTTATCATGAAGTTTTTTGAAGATTTTTTGAGATTTTTTCGATGTTTTTGGATTTTTTGATGAGTTTTTTGAATGTTTTGGATTTTCTGATGTTTTTTGAAGATCTCAAAAAATATACAAAAATTCAATTCAATGCAAGTGCAAGAAAATTCCCCCAATGTCAAGCAATAGACTACTTCAATAAAGGAAAAACAAATTGACCTTAGGATATGCCAAGTAGTACTATGGTGGAATATGATACGAGCACGAGATCAAGCTATGGTATGGATGCGAATGGATGGATGGATGGAAGATTAATGAAATGTGATGGAATGAATGAGTGAGCCATGCAAATCTTGGTGGATAAAGAGTGTTTTATTTATGCTTGGCACCTGTTTGCCAGGTTTTCACCAAGGTCCTTGCCCAAAGTGCCACCGAAGTGGTTTTCACTAGAGGACAATTTTTTTCTTTACCGTTTTCAATCCTTTTTCTAATTTTTTTGGATTTTTGTATATCTTAATTTTTTTTGTTGTCACCAAGATGCCTATTTGCTAGGTTTTCATTAGGGTAACATTTTTTCAAGACATTTTTTTATTTTTTTGGTTCTATACCTTTCATGTTTTTTCTAGGCATAATTTTTTTTGAGATGGGAGCTATTCAGAGGCTCCTCCAAAGGCTTGCCTTCTGGTGTTGATAGCTGATAGAATACTAATTTATAGCTGGCTGTGATGATGAAGGGTCCCAACCAATTGGGCTGAAATTTTCCTTTGCTCTCTAGATTCAACACATTCTTTTGGTTCTCTTTCAACACAAGTTCACCGACTTGGAAGGTGTGTTGCCTAATCTTCTTGTTGTAGTTGCACTTCAGGCGGTTCTGATAGGCTTGTAGATGATTGAGGGCATCCATGTGTCTTTCATCTAATAAATTTAGTTTGTTCAGCCTTGAAACCCGACATTCCTCATTTGTTATGAGATGTTGCAAAGATATTCTCAGTGATGGGAGCTCAATCTCAATTAGAAGGATGGCTTCTGATTCGTAGACCAGGGAGAATGGGGTGGTGCCTATTGGCATGAAGATGCTAGTACGGTAGGCCCATAAGGCAAGATTTAACTGTAGATGCTAGTCATGACCAAATTCATTGACTATCTTTTTAAGAATTTTCATAATGGTTTTGTTGGTAGCTTCTGCTTGGCCATTGCCTTGTGGGTAATACAGAGTGGAAAAACAATGTTAGATTTTGAATTTGTTGCATAAGTCATGGAAATCCTGATTCTTGAAAGGTGTCTCATTATTAGAGATAATCGATTGGGGGACACCATATCGGCAACTAAGATAGTTTGGGATGAACATGGAAATCTGCTTTTTGGTTATGTAGGTCATGGGAATTGCTTCGACCCACTTTGTGAAATAATTTGTGGTGGTGATGATGAATTTGTGTCCATTGGATGAGATGGGTGTGATTCTTCCCATGAGATCGAGCCCCCATTGTGAAAAGGGCCATGGTCTAACAATAGGATGGAGTTCTTGAGTTGGTGCATGGATAAGGTCTCCATGTTGCTGGCACTATAAACACCTTCTGACAAAGTCATGTGCCTCTCTTTCCATTGTTGGCCAGTAGTACTCGGTTCTCAACAACTTCTTGGCCAGGGTCATACCGCTTGAGTGTGAACCGCAAGTGCCTTTATGTACCTTAGTCAAAGCAGTTAGGTCTTCCTCAGGATTTAAGCAATGTAATAGGGTTCCATCAATGTTCCTACAAAAGAGGGTTTCTCCTAGGATGACAAAACGTAAGGACCTTTTGACAAAGGCTTGTTTAAGGTTTGGGGTAATGTCAGCTAGGAGGAATCCTATTCTTAGGTAGGTGTAGATGTCATGATACCAGAGATCACCGGGACCAATGAGTTTGCATGCATATTCAAACTCTGGTACCTCAAATGTGGGTACAAGAAGCTTCTCTATCAAGAATTTGTGTTTTGAGACATTGCGAGGGATTTCCAGTAAGGATCCAATTGTTGCCATGGTGTCATCTATTATGTTGTTAGCTCTCAGTATCTACTCAAAGGTGATATCAATGAACGATTCTTTGAGACTTTCTACTAACTTCTTATATGGTGTCAGCTTGTCATCCTTAGTTTGGTACTCATCATTGACTTGGTTGATAATAAGTTGTGAATCCCCATAGAATTTTAATGCCATGATTCACCATTGCACTGTAATATTGAGACCTATGGTTAAAGCCTCATACTTTGCAATGTTGTTGGTATAGGGGAATGCCAATTTGTAGGATCTAGGTATACAACCCCCCTATGCGGTGATGAAGAAAACACCGGCTCCTGATCCATGTTGTGTGTGTGAACCATCGAAGTAGAGTTTCCAATGATCGATTATGCTGAGATTAATGATGGATTCATTTGGAAATTATGATATGAGTGGATTCATTGAATATATTGGAGCCTCTGCTAGTTGATCTGCAATTACTTTTCCTTTGATTTATTTTTGCTCCACATATTCAATGTCATATTTTGATAGTATCATGACCCACTTAACCATCCATCCTATAAGCATAGCCTTTGACAATAGATACTTTAGGGGATCGATCTTGGTGATGAGTTTGATTTGATGAGCTAGCATGTAGTGTCTAAAATTTTGGGCTGCAAACACGACTCCTAGGCAAGCTTTTTCTATTGGTGCATAGTTTAACTCATGGCCGACCATTGTTCTACTGATATAATAGATGGCCCTCTCTGTCCCATTTTCATTGTGTTGAGCTAAAAGAGCACCAAGGGCTACTACTGTTGCCGAGATGTATAAAATCAATGGTTTTCCTGCAATGGGTGGCATTAACACTGGTGGTGTCAGTAGATATTCTTTGATTTTATCAAATGCCTGATTGCACTTGTCATCCCACTTGTATGCTACTCCCTTGTGGAGTAGATGTGAATATACAATTTGTTTATCCGCCAGTTGCGCTATGAACCTCTGGAGTTTGCCTTGTAGGCCTTTGAGTTGTTTTAGTGTCCTTGGTGCCTCCATGTCGAGGATTAATTTGACCTTGGCAGGATCCACCTCTATTCCTCACATTGATACTATGTATCCCAAAATTTTACCTGATTGCACCCCAAAGACACATTTCTTGGGGTTGAACTTGACTTTGTACTTCTCTGGTCTATCAAAAATGGCACTTAGGGCTTCTATTTGATTTTGTCTATTCTTTGATTTGGCCAGTATATCATCCACCTAATCTTTGATAGTTTTGTGTATCATGTGATGAAAGATTAGTGTCATGGCCGTCTTATATGTAGCCCCTGCAATTTTTAGCCCAAATGGCATCATGTTCTAGCAGTAGGTGCCCCATGGACATGTAAATGCCATCTTATGTTGGTCCTCATTTGTGATCATTATTTGGTTATACCCCAAGAAGCCATCCATCAGTGATAGCATATCATGTCTGGTCATCATGTCCACTATCATATCAATGTTAGGTAGTGGGAAATCATCCTTGGGACACACTTTGTTGAGGTCTTTGAAGTCTGTGCAGATATAGATGCCCCTATTTGGTTTTGAAACTGGCATAAGATTGGATACCCATTCTGGATAATCAATTGGGCATATGAATCCAACATCTAGGAGTTTCTATAATTCTACCTTGATTAGCAAGGCTATCTGAGGGTGCATTTTTCTTAATTTTTGTCTTACTGGCTTTGCTCTAGGGTAAACAACCAAGTGATGAACCACAACTTCTGGATCTAGACCCGACATGTCAGCATAGGTCCATGTGAAGGTTACCATTCTTTCCTTTATAAATTCCACCAGTAGTTCTTGTTCTTCTGTCAGAAGCGACTCAACATAGAAGGTGATTTGTGGTGTTGCCTTTGTTCCTAGATTGACAGGATTGTACCATTCTGCCAAGACTACTGATTTCTCTTGATGAAGTGCAGTAGGGGGATACTGAATCCTTCATCCTACGATGCCTCAGAGAGGTTTTCACCATTGGATGCATCCTTTATTTTTACTATTATTTGGTTAGAGAGTGCCACAGTGTGGTTTTCACTCAATAACCTCGAGTTTATTCTCATTCTTTTTCTTTAGCAATTGAAGGAATCAATCATCTCCCCATAATATGCTTGTGTGTCTAGTGTGATATAAAACCTAGCCTTGTGATCTCCACATGGAGCTATATCCCTTAGTCCCATGAATTCTAAGAGTTCCTCATCATTTTTGAATGTGTCTAGAACCGGTGGTCCTCATTGGTCATAGTCAATGACTTGTGGGTAAACTAGGTTTACTTCGTAAGTTTGGTGGTTCAACTCAATGGGGGAGGTACTAATAATCAGTAAGGAGGAATCCTAAAAAAGAAAGGGAAGGCCAGTTATGGTATCCTCATCATTGCTACTGGTGTAAACATCAATTACATCAAAAGTGAAATTATCTAGGGGTAGACCTGTGGATATGGGTAGTTGAAGGGCGGCTGTCGATACTTGCAGAGGAGATCTGACTGCTCTACTAGGGGTAGTTCTACCATGTACAGTTATACTCAAAGGGGTACATCTAAGGCCAAGGTTTCTCATTCTCCTTTCTACAACAATGGGCTCCAATTGTCCATCATTGTTTCTTCCTAGGCTTTCATTCTTGTTATAGCCCATACCAAGCATAATTTTTAATCCTCTATTGGTTTGATCCATGGGTAGAGTGGGGGTGGTTCTATCATCATGGTATAGCATGCTTGAAATGTCTCCCTCGTCCACATTTTCCCGACTTAGATCCCCCCAATGGAGGAATATAGAAGGACCTGCCCTAACAATGTGGACAGGTGTTTCGGCTGATGAAGGTTTCCCATATGACCTAGGAGATTGTGGTAACTCTCCTACAAAAAATGCATTCTTTTTCATTTTGTACTCTCCACACCCATTGTCCTAGATCATGAGCTTGATTTTGGATATATCAAGGATGGAGGGTGTCTCTATCATAGAAGTGGAGGCAAGGTTAGATGGGTCTATATAAGAGGTGGATGGGCCTTCATCATTTTTTGGTACTTCGGGGATTTTGTAAAAGTTGGCTTCCAAGTTTTTGAAATAGGAAAATGGTTCTGGATCACCATGTATTGTTACCTCCTCTTTCTGGTATAGGAATTTGATGCATTGATGGAATGTTGAGGTGACCACCTTCATTCCATGGATCCATGGGAATCCTAGGAGGATGTTGTATGATAGGTCGAGATCAAGCACTTGACAAGTGGTTTCCATGGTTGTTGGCCCAACTTGGATTGGGATTCTGATAGTGCCTTGAGACACTCTTTCTTGATCATCGTATGCTCTTATAGTGATGCCTTTGTTCTTGTCGATGGAGTCCTCTTAGAGTCCCAAGTTTTTTATGAGTTTGAGGGAAAAAATGTTGAGCCTTGCGCCCCCATCCACCAAGACCCTTTTGAATTTATTTTTGTGAATTAGCACTTGAAGGTGAAGTGCACGATTGTGAGATGGCTGGGCGGGGAAATATTGATCAGAGAATGTGAGGAGATTTGGGGTAATGATGTTACCAACCATAGCCTGAAACTGTTTCGTATCAAGGGTAGTAGAGACAGTGGATGCAACTAATGCTTCATCAAGGATTTTCCTATGGGCAGCAAATATTTAATAATTCCATGATGGAGATTTGGGTGGGGGTTCTCTTTAGCTAGTCGATGAAACTATAGTCGTAGGGAATGACTTTTGTATTTGAAATGGGGGTCTTAGATGGTTGTGATTCCCCTACAATACTAACCTTGCCACCATGTGTGGTGACTCCACAATTAGTCTTGGCTCCTTTGATGTTAATGACTGTGACCATCTCGTCTATGCATGTGACAATGTCTTCATACACAAGGTTTGCACTAGCATACTTTTGCTTCCCTTTGTTGTTCCCTTGGTTATTTCCTTGATTATGATTCTACATTGGATTTGTGTATATTTAAAGGTTTCGATTTCTGGCTAGTTGTTCAACGTTTATGATCTTGTCCTCAATGAGGTCCTAGATGATATTTTTTAACCTCATGCAATTTTCGGTTGTGTGTCCCTTGATTTTTTGAAAATCACAGAGGAGATTTTTGTTGTACCATGGTAGTTTTGTCATGGGTTCCTTATATTGCTCAGAGTTGGAGATTTTGATAAGGTTTTCCTTAACCAACTTCTTCATTATGGATTCAATTGGTTCTCTAAGAGCCGTGAGCTTTCGCTTGGGAGGATACTTGTTTCGGGGAGGTCCTCCTCCTTGATTTCCCAAGTTATTGATTTGGTTGTTAGGAAGCGGTTGTTTTGTGCCACTGTGTTAGTTTTCATATTATTGTGATTGTGATTCTATGATTGATGGGTTTGGATGTTCTGCTTAGAGGCATTGATGACCACTTTAGCGTCGACCACTCCGTCATTTGTGATATTTTTTTTCCTCGACCATGTTCGAGGTTTATGATTATAATTTTTGGATGGGAAGTTATCTTGTTGTGGAGGAAATGTTGATGCACCTCTTGGCGCAGTAAGGGCTCTTTCGATATTGAGCGGCTTTGGGATCAACTAATCATACGTTGTGATGCATTGCATTTTTAAGTAGAATGCTAAGTTTCATCTAGATTGGATTTGATTGTGCAAACTTGTTGATCTTCTTGTATGGTCCACTTGTTTTGATTAGCCTTGGATTGCCATCTTTACAAGAATGATGCAAATACCTCTCCTTTTCTTTGTTGAAGTGTTGATAGTTCTTCCAAACTAACATTTGCACCCATGTTGAATGCATAGTTTTTAAGGAAAGCTTCCACAACTTCTTGAAATGTTTCAATGCCTATGGGTAGGCCAAAAAACCATTCTATGGCAGGATGAGTTAGACTTCAAGGAAAAATTTGCATTAGATATGTGTCATTGTACGCAACCTCGATGCAATGCACTTGAAATTCCCTGACGTGATTTTTAGGGTTTCCCGTTGCATTATATTTATCGAATTTGGGATTTCAAATCCATTTGGGAATGGTACCATTGTGAGATCTCTATCAAACAGATAGGGACACAAGTTGCTCGACATTCTAGTTGGTTTTCCTACTTGGAGGTCTAGCACTTGCTGCGAGAGCAGTTTGATTTATGTTGCAACATCATTGTGCAGATCAGGAGGTGGGATGAATGTGTTTTGAGGTGTTTGTTGCAAGCTCTGTTGTGCGTTTAAGGCCTAGTGA
The DNA here is from genome assembly GCA_007115665.2 of Sequoiadendron giganteum. Lineage (NCBI taxonomy): Eukaryota > Viridiplantae > Streptophyta > Pinopsida > Cupressales > Cupressaceae > Sequoiadendron > Sequoiadendron giganteum. Next base: position 653,310,951 of record CM021101.1, on the reverse strand, counting down.
TATACCTGCATTTGTGTCGACAATGCTTGTTGTTGATCTTGATGTTGTTGTTCCAATGAAGCTCGTTGTTGGTCTAATTGTTGTTGTTCCCATAAAGCTTGTTGTTGGTCTAGCTGTTGTTGTGCCAACAAAGCTTGTTGTTGGTCTAGTTGTTGTTGCACCAACAAAGCTTGTTTTTGGTCTAGCTATTGTTGCACCAACAAAGCTTGTTGTTTAGCTTGTTTTTTAGCTTGTTGTTGTGCCTAAAAGTCTTGTAGGGCTTGTTGGTATGCTTGTTGATGAATTTCTTGTAGTTGTGCTCGGTATTGCACTTGTTCCTGTTGAGCTTGGTGTTGGGCTTGTGCTTGAGCTTGTACTTTTTGGGATGCTTGTGGGGCTTGTGCAACTTGTGCAGCTTGTTGGGAAGCTAGTTGTGCTTGCACTTGCTAGGAAACCTACTGTGCAACTTATTGGTTTTTTTGAATTACCCTTTGATGGGTGGCCTTTTGGATTGTCTAAATCATGGTGATGAATGAATTCGTCATGTTAGCTTTTGGTGGGATTGGTGGTGGATTGGGAATAGTGTTGACCATTGTGGTGGGTGAAGGGGTTGTGTTGGTAGCCGAGGCTTGGGTTGTTGGTGGTGTAGTTGAGATGCTCGGTCCTTGAAAAGGTATAGTTTGAGGGATTTGGGGACCAGCTGATGTATTGACTGTGGTGGCTTGAATGGTTTCCGCTTATTGTTGTGATGTTGCAGACAAAAGGAGAGGACTTGATGTGATGCTCAGATTGCCTTGATTTGAGAAACTAGCGGTGGGTAAGGGGGAAGACCCAACCCAAGAGGTGATATAGATGTGAGCGATAATAGAGGGAATGATGGTATGTTCCCTTGGAAGAGTGATGATGAGAATGGCTCAATGACTCTTGTTGTTCTGAACAAACCACCTTCTCCTTGCAATAGAGAAGTTTTTATGTTTAACAGATAGATTGGCATTGCATGGAATGAGAATGGATCCGCATGATTATGGAAAGTGAGCGGGACGTACGGGTGTGATGGATTTACCGGGACAAAGTTATCTAGTGTGGTGTTGATATTTACCTCTTTGTTGTTTACAAGGTGATATTTTTGTAATTCATGAAACATGGCACTTCCCTTGTTAACAATTGGCGAGGTTGATGTGATTGTTGATATGGTTTTGGGGAATTTCTTGAGTGATGTTTGGAATTGACATTGGGGGTATGCTTGCAAGAGGCCTTTCCATATTAGTACTTACATCAAGGTCAGAACGGAATTGGGCCCCTCCTTCTGTTAACGTGCATATACATAGAGAAGAATTAAGTTTAACCATGACATTGACAATTCTATGATTCTCTGGATTTTGAATCATTTCAGTTATTTCCTTTTGTGTCATTCCCAAGTCCTCATTGATGATTTCCTCTTCATAGTCTCCTTCTTGAGGATTTTATGATGGTAGAGAAGAGTTGTTTGGGGGATTGCTTGATCCTGCAAGGTTTACTTCAGAGGTTACTTGACTTAAGTCACTTGAAGTTGTTATTTCTTTTATGTTTTCCATGTTCCTATTGTGTTGTGATCTTGTTTGGACGATAAAATAGAGACTGTTTGATCTTAATCTTTAGTCAAAAAAAAGGAGAAGAACTAGGAGAGAACAAGGATCAAAAGGGTGATGATGGGGATGAGATAAATGGATGGTGCAGATGAGTGAAACTTTTGAAGAAATTTTTAGGGGTGATGCTAAAATTTTTAGGGCCTGGATTGATTTGATTTCGATAGTTTGACTAGGTGTGTTAAGTCAAACAAGATGATGGTGGACTTGTAGACCCTAAGAAGTTGTGTTATCCTAGGGAAAACTCACACAAGAGAATGAGTTGGCTAAGTGTGTTAAGCCAATCAAAGTGATCATGAACTAGTAGACCTTAGGAAGTTGTGTTATCCTGGAGGTAATTTTTTTCAAGAGGATTGATAATTTGACTAGGTGTATTAAGTCAAACAAAGTGATGCTAATTTTTCCTTTAAGTTTAGCATAAATGATGTTTCAAATTTCTCAAGAGTTTGTTGGTGAGATGAGATTTTATTTTGATGAGGGTGGATGAGAGTGATGATTTTGATCCTATAATTGATCTAGACAAGACTCTTTTTTACAAGACCTCGGTATTGAAGAACATGCCATACTTCCTATGTGAGAAAATCAAACCTTTCAAAAAGGTCAAGATTTTGTTGATAATAGAACTCATACAAATTTGGGTTGTTCTTTGAAGCCTTTTTCAAGAAATTATACACCAATATTTCTCTAACTTCAAAAAGCCTTTCAAAATGCTGCTCATGAGCTTTTAGACTAATCTTCTTGAAATTTTTTTGGATTTTGACTTTACGGGAAATCATTTGAGAACACACATTCGTGAGGTCCAATTGTTCTTGTCTTTTCTTAGTGAGTTCATTTTACCAAAATAACTTTCTTGATTTATGATTTCAAACTAAATGTCTATGTCATAATCCCTTTTCATTCCACAAGGTCCATTATATGAAAATAAAGATCTCAAGAGCATATTTTTCTAGGTTGACTTTAGTGGAAACAAATGCCGATTAAACCCAAACACTTAGAAACCTCTAAGGATGGAATCCCTAGGGCAAGCAAGAGCACTTGGATTCATCAAGGGTATTTTTTTCCTCCAAAGGGTTTGAAATTTCAAAGCTTTTGTGAATGTTTGTTTCTCAATGTCTTATATCCAAGCAAGGTCATTTGATTTCAAGAACATGTACAATCCCTAGGCTGAAAATACAATATTTGTTGGGTTCCCACTTGGACGAATCCAGCTGCACATATTCAGTGTGGATGATTAGATACTTGACCACACAGGATCCCCCTTATAGTGCACTCACTTCTCAGGTTAATCAAGCATCAGTACCCATGAATCTCCCATGGCATACTTTTCATCTCTACAACAGAACCGCATGTATAACATGGCGTGGCTTGAAAGGACATGACCTTTTGCACCAACAAATAGATAGAATTTTGGCCTTTGCTAAACAAGGGTTTTAATGTAGGCATTTCGTTTGTGGGGGACTATCCATGCAGTGAGAGACCATTGCTTCCCTTCTCATTAGAATAATCCTCGTGATATTGGCCTTTGTTCCAATATCCACACTTATATCTTGGGTGGAAGTCGCTTGGATTTAGCATGTTCCCGATTGGGTTGTTCCCTTTGGTGATTACTTTTTCCCACAAGGCAAGCCTGCTAAGATAAACAAAATCAAGCTAGCATATCTCGTAGTTCAATCGACCTTCATTGAAAAACAAAGGGAGAACACTTGCAATATACCATGCTCACACTCGCATGATTGGTTAAATTTTAATCCAAAATGAAATGTGGAGGTAATTATTTTACTCAACTTAAGATCACCAAAAGAACTTTTGATTCTCAAGATCACTGTGGGGCACGAGAGAAGCGCGTACGTCCTTTTGATGATATTATCTTGAATAAATAATTACAAAAAAAAATAGCACTTGTTCATTTTAAGCCCACAAAGGAAAATGAATTCTTTTTAAAGCACCAAAATAAGTATGGGATTTTCCTTACTCAATTCTTTAAACCTCAACCAAATCTAGTAAAACTATTTCTAAGATTCTTTTTAAGCCTTTTGTTTGCAAACTTTGAAAAGAAAATTTGTGTTGTTCTTTTTAAGGCATAAAAGATAACAAAATCCTTTTAAAGGAGATTAGAGATTCTCTAAAAGTGTCAAACCACACTATAGTGTTCAAAAACACTTTGTATAGGATGAGATTGATATTCCAATGGAACCTTCCATTTTGTTTCCTTCCTTGCTCCTACCTAAAAAATAATCAAAACCAGAAGATATAGAGGCAGTAAATAGGTTAGGAAATCAAAAATTTAGAAATTAAATGGAACATGTTAAAAAAAGACCAAATTTAAAATTTTCCCCGTCAACCCGCGGTGCAGTCAGTGAATGTGACACCATTTGGAAACTCAACGGTGCAATATAACACCACACCTCGACTAAGTGCGATGCTATGAAGAAAATAAAGAGCATGATTGCAGCGGAGTTTGGATATGTGGCGCAGTTTGCAACTGTGCAAACTTGCGGCGAAGTTTAAAAATTTGAAATTATTAGCGGGAAAGTGGGTGCGACGCAGTTTAGAATAAGTGTAGTGAAGTATAGTGTTGTGTATTTGAAAGCGGTGCAATATAGTACCGCATGACTTTCAATGACACAGTTTCCTGTGTGCACAAAAAATGTTAAAAAAGCACAAAATTTTCAAAAAATGTGATGAAATCCTTGAGATTTGCCCTCCTTCTAGTGCCAAAATGTGAACCCTAGTTTTATACCTGTACAAATACAACAAGAAAAAACATTATTAGATCAATATGCAAGATAAAACAAGTATTCCCCATGAAATCCATTTACTATGCTCAAATAGAAAGGAAAATGAAGAACAATGCAAAAACTCTGGATCCCATGGGGGAATTGGTGTCAATTGATGTGTCGAAATTGGCTCTTTCCCAACTCCTTTTGCAATTTTGATGATGTGTGGATGATTGAATCTCCTTGATGAGATTTTTTCATAACCTAGCTATGAAATTATGAAAATGCTGAATAATTGAGGAGAAATGGACAAAATTAGCTCTCAATGTGAAGAGAGTAACTTTGCATGAGATTGTGGATGAGGATGAAGTTGAGTATAGTAAGTTCACTCAAATTGTGGATGTTAGAGTGAGAGGAAGAGTCTTTCATTTATAGATTTCCAAGATGGAAGAGAGAGTGAAATTGAGAAATGTGGGATCATTCAACATCCAATGGCTATGTGCCACTTGTCAAGATGTGAATGGTTGAAGGTTGTGCACATTTTGGCCAAAGTGCCAATAAATTACATTAGGTGAAATTTGAATTTGAGGAAATGACATGTGAGAGGGAAAGAGACATGAAATAAATGCCACTTGGCTCAATGCAGAAGGACATGTAAGAGGAGTGAATGAATTGTTGGATGTACAAGTCCACTTGGATTTTGAATTCAAATTTGAAGGAATATTCCTCCACTTATTCCATGTTGACAGAAAATAGGTAATTTAATGAATCAAAGTAATTGATTTATTGTGAAAGTTTCATTCTCTAGAGAATTTTAGTGATTGAGATTAAATTAATCAAGATTTGATCAATTTAATGAGAGATTAGGTGATTTGACAATTTTGACTCAAATTTATGAGTTAATTTAAATCAAGAATTGAGAAGAAAGATTAATTAAATATTTATTTATTTAACTAAAGGGGATAATGTTAGATTAAATCAAATAAGGTTTAATTTATTTAATTTAATGAGAAGAATTTAGGGATTTAATCAAATAAAACAAATTATTTAATTAAAAGGGGATTTTAGGGTTACTTAAATAAAATTGATTAATTTAATCAAAAGAGGAGAAATGACTAATTAAATAAATAATGATTTATCTAATTAAGAGACAAAAGATGATGATAAGTTGAGAGTGTGATTTAGGAAGAAATGATGTTAGTAATCAGGTTCAAGTGCATTAAATTGAATTGTAAATTTTCCATGTCTACAATATTATACTTGACCAAATGTATGTGTACTCTACCTTTGTGCTCATAAATCCAATTCACCAATACAAATATTTTTCCATTTATCATATTCATCATCAGATGGCCAATTGAAATTAATGATTTCATCCATCTTTGTTCTATATGGAGCATATTTCACCATGATTGAAGTGGACTCTTTATTAAAATCCTCTAAGAAACTGATAATGAAAAACAATTTCTCTAGAGAATCCTTCAATATAGCAATATCAACATGTTCACAAATCAGAACTACCTGTGAGGCAATAGTGGTATGCATTTGGTCCTTCCACACCTGTAGAGGCTTTACCTCATCGTATGTATGCTGGATATCCGACAGTAATGTCAACTCTGCCTCATCATACTTAGCCTTTTAATTCTCTAATCCTCTGCTCCAATGGAGCGACATATCCATATAAATTTTGTTCCTTAATTACATCAACATATTTGTAGACTGGGATCACTTTGAGGTATCTACCTTCCTTTTGTTTAACCCCCACCACCATGAATTTCAAATCACCAACCCTTGGAATCCACTTATCCAAGATTGGGATACCTATATCCCTATCCCTCTGGGACAACCTTATTTCTTGTAACATTGAAGAGTAATTTGCATGAACAATATTTAATTTGCTTAGAATCCTCTTATTCATATGTTTGAGTATTGTATGAACAATATGAGCATTGTTCTCATACATTATATTTTGAGTTTTCTCAAACAATTTCTTGTGTACCCCAACTTGTTGAAGTAGTTGCTCCCTTGTAATCTCATTAGTTGCATGTGGCTCCTAGCCCAATTTGTATGGTATTATGGTCATGGGATGTTCTAACAAAGGAGAAGGCTAGGAATGTTCCACTAGAATGGTCAATGCAGCTTGGCTTGAGCTAGTTTGTCCTTGAGACTTCAACATCTCCACTTGTCCTTTCCAAAGTGCTAGCTCTATTTCCAACTCAACAACTCTTTGTTGACTCTTATCATATTCAACCAAAAGATCATTATACTGTCCTCTAAATGAGTCCCTTTCAGTAGTTAAAATTTCTACAGTTCCTTTGGAAAACTTGGCAACATTCACTGTCATGTCTGCTGCCTCTAGAGCTAGAGTGTCAACAACTCTTCTTATAACCAATCGTCCACTAAACTCAATTGGTTCTGCCGCAACTGGTTTCCTAGATCTCGTAGACAATGACCAAATGGCCAAGGCATCCCATTGTTCACTAAATGTTGATCCATTGATTGCCAACCTAGCTTCTTCTTCAATTTGAAATAATGGCCTTTCAGCTCTTCATATGGTGTCCAATACAACAACATCAACAATGTCCCATTCAGGCAATAATAGAACTCCACTTTTTTGCACAAGCACCCTTCCTTCCTCAACTATAATACTTTGAAATTCCTTCTTCATGGCTTTCATTACATTTGCTTGGATAAAATTCTCAAGGATTTCAGGATGTAAAATCCTCTCCTTGGATACATTCTCAGCATAAATTGAAACCTTAGCCCTCCAAGAAAAATATCAGAATGCTCTTGTTTTAATATAAGAGTCATCTTCCATAAATTCCTTACAAGCTTCATGTCTCAAGTCATCCAAGTAGCTTGTCCCTCTCAACTCCCCTTTTCCCAATCTGAGGTTGATTTTCGTAGTATCTGCTACAACTTCCCTTGGAGGAGAAGAAATTCGCTATTGCATCTCCTCAGGGGTGATTAATATTTCTTCTTCCTTGGTGTTTGGGTAGTCAATAATAATTCTCACCTCAACTTTTTGCTTCTTGGCCAGTGGATACTCTGATGGAGAAGGGCCTTTTAGGGGTGAATTAATCTCAATAACAATAGGTAGAGCCTCTCTAGGAGGTGATGAAACTAACCTAGCTGGAGAAGCTTCCCTTGACCCTTTTGAGGTAGTAGGGGTTGGCAATGTCTGTTGTTTCTTAACAATCTCCTTCCTCCTAGAATATATTTTGATCTTTTTTGGAGGCTCATAGGAAGGTCTTTCCTCTTGATCTATAAATAGCATGTATTCTACCGCCAATGACTTCCCCTTATCCTCAATTGTTCTTTTCATTCTTAATACACCCACAACACTTTCAAAGTTTTCTAAAACATTTTGTACTCTTCCCCATTCTCCCTTGATATTTAGAAAAGGGTTATATCTAGGATCAGAATTCATGACATTCTCAACCATATTTTTGAAGGCAAGATACATGGCCTTCTTTTCTTCTTTCACCTTAAAATCCAAAATATTCTTGATAACATCTTCAGGGTAGTAGAATTTATGCACAAATACACTGGTCCTTATCCTTGCCTTTAGTATAGAAATTAAACCCTCAAGGTCATGGTTTCTAGGGTGCACTATCCTCAAGTCATAGAGTTCCAAGATATTAAAAAAAGCTTTCCACCCTCCCTTAACCATCAGAAAGTCTGTAAAGACTATCCATTTAGGGAAGAAAGACCCCTTCTTTTGATTTTCTAGTAGATGTATCATTTGTGCAAATCCTAGTTGTCTCATTATTTTAATAAATCCAATCCAAAAAGATACATCCCTTGGTAGCACATAAGGATTAATAGGGGTTGCATATACCCTGAATATAGTTGTATTTGGATAGGGAATAATATATCCCCAATTATGAGTTATCTGCAATTCAGGCCTCCTTTCCATAGGTCTCAAGAAATCATGAATCTCCTTTGGGATCCTTGGTGGATCATGAATCAAGGATCTCCTTAGCTTGGAGGAAAACACATTGTGAAAGACCACATAATCAAACTTTTTATAATGTCTATCTAGAATCCTTGTCCAAAACTGAACCAAAAGCTCAATACCATCCTCTTCCATCTTCAGTGACATATCTCTTCCAAAGTATTTCCTTCCCTTGTATAGAAACATATGCATTAATAGGGAGTACCACCAGAATTAAACCCAATTCTTTCCTTCCTTAAGAGAAACCAAAACCTTGTGCATATGCTCATCCAAGTAAGTAGCATAATCATAGACCACATTGAAAGCTCCATGCTGGATATGTCTTTCCATGTACATATATTCTTTTAGCATAGTTTCTAGTGGATCAAAACCAATGATTTGACATAAGGAATATATGGTCTTCTTAAAGTAGTTAGCAAAGTATTTCATAGGGAAAGGTTCCCTCTCATCTTTTCCAATCTTTATTTGTCTCTTATTTTTTCCATATCCTATGGTAGAAATATGTATTGGTAGCATTGTGGTTCTGAGAAAGACCTTGGTATTTTCATACTCTTTCTTGAAAAAATCTAGGTCAATAGGGATCATGTCTTCATTCCACTCAGACAAGTAAAAACTTCAGAAATTTATTCTTTGGTAATCCTAACCATCTCAGTGCCATCAAATGCCCTAATTACCCTAGAAATGGGGTCATACCTTGTTGCAATGTCTTTTAGCAAGTCCACATCCATATCGACATTTGGGACCACAAGTTTTCCCATGTCTAATCTCCAGGTATTGCAAGTGGGAACTCCATAATTTCTATTTTCTAACCAATTCTTGAACATGTGCCATCTAGTGAAAGGTTTTTTAGCATCCTTGATACAATGTTGCTTATGAAACAACCCCTCATAAATCTTAGGACCATAAAATATTACCTACCCCTGAGATTTCTTAATTGTCGAGGGTTTGAGTTGGTCAATGATATCCTGAGAGAGTAACCTAGTTGGGGTTTCAAAACTAGACCCTTGGGCTTTGGGAGCCATGGATAATTATGTAGGTTAAAAGTAGGCTAGGGTTTCAATGCATGATAGCTCAATACCTAGTGCTTAATTAACAACTAGCGCAAATTGGATATATAAATTTTGAAGCACAACAAATGACAACACTTATGTGTAATTTTAAAGAAAAACAAAGTAATTAAAAAATGCAAACTAATCCAATTTGAAAGAAAGAAGTGAAAACCTTCCTTAAATCAAGATTGTTTAAAAGATAAAGCTTGTAATTTGACTTATGACTTTTTTTGTTCATAGGATACCCTAATTTTTTCAAGTTGCAGCTTGAAATACTTCACACAATCTCCTAGAGGCTTTGAATTTACTTGCAATCTTGAATTGTGTGAGTAAAATAATTTGTTATGTGCTTTGATGTCAAAAAAATAGCGGATGTGGGTGCCCTTTCCACCATTATTGCTTGCTCGCACGAAGCAAACGGTTCAATTAGCCATGCATCCAATTTTGAATAGCAACCATCGATCTCTTTCCAAGATGGCATAGAGAATGGTCGAGATCAAGTCAACATGGTTTGAATTTTATTTTTCTTCATTCATTACCTCATTGTCCAATGAAAAATTGTTGACTGGAGTCCATATCATCATCTCCCATGGGTTCCACTTGCTTTACCAAGTAAACGAAAGAATTCACGTGTCCATCATTCGTAGACCTTGCAATATTTTGGAGGGTACTTGTCTAAGTCATGTGAGGTGTGTGATATATGACCAAGATTTACCTTCAACACTGTGGGTGCACATGTGTCAAACATTTTCCAACCTCATATCACTTCAGAGGTCAATATTCAAATCCCGCAAGGTTTGCGAGCAACGGTTGAGATGCGACCTTCAAATCGGACGAGAAAGATTTTTGTGCATGCAATTAATGTTAGTTTTAAAAGTGGGGCCATGACTAGGTTAATGAGATTATGACCTATGAGGCGGATGTCACAATTAACTGGAAAATAATAATGAGCCCGACTTAGGAAAAATTAAATGGGGCGATATAACACCGAGCGACTAAAAAACCTATGCAAGGGGGTTGGTAAAGATATGTTGCTAATGACTTAAGTCATGACTTAAGTGACTGGTGCCAAATGAGAAAGTCAACTAGGAATACAAAGCTAACAAGGTTTAATTCATCGAAGTAAGAAATAAATATCACCAAAACACATCTTGTTGTCTCCCTGATAGCTTGAGAAAAGAAAATCAGAGACACCAAAGTATATCGGGGAAAGATGACATGTTGTCTCACCGATGGACCAATACACTGGCATCATGAAGAAAGTTATTAATAAAGTACAGAGTGGTATCTATGAGACAGAAACCTATCAGGCTGACAAAATAAACTATTTCCTCGATACAATGATGAACTGACATAAGAAAAGGGTATCCAGAGGAATGGTTGCTATCGACAAAATATAAAAAAAGTTTCCTTGATGAGCTGATAACACAAAGAATGTCATAAGTGATTAATTACATGCCTAAGGTATGGTATCAAAGAAACTAAGGGGTATCAGGGAGACATCATCTGATATCTCATCGATGCCCCAAAGGAAAAAAAATGACATACATTTGCTTCGATGGGAAATATGGATATCGGCCATAGTCATATATTTGACATATTGATATCATGTTTTTGAAAGCTGAAGTTTCTCCTAAGACACCAATGTAGCTCTCTCTTCCTTTTCAGACTCTTTCATTGCTATAGATCATCTGTGGGATTTAATCATTTGTACCACATGGTTGATGTGCTTAAAATCCTTGGATCTAAAGGAAATTTCCTTAACATAAATACTACTAGGAAATTTCAATGTTGGAATGTAGTTGGCATTAAAGCTAGTACCTGGAACATTGAAAATTATCCTTATATAAGAATTCCCTCCATCTTGTTGGCTTGTAACACTCTTGATGGTGGCTACATGAAATCTGATTTTGATTCCTCTTCTACATCAAAGGTTTCATAGCCTTGATCTAACTCTTCTGAATTATCAAAAGAAAAATTACTAGCTTCCATATTCAAAAATTCACAACTACCATCTTCAATAAATTTATCTGGATCATCAATAATAGTCTTCAAAATTGGTCGCCAATTCAAGTTCATTATGCTTTCATAATACTTTATATCCATGGAGTTCATCCATTCCTTGATGCCATCAAGTGAATATTGAGGAATGGCATCAATGCAGAGTGCATCTTGCTTGAAGTATTTGAAAACAATAGCTATATCAAATGCATTTTTCCCAAGTCCTATTCTCTCAAGGTTAACAATCTCAATATCACTAATAGTGATTACTAAGAAAGGTAATTCCACCAACTCTACCAAACATTTTACCATAGGAACAATAAAATTAGAGGCTTTGAAAGGATCTCCATGAAAACCAAGCTCTCTAAATGGTATATCAAAATCTAGTTCAAAATATTTTAGATGAGGCTGCTCCTATAGCTCTCTTACTCGCTTGAAAAATCCTTGAAACTCTACATTGATTTTATTTTTCCTATCCCTCTCTTGTTGTTCTTCCTCAATTTCATCAGGATCATACATTGACCTTCTTGCCCCTCCTAAAGTTTGGACCACATCCATTACCTCCACATAAAATTGGACATCCTTGGTCTTCTTGGTTCCCACCATGATATGGTTATGAAAATAAAAATGAAACAAACTAATCATCTTCTTCTTTGCTAGCTAGAATAATGCATGCTTAATTTTTTGATACATGGTTTCAGGCCTTAATCCTTAACAATCACAATGCCAACAAGGAGAAATGAATAATTATGTGTTTTGGGGTTACCAGTCAGCAACTACGAATTATGAAACCAAAGTGATACATTAGAAGACATTCCATCCTTCACAATTTTTTCATTTCTTGAATTCAAACTTAAACCAGACTCTCAAAATTCGATCCATATTCTTGTTCCTACAGACTTTGTAAGATGAGGAAAAAGTTCAGGGACATCTCTTTGAACTACCTCCATAGCTGCCTTATATTAACATACATGAACATGATATGATTATATACATGAAAAGGTCACTTAAAAATAGTATAATCAAAGTACAAAATGTCCTGAAGAACTATTCTCTATATGCTCAAGTATTGTTGCATGTCATAGCTTTCTTAAAAACAAAAAACTAAACCATAAATGTTAACTCTTAAATATGGGGACATATAGAGTAGTTAATTCTCAAATAACCTTTGAAGCATATTATAGTGCCAAAATGTTCTAGAAAAATATCTATTTATGAAATATAGGAGAAGAAGATATATAGACCAGTTAACTCTCAAAGGACCTTTGAGGAAAACATAATGATATATAGCACAAAATGCAGAGGGTTGGAACTTAAGGTTATGTAATATAATTTACAGTTGATAGTTAAATTGTAGAACATTTTTTTTTATGATCTTTACTAACGTTTATTAGAATTGTTCCATGTTTTACATCATTGGAATGACATATTAGCTGTAACGTTTTTGAAATTTATTATGGTATGTGCACTTTGATATGATGTAATATGATTATGGCCATTTCATCTCATATGTTGTAATATTAGATATATAACATAAAAATAAATTATTGCATGAAATAAATAATAACCTTTCATTTTAAATGTTTTTTTTTGTAGAACACGGTTCTTCCAGAAGATCAAGATGATCCTCATCATGATATAGATCCAAAAAATATTGGTTATGTCGGTATAGATCACATGGTAGAGGATGATGATGATGCAGATATGGAAGACATCGAGGCTGATGACAATGATGATGATGATGATGATGATGATGTAGATATGGAAGACATCGAGGCCGATGACAATGATGATGATGATGAGACAGTTGCAACTGGTAGTAACCAGTGGCATTCATAATCATATCTACTGCATCATGGATCATTGTGGATATATCGTTATGATGCCTCTTTTCATGGTTACTATTATCTCTATCATTTTCATGGCCTACAATACCATAGTATTGATTTTTATCATTTTCATTTATATCATCTTGACTTGTATCAATTCGAGTTACATAATTTATCATTTTTACTTATATCATTTGTACATGTATCACTTGTTTTAATTATAGATGATGATCATTCTATAATAATTATCTTGTTATTTAATCATATGAGTTAAATAATTAAATTACTTACTCTATAATCATATGAGTTATTTAAGAGGCATGATATATTTAACTAATTAAATTAAAATAAAACATATTAAATTAATAAATGGAAGCAAAATAAGAAGCATTTTTAGAAGCAAAAAAAGAAGAAAAAATTGAGGCCAAACTAGAAGCAAACAAGAAGAAATCTTGGAAGCAAACCTAGAAGAAAAATTGGAAACAAAACTGCAAGCAAAATAAGAAGCAAAACTAGAAGCAAACCTGGAAGCAAAACTGAAAGCAAAACTAGAAGATAAATTGGAAGCAAAATTGGAAGAAAAACTAGAAGGAAAATTGGAAGAAAAATCAGAAGAAAACCTGGAAGCAAAAATGGAAGCAAAATTGGAAGTAAACCTAGAAGAAAAACTGAAAGAAAACCTGGAAGCAAATCCAGAAGAAAAATTGGAAGCAAACTGGAAGCAAAAATAGAAGCAAAATTGGAAGCAAAATCAAAAGCAAACTTGGAAGAAAAAATGGAAGTAAACCTAGAAGAAAAAATGGAAGAAAACCTAGAAGCAAAACTAGAAGCAAAACTGGAAGAAAAATTGGAAGCAAAACCATAAGCAAACTTGGAAGCAAAATCGGAAGCAAACTTGGAAGCAAAACTAGAAGCAAAACCGGAAGAAAAATTGGAAGAAAAACTGGAAGAAAAAATGGAAGAAAAACCAGAAGAAAAACTAGAATCAAACCTGGAAAGAAACCTAAAAGCAAAACTAGAAGCAAAACTGGGAGCAAAACTGGAAGAAAAACTGAAGCAAACTTGGAAGCAAAACTGGAAGCAAACCTAGAAGTAAAACTGGAAGAAAAATTGGGAGCAAACATGAAAGAAAAACTAGAAGCCGAATTGGGTGCTAAATTACGTGCTATTTTCGACACTTTTTCTCAATGCTATTCTAGGCGCTAAAGGAGGCGCTATTGTTTGCACACTTTTTTGGTGCTAAATCTGGTGCTACAGTCGACACTACAGTCGGCGTAAAATTCGGCGCAATATATGACATTGAAGTGAGCATGCCATTTTTTGTTGAGTTTTGTGCTGACATAAGTGTCCAATTCATGAACTCAACTGCACTAAAATTTGGCACTATTTTAGGCGTTAATTTCCTGTTCTGTTGTAGTGCATGGATCAAGGATTCTCATCAATGGATGAGAATGCAAGATCACATGGATCAAAGAGTTAATCGATGGCTCACAATGAACAAAGGAAGCACACTTCCTAAAATTTAGGAAGTTGGTTAGAAGTTTGTTAGGAAAGAATATTCCTTTTTTGGAGGAACGTGCAAAGGAGGAATATTCCCTTGCAAGTGGGAGGGTGAAGATAATTAGGAATTTGATAATTAAAAAAAGTTTTAATTGTGCAAATTAGAGGAATTTAGGATTATCATTAAATAATTAATTTATTTAATGAAAAGGGGGGGAAGTGACATTTAATCAAATAATTTAGATTATTCAATTAAATGCGAGGACATAAAGAGGTTTAATTTAAATAATTTGCATTATCTAATTAAACAAGATGAAATGTTCATGTGAAAGGGGGTGAATTAACCTAATGAAATTAATTAAATTAATAGATGAGAATGATGAATTTAATTAAATAATTAGGATTATTCAATTAAATAGTAAAAAAAGGGGATGAATTTAGGATGAAACGGTGTTAGTAATCAGATTAAAGTATGCAATACCATTCAGGACAATTTTAAGTGTCTACATGTTTCCCCTCTTTGAAGTGTGGTACTTGTTACATTGGTCAAAGATTGATGCTTTTTGGATTTATATTGCTGCTTTGATCAAAAATTCAAAAAAAAATGATTTTTTCAGATGCCCCACTATTGCCCCACTAGAAGGAATTAAGATGGTATCCTTCCCCCTTGAGAGATAGAGCATAAATTTGAATTTTTAGGTCGAGATCACGACAAAGATTGAACATAGGTTCAACTCAAAGAAGACTAAAGATACTTCTTTAGAAATATAATATATTTGATGTAGATAGATTTTATGATATATAGGCAATCATCGACCATGGGTAGACTCATGTACATTTTGACATATATCAAATAGATTTGATACCTGGATAGAACAATTAGTAAAGATAGAAGAGTAAGAAGAATAAGATGGATAGAAGTAGAAGAATGAGATGGACATTGATTAACCATTGTTTTGGGATTGATTCAGAAGTCCAATAAGCCTATGATCATTTGTGACTATTAGATATGGTGATGAGAGAGATGATTTTGTTGTTCTAGGGGTTGGGATAATTAGGCACTTCATTCCTTATTTTTGATGTAACATGTAGACACGATGCATCAAGGTACCAATAACTAGGATGGAGTTGTATCTAGTACAATGGACTTTGAATCTACAAATAGATAGGATAATCCTTCCTCACACCTTCACATATGAAAACCTCGTGGAATGTAGTTTAAAAGTCTAGAAAATTTTAGACCAAAGAATACACAATAGTCAACAATCTATCCAAAATGACCTCCCTACACAAAACTAAGCAAGTATTCACCAAGATTATTTTACAAGAACATCCCACAAGCACAATAAACGAAATATAATGATTGATGCCCCATTCCTTTCTCTCTAAATTTTTTAGACATCATCGAGAGGTCCTTAGAATGGGTCAAAATGGTAAAACATAAGACAAGATCAAAATGAACAAACAACCAATGTTGTTTATATCTCTTGCCTAACTAATGTGTTTTGTTTAGGATAATTATCCAAAATGATTGCCAAAGATGATGCCCATTGTAGGAAAGATGTATCCGAGGACATGTTAGTGGATGTTGGTTGGTCAATAGGTTTTTTCAAAGGCCATTGACATAAGGTTTGATTGACATGTTTGATAATGATCAAGAGTTTGATTGTTGTGTTTAAAGTCTCTACTTTTGTTGATTGGTGTACTTGTTTTTCGTTTGTGTTACCAAAGGGTGAGTGTGACGATCATTTTATTATGGATGGAAGTTTATTGCAAGTGCAAGAAAAATGGGATGGGTGATTTTGTTTTTGAATATTTCAATGTTTTTATCATTTTCTAAATGTTTTGAGGCTGTTTTTGGTCTTTTTGAATGTTTATGTTTTTAGGTTATGTGAGGTTGTTTCGGGTTTTCTAATGTTTTTGGGTTTTCAGGTTTTCAAATTTTTTTTGTGTTTTTTGAGTTTTGACCAAGACCTAAAAGGGACCGACCTAGGGCCTCAAGGGCTTATCAAAGATTAGCCTTGCTTATGTTATACACGCATAGACCATATAGTTTGATTGATTTTGACTAGTAAACATTTTTTGATGAAATATAAACACTTGATGGATTGTTAGTTTATTATGATAGACTCCTAAATGATTGACCTAATGTGTCTCAGGGGCACTTGAGTGATGGCATTGCCTACATTCAAGCTCAGAGACAACACTGTTCGATACACATGGATATGTTTTTAATTTTTTGACATTTTTGACTTATTTAGGGATTTTGATGTGTTTTGGATGTTTTGGATTTTGACTTTACAAATTTTTGAATTTTTTAGATTTTTGTTGTACAAGATTTTGATCTTTTGGATTTTTTGATGATTTTTTGTGTTTCAAGATTTTTCAAGAGATTTTGAGATAAATGATATCTAGATCATGATGTCAATGCCACGTTGTGAGATATAAGACATGGATCAAGAGTTATTTGAAAACAAGAGTACAAGAACCTACCCCTAGTGTCTAACAATGTTTCATAGTTCAATGGACAAACCAAGATAAGTAATGTACATGCAAAGCATTCAAAAAAGTTTTATCATGCTAGATATGGGCTACTAGACTTCATGAGATAAAATGGTAAAGAGTTTTTCAAGAGCTTGATATGAGTAGAATTGAGGTATACACCAAATCTTTGTCAAGATAAAGATAAACTAGAATATCTAGATAAAGTTGAATTGGATGGAGGGAACATTAGATCGATCATGAAAAGGATGAGATACTTCTATTTGAGAAGGATCATATAGATAGTCAATTCTATTTATGAAACCTGTCTACTAGGTTTTCATCATAGCACTTTCCCAAAGTGCCACTCAAGTGGTTTTCACTGGAGGATGATTTTTTATCATTTTTTTTATTTTTATTTTTTGAAAATTTTACCCTCATGTTGAACCACTTGGTGGTACTGATGTAGAGGCAATTTTCATAATGTTCCAATGATATCCTTCTTGAAGAAGTTTCTTTGCTAAGATTCAAGCACTTGAAATAAACTTTTGTGAACTCTGATCTATCTTATGGATACTAAAATTAACCTTGTCTATGTGTGCACATCACGATAAAGTGCCTTTAAAATCCTTATGATGAAGGGTATTTTCCAACACATGGTCAATGTGAGAATTGGATATCATGAATGGAATGGATGATGACATGCATGAAGGAATATGAGATGTATTGGTTGCTGGTTTGGAATCTTTGACTCTCCAAACTTGGGAATATGAGTGATGATGGGTGGAAATAAATCTTTGAGTGTAATTAGGACCAACTACTTAATATTCTTTGTATGTCACTTGAGAATCTTTCTTTTATATTTATGGACGTCTTTGATGGATATGTTTCCCTTTTTTACTTTGGCCCATAGTTTCTTTGACTGATGGAGTATCAATGGGATGATTTCTTTCGTATTATTTGGTATCCATTTGTATTTACTTTGTCCATTTTGCTTTAATTCTTCATTTTATTTAATGATCTTCTCCTTTGTTTGATAGGAATCTTTATTTTTATGTTGTTCCTAATTTGTGTATGAGATGATGGGTGGATGATGATTACTGATATGACTAGTTGTAGTGTTGACAATATTTTCCACAAAAATGTTGAGTGCCCCCTATGTTGATGTTTGCATTAGATAAGATTGACCCCAATGTTGTGAAGGTATTATCACTACCTAATAATTTTCCCTGATAATATATCCTCTGATCCATACCCATTGAATATGACTTATCATGAACACATGATATTGCATGGGTTCCTACTATTTAGGAATATGAATTGTTTGTTCTCATTCTATGACATTATTATATATTGATACTAATTCAAAAGATGTCGATGCCGACTAATAAGATGTTGATTATGCACAATCACTGTAAGGATCAAGAATCTTGACCATTGCTTGCTCTTGTGTGGGAATATCAAGAGTGGGAGACTCTTGTTTTGGATGAAGAATGTCTATATTTCCATCAGAAAAAAACATATTAGGGGTGATGTCAAGGATATATTTGGAGTTTAAAATGGTTTGGAAGATGTCCCTCAACTCTTGATGAAACTCTAGGGATAGGGTTTCTTGATCCTGACTTGATTTAGAGAAAAAAAATTTATCCTCAAAGGCCTCCTCTTCACATGATCCTTGGGTGGATGATACATCATCAATAGAAGGCTCTTCACAACATTTTGTAGGTATGGGTGCAATAAGGGATATTTCTTGCTCCTTTAGAACTTATTCAATATTCATAATCATTGAGTCAAATGTGGGATAGATATCACAATTTGATACATATTTTATGCCAATTACAATTTTGAAATATTGCTAGAAACTGTTGATTGGTTTAGACTTTTTGTTAAAAAAATATCTTGATGTATGTCTAATCCCCCCTATTGTGAAGAATGAATAAAATTAATGTGTCCCATTGTGCTATCATGGGTATGGTTTATATTGTTTGAAGTTGATGCCTTTCCTAAATATTTTTCTTTTGTATGATCAAACATAAGGTTTTGTAATTTTTTAGATTATCATTCCTAGATTTTTGATCAACATCAATGTCTCCTTATTCGATAAGATATTGGATTAGATGTTTGAGTTTAAAATAGTTTTGTGTATTATTACCTTTGTATCGGTGAAACTCACAAAAAATGATCTTCTCTATATCTAGGAGGTTTGACTTGTGGATCTTGATAGTTTGAGAAATCTAGAAGTGTGATAAGGTTAGACTGTATCAACTTCTTCAACACGTATTTCATAGGTTCCCCTAAGGGAGTGAATTATTTTTTAGGAGCACTATTTGTTCTTTATGGTCCATGTTGAGTTCTTGTAGCATTGATCATTGGTTTTTTGTTTTGTGATCATGTGTTTGTTTGTTGTGTGTTCATGGGTTAGGTGGTTGCTTGTCTAGGGGCACTGAGGACTACCTTTGCATCAATATCACCATCACTAGTTATGTTCTTGTTCTTATCCCATACACAAGGTTTTTTATAAGAACTAGTAAATGGTTGGTTGTCCTTGTAATATTGTGTGTTCCCTTGTACAATAAATGCTCTTCAATGTTAAGGGCCCTAGGGATAAGATCTTCATATGTTGTGACACATTGAATTTTTAATTGAAAAGATAGGTTTGTGTCCACATTGGAAATGATGATTCCTATCTATTGCTCCTCAGAAATAGGACATTTTCTCTTGCTAGCTCTTTGCATCCACCATTGTAGCAATTTTGTGAAGGATTCACCCTTGTTTTGTTTGAGGGTGTATACCTCTTCCAATATCACATCCATGTCTAGGTTATAGGATAAATGATCTATGAACTGATCGATTATCTCTTGGAAGTTTTTGAATCTTGGAGGTAATAGTGAGAACCAATCGATCACCAATCCTACCAAAATATGTGGGAAAAGGTGCATAAAGTAGGAATCATTGTAAGCAACCTCCATACACATTATATGAAAATATTTGATATGGTCCACCAGATTTCCTCGCCCTTTATATTTAACAAATTTTGGGACCTCAAAATCGGGTGGGAAAGGTACGCGATGTTCCTACCAAAGGGGTATGGACATAAGTTTTGTTGCACATGTGGTTTCCTTGTTTTTCCCATTTGAATGTCCTAGATTTTCTATGTGAGAACCTTTATTTTTGATGATAAATCATCTTGCAGATTTGGTGGAGGAGCATATGTGGTATACTGTGGGATGGTGGATGAATTGTAAGTGGTATTTTGATATGGTGGGGTGTTGTATGGTGTGTAGGGTGGATTTTGATACTATGAAGATAATGGTGATAGAGGTGGAGGTGTGTATGCTCCTTATAAAGTTGGGTTCAATATATTTTGAAGCATGTTGGAATATTGATGGGGGTTTTAGTACAAGCCTTGTGGTTGTTGTTGTTGTTTTTGTTGTTGTGTGAGTACTTATTGTTGTTGGGCATATTGTTGTGTTAGCAATGCTTGTTTTTGGGCTTGTTGTTATTATTGTGCAATCAATGCTTGTTGTTGAGCTTGTTGTTGTTGCAATTCTTGTTGATAAGTTTTTTGTTGTTGTAAGGCTTATGCTTGAGATTTTTTTGGTTGCAAATCTTGAGCTTGAGCTTGTTGTGCTTGAAACGCTTTTTGATAAGCTTGTTTTTGTTTCAAAGCTTTTTGTTCTTGCCACATGGAAGTGTTTTGTTTTTGGGGTATGTGAGATGGATTTTGAGTGACCATGGTGTGAGTGGGTTGTGGGTTTATTTGAGTGTGGAATGGTTGTTGTGGGATGAGATTTTGGGAGTTTTTTTTGTGCTATCATTCCTTGTAAGATTTGAGATTGGGGTGGTTGAATGTAGGTTTGGGGTCCCATTTGATTTTGGGTGACTTGGGGGACCAATGGTAAATATGATGGTGTCATTTGGTGTTGCGATATCAATGACACATTTGACCTTGGGTTAATTGATTTGAAGGGTTCCCTTGATTGATTTTTTATTGAGGGTTCCCTTGTCGTGTTTGATTTGGGGCCAATGTGTTACCTTGGTTGATAAGATTTGTGACAAATGGGTTTCCTTGATTTGGATTCATGACAAATGGGTTTTATGTGGTTGGTGGGTTGGTGTGAGTGGCTTGTGTAACCACTTCTTTCAATGTGTCAATGGGGTTGTTGGAACCACTCATTAAGGGTTGGCCTTATGTGAGGGTGTTTACTTTACCTTGTTGTTCTACTTGAGGTACTTGGCTCACATTAATTTGTGTAACATTAGGAGAACTTGTGGTACTTGTGGTGGTGGATGAATATGGCTGAGATCAAAATGTCAAGTTTGTTGTGGGGTTATGGAATGCAAGTGGTGCATGTGGATGTAGAGGGTGTTCATGAATGGTAGTGGGAGAATGTGGTTGGGAACTAAATGTGGGTGTCAAGTTTATGTTTTGTGGAAGGGTGGTGTCTTGTGTACCAAAAAGTGTGTTACCTCCTAAAGTGGGAGTATTACTAAGGTTGGTTGCAAGTAATTTTTCAATACTAGTTGTCAATAGTTGAATTGGTGCATGTGATGGGGTTTGTTTAATGATGGGTTGAGCCTCACCTTGTGTCAAGGGTTGTGAGATGGAATTTTGAGGAATTGAAGCCATATTTATTGAGGGTTGTTCCTTAAGTGTGTTCACATAAAATGTTGAAGAGATTTTAGCCCCTTCCTTTGATAAAGCTAGCATGTATTGTGTAGGGTTCATTTTCATCAAAGAGTTGATGATGTGATTTTTCTTAGGATCTGTTGGTATTCAAGAAACTCCTCTATGGTGAGATCAAGGGGATTTTTCATGAAATCTTCTACCTCATACCCCATGTCTAGTGGATTTGGTGGTTGTTGTGATGGGGTGGAGTGGCTCCTAGGATCAAATTCTTGTGGGTTAAGATCACTTGTGGTAGATGTAGGTTTGTTTTGTTCTATGTTTCTCTTCTGTTGTGACCTTGTTACCATAAATTGTGGGTCAACTATGGGAGAGGTATGTTGAGATTTATATTATTGGAACTGTCTAGTTGACTCAAATTTTGATAAAAGTGACCCTCTAAGTTAGAGACCAATGATGTGAGTGGATGATGAAAAGGGGTGAGTGATATGGAGGATGAAATTTATAAAATTTTGACAACACTTTAGACTTAAAGGTTTGATGTTTTTATGTCTTGGATAAAAGGTGCTAATGAACTTGTAAATCTAAAGGTAGACTTGTGACCTTTAAGATAGACTAGTTCAAAAGGATGATCACTAACTCAACTAAGTGTATGGAAAATGATTCATTTACACACATATAGCTAAGTTAGGGGATTTATTTAATGATAGCCTAAGTATAAAATGTGGATGTGTCCATAATTTCTAAAGTTGATTTGTGAAGTGGAATGTCAAATGTGTTGTGAGATGGATGAAATGTTTGACAAAAACTGTTTTAATCTAAAAGGGACATTTTTTTAACAAGACCAAGGTAGTTAGAAACATTCTTTACCTCTAAAATGATAAGAACTCAATATTTTGATAATAAAACTTGGATCCAATGTTGGTAATACTTTCCTTGTTTCACTTTGTTGCTTGGGAGTCAATGTGTTTTGAGAATAAGCCCAATGTGTGGTGTGTTCATTTGGTTTTAAACTTTGATCTAGTGAGATTTATTTATTACCACATCAAGAAGTCTTAATTAAGTTCAAACTAAAATGTCTATGTCTAAGCAATTTTTATTCCACAAAGTCCAATATGTGAAAATCAAGAAGCTAAAGCCATAGTTTTCTATGTTGACTTTGGAAAGTGTGAATTGAGATATAAGTCCAAATATTTATAAGCCTCTAAAGATAAAATCCTTAGGGAAAAGAAACAATATAGGAATTTTCAAAGGTATTCACACCAAGTCCAAAGGGTTTGAAATTTTATGAACATGTTGATGTTTGTTTAAGTTGTTTTTAAACCAAGCAATGTGTCAAAATGACTCAACAAGAACAAGCAATAACAACCCTAGCTCAAGTAGGTACGTTCTTTGAGGTGGACCTAGCTCATGCCCTAAAGGGATTATTTTACATGAAACTTATGGAGGGAAAAATAGAGGTATATCACCACCTCAAGCTTTTGTACAAGAGAATGAACTCTTGAGCTCTATGCCTCAACCATAAGTTGGACTTGGTAAGTAACTTCTCGAAATTGAAATTTTGATGCACTACTTTCAAAGAAAGTTTCAAAAACTTTGGTTGGTTACTAAAATATGGTGTTTAATGGCATCAATAAAATCATGAGGTTTATCATGCCCATGAGACACTAAAGTTTCCATCTTACCCTAAGAGACCCATTCATTTGCATGAGAGTTGGCATGAGAAGTAGCCATTCATGAATTCAAGTTACTCACCTTTTAGCACATTCACAAGAATTGTATAGCCCAATGATAAATGGGCTTGAGAATAACCATGTGTTCTCACATGGTAGGCCCTCTCTAAAAAAAGAAGAAAATTTCTACTTCCCTTTTTCCCAAGATCGCACAAAGAGTAAGGGGAGTGGATACATAGCAAGTTTTCTTGGGGTGACCAAAAAAGTTTGTACACTTGAGTATTTATCTTCACCCAAGATTGTACAAAGTGAAAGGGGAGTGGATACACACTAAAATTATACACAAGCAAAGCACTCACACAATGCACTCATTATTTTTAAATCCTTGATATAAATTATGACTTTATTTTAAGCACCAACTAAAGTGTATGTTTTTATTTGTACAATTTTAACCAATATCAAAATGGTGAGGATGTATGGGTTTAGTTTTAACCAACTTTGAAATATTATTGCATTGTATATTTTAAACCCAATCAAAAAAAAAATTATCATAAAACATGAAGGAAACAACATATGAAGGATTATATCATCCCCTAAGTGTTTGAAACACTTTTACAATATGGATCAAGTGATAATATGCTTCTTTACTTCAAGATTTCACTCATTTTTCAAATCTGCAAAACCAATTAGCCTCACAAAAAAAATAGAAGTCAGTAAATGATTAAAAAAGTAAATCAGATTGAAAATTAAAAATTGACATGGAAATTTAAATTTTTGTTTTTTACTTGACAATAGCGATCCTATGTTAGCAATACTGATGCTCTATTTATTGTCAATAGAAACACCATTCTAGTAATATTAGCTCTATTGGAAAAGGAAACACTCTAGTGAATATCAAAGGTGACACTTTGTACTAAATAGTGAGCTCAAGGATAGTTCTATATTGGAAAAAGTGACACAATGTTAAAAGTGGTGCTCTATTAAACCTGCAAGTTAAGCAAAAAACAAAGAGGTCAATAGTGATGGGTTATCAAAAGTGACACAATAATAAAAAATGAAGAAAAAGTGGTGCCATATATCAATAGAAACACTCTTTGCAACAACAATGCTCTATTGACTATAATAGCGACACCGTTTTCTAGAACCTGCAAAACATGTGAAACTCAAGAAAAAAATATCAAAATCAAGTGGTTAGGCCCTCCTTCTAGTGCCAACATGTGATTATAATCATATTATGAGATAAATACAATAGATCCAATAGATTCCAAGCAATATTTAACTAAGCTACAATCCCAATGAAATATTTCAAAACCATTAACATAGAAGCCATTTAAACAAAACAATAAAGAAATGCATAAATGAAACCTATCTAAAATGTTTCAAAGCCTATCCCAATGGGGGATTGGTGTTGCATTGATATGGAATGACAAGCCTTTCCCAATCCATTTGATAAAACGAGCGTCTAATCAAAATCCATTGATGAAAACCAAGCTAATATTGATGAAACTATACTAAAGATGGATGAAAAAGCAATTTATGGATGCAAGATGAATAAAGATAGTATTCAAATTTGCAACATAACTTTTTTTTGATGGAAGTGGATCCCTATTTCATAGAAGTGAGGTCTAATTATAGGTAAAATTTGTGAATCAATGGCTAAGATTGATTTGATCAATCAAGGGTTGAGATGCAATGTGAGGTGAAGGCATGGATCAAGGATTATCATTAATGGATGAGAATGCAAGATCACATGGATCAAAGAGTTAATCAATGACTCACAATGATCAAAGGAAGCACACTTCCTAAAATTTAGAAGTTGGTTAGAAGTTTGTTAGGAAATAATATTCCCTTTTGGAGGAATGTGCAAAGGAGGAATATTCCCTTGCAAGTGGGAGGGTGAGGATAATTAGGAATTTGATAATTAAAACAAATTTTTAATTGTGAAAATTAGAGGAATTTAGGATTATCATTAAATAATTTATTTATTTAATGAAAGGGGGGGAAGTGATATTTAATTAAATAATTTGCATTATCCAATTAAACAAGATGAAAAGTTAGTGTGAAAGGGGGTGAATTAACCTAATGAAATTAATTAGATTAATAGATGAGAATGATGAATTTAATTAAATAACTAAGATTATTCAATTAAACAGTCGAAAAAAAGGATGAATTTAGGATGAAATGGTGTTAGTAATCAGATTCAAGTATGTAATACCATTCAAGACAATTTTAAGTATCTACACTTAATAATATCATCAAGATCCTATGTGGGATTCTACATACGAATGATGTATGGCTTATAATAAGTCATCCTAATGATCAAGAAAAAATGAATAATCATATGATGTAATTCTCAACAATATTCTTAAGCATGAACAATTATAGAATTTTCAAGTTTTAGAATAGAATAATTCTTAGATTTAGGATTTTGACTCAAATATTTAGGATTTAAATCCTTTGTATTTGCAACAAGATCCAAAGAAGTTGAAAATTTTAATGAAGTTTTTAGGAAAATTGAGAGAAGTCTCTATCTTCATAGTAATCATTTTCTTACCATCAATCTAGAACCATACTTGTATCATTATCATATGATAGATTATCATAATCACCTAAGAGAAAAAGATAGTGTAAAGTAGGATAGTTTGGTAGGAGAGTCAATTGGATATCTATACATCTCCTCAGATTTTGATCCCAAGAAAATGAGGGTATTTGATGCCTAATTTGACAAACTATGTGCTGGTGTCAATTCTAGGACATGATAAGTCTTTATTTTCCATAAAAATATTTAAATATGTATCTGATTTAGGAATAAATTCATAGAGATAGCACAAGAGGTTAAGCCATCAAAAATTATTTAGAATACCATCTTACCAAGATTTATGGCTCCATATTTTCAAAGAAAAGAATATTTGGATGAGATAAAATGCCTATGAACCACAATAATAATCTCTTCAAATTAGTTAAGTATTAGACCAATCGAGAGATCAATGAGCAAATGAAATATCATAAAAAATTGCCTAAGATTACTCAATCAAATAATCCCCTCTGAAAAATGATTTGAAACTTCATATTTAAAGCATTGAAGTTGCCACTTGAAAAAGTACATAGTCGTTTTGATCTCAATGCTTTTATAAATATTAAAATATGCTACAATGATAAAGTAATTTTTGAATAGAATAATTAAAATTTAATAACACCACTAAAAAATACATGAGAAATCATGCAATTTTAAAAATTACATAAAAAGAACTCATGTAGCCTTAAATAGAGAAAAATAATGCCCTAAAATAAAAATTACATATAAACACCTTTAAAAAATTGTAAATTCTAGAAAAAAATATTTGAAAAGAAAGCTCATATGTTCATCTGATCAACCTTTGAAAATTAGGTGTTGAAACTAAAATCCTAATGGTGAAGGGGTTTGAGTGGGAGAAGAAATCTAATAATGTTAGCATGAAATCATGGTCAAACTTAGTGGAATTACCACCAAATGCATACCAAAAAAGCTAAAATTTAAACTATCCCTATATTGCACACTTGTGTAGAGTGACACCAACATGCACCAATGACCAAATATTAATCATAATACTAGATAATATTCTATAAATTATTATTTAATATAATCAAAGAGGAAACAAATTCATTAAAGGCCTAAGGTAAATTTCTCTATTTTTAATAAAAAAGACAACAATCTATGGGTTTTTTAGGTCTTCTGGATGTAACAACAAGGCTATATTTGACCCAAAATGCATCAAAATGATAACTACCATCTAAATTTGACAATTGTCTCCCAATTGAAAAATATTATGTGTGTTATCTAATGTTCAACTAGGATGAAAAAAGTCAAGTATAAATTTATCATATATTTTAGTTACAAAGATGAGCTCATCTTTACTCCACCAATATCTCAAACACACCTACTATATAAGGTCACAAAGAGGAATGTCTCAGAATCTAAAATATTTATCACTTTAATAATTTTCTTGATCATTGAAGAATGCAAGAGAAGAGCATACTTTTTTTTTCAAAAAAATACAAGATCTACAATTCTAAATCTTCTTAGAAACTAACCAAAAGTTCTTAATCTCTAATACCATTTAAAATTTATCTATGGAGATAGACACCCAAGATTTTTTTTTTAATAGAACGCACAAAAAACTCATAAAATCAACAATGATAGAAAAAAAAACATTCTAATCCAATGATACAATATAATACTATGAGATAAAAATGTACATGAGGTATACATATAAGATAAACCACCAAAAAATGTGAATAAATAAATAATACCAGATAAAAAAGATATAATCATATATGTGCACATCACCAAAAATTAAAAGTATAAGTCACATGAAACAAGTGCAAATTACTAAAGTATATCCAACTAAATAGATTTATCCCACTATAAATACATATAATTAAAAATAATAATTAATAAAAAAAAATAATAATAATAATGAATGAACAATTAAAATCATTTTGGTGTCATCCTTAATTAGAGAACCATAGTGTTAGAGTCACTCAAATGCTCAAGCTTCAATGATCTCTTGTGTGAGACCGAGGATGTTAGCATGGGCCGATTACACTTGATCCATGATGAATCAAAGCATAATGTAGCTACTAATACTCAATCTTCCAAACAAGATCATTGAAATTGAAAGTTTAAACTAAGGATTTATTGAAATTGAAAACTACAAACTATGAAAGAAGTTAAATGCCTACTCTAACCCATTTGAAACTTATCTCATTTTGGAATTGGTGTTGTGTTGATGTGGAACAATGACCCTTTCCTAATCCCATGATTTGTGAGCCTGTTTAAATTGATTCTATGGAAGAGAATTGATGAAATCATTGTGATAAAGTGATGAAAACCTGATTTATACTAAATTAGACATGATGCAAGCTAAATTAACATGATTTTATGCTAAAAATTATATAATTATGCAATTTATAAGCTAAAATAAGCTAATTTTAAGCTAAAAGACTCAAACCCTAATTTATAAAAAAGCTAAGATGGATGCATGGAAGCCATTGATGGAATCTTAAAGCTATTATGCTAGTAAAATGAACTAAAATATGATAAATGTGAGTAAATTAAGATTGTGAGTGCAAGTGAATTCAACAACATAAGTTTGCAATTGAAAGATGAATCCATTTGTCTCCAAATAGTGTTCTATTTATAGGAGAGCAAATGAGAAATGGAGGGTTGAGATTGAAAAGATTAATCAATGGTCAAGGATGGAGGAAATAGGAGGCATGGATCATGGATTCTCATCAACAGGTGAGAATGAAAGATGAAATTTAATAAAGGGTTCCCATTTGTTCCAAACAAACACACTTTTGAACTGCACATAGAGGTCACAAGGTAACTTTCTTAGGAGGTCACATGTTTAGCTTGCTCAAGAAGCCAAGAGAGAATATCCCTTTTTCAAATTATTGGAGGAGAGAGAATATTCCTTTTGGAATATTCTCATGGGTGAGGAAAAAGGTTAATTTGCAAATCAGAACAAATTTTTAATTGTGCAAAAAAAGGATAAGGTATATTCCATGGGAATATTCCTCTTTTGGAGGAAAATTAGATTAATTGTTAATTAAACAAGGTTTAATCATACAATTAGGGGTTTCTAGAAGAATAAAATGGTTTTCATTAAATTAAATGATTTAATGAATGGGGAAAGGTGAAATGAAATTTAATTAAATAACTTAAGGTTATTTAACTAAATAAGAAGACTTAGTGAATTAAATTAAATACTTAGATTTATTTAATTTAATGGGATGAAATGTTAGCGTGAAAGGGGATGAATTAACCTGATTTGATGTGTTAGGTTAATAGACAAAAATGATGCAATTAATTAATTAGCTAAGCTAGTTCAATTAATTAAGTGAAAAGAGGATGGGTTTGAGAGGAAATGATGTTAGTATACCTAATTCAAATGTATGATATCATTCAACACATTTTTTAGTGTACATTTTTCCCCTCTTTAAAGTGAGGTATCTACTGCTTCAATTCAAAGAATAATGCTCTTCAGATAAAAAAATACTGCCCAAATCATTTTTTATTTTTTAAAAATTTTAGATGCCCCATTGCTGAAGGATTAAGTTGATTCCCTGCCCCCTCGAGAAATCGAGTTGAAATTTTGAATTTTAGGTTGATTTATTGATAAAAAAGAAAAGCTATTCCAAGGGTCAAAAAGGTTCCAAGATGCAAGAATCATGCCAAAAATACAAAAAAATGATGCAAAATTAGGTTTTGATTGGCAAAATTAGTGGAAATGATGATAAACCCTAGCTTGAATATGAAATTAGGGAAAAAAATCCTAATTTTCTAGCATAAATAAGCCAAGAAGGGTCACTTTCAATTCATTTATGCATTCAAACCTTGAGGATTCTTTCCATTTTGAGCTCTGACCCTCTGATGAAATGGTGCAACAAGAGATTGCATGACACATTTTCGATTGAGTTTGAGAGCACTAGTGGCTGCCAAACACAAGACCACTGGTATGTGATCAAAAACATGATTTGAAATTTGACTTTTTGATGCATTTATTGCTCTTTGAATTTTAAAATTTGGCTGCGTCGCTATATAGCAATGCCCATTTGAGAATCGATGATGCTAAAATAATTTTTAGTGACACATGTTTATGGCGATGTAGTTTGTGATTTAAAATTAGGGTTTCCAATTTAAAATGGCGATGCATATATATATGGCGACACACTTTCCGATTTGAAAATTAGGGTTAGGGTTTTCAAAGTTTAAATCATGATGCACATGTATATGGTGACACACTTTGTGATTTTCAATTTGAAATACCATCCGACGTCGCAATTTGGAATTTAAATATAACGACGCTATTGTGATTTTTGAGCCGAAAATTTCAAACTGAGTCAATTTTTTTTTATGCTTTGATGTCGTGCACTTCATGGATGCAGGAGGTCATTCCACCACTAATGTCATGTGAGCATAGGCCCACAATTTTGGAGAGACTGGTTGATTTTTCCAAGTTGCACTAGGAGCACCTGGGAGAGATCGACTTATGGTATGTTGCATATGTGTCCATCATCCAGACTCATTTATCCATGATGACCACGTTGTGCAAGAGACCACATAGTGAGACTCCGTCGTTCCACCTTCTGAAAGGAGAGGCAACAGTTACCTTAGAGGATGTATGGCAAATTATATGCTTACCAATACATGGTGAGCATGTGATTTATGATGTCGACACCGCATACGATGCCTGTCACAAGGTGATGGAGATTGAGGACATTGTTTTACCCACCTCACAAATCAACCTTGAGATGTACATAGGTCAAGTTTCCACATTTCGATTGATTATTGCAGCCATCATTTTAGGTCTGGTTTCTCTAGACCGACAATGAAGAGGGTTTAGCCTAGGATGGGGCCTAGCATGGCACAAGATACTCTATAGGAAGACTCTATTTGCATGGGGGCTAATGGTGTTGGCCTCTTTATATCATGATATGCACGAATTCGTCTATTGCAATGAGAGAGCCATTGGCGTAGGGGTGAATTTGCTTCACATTTGGGCCTGGGAGCATATTTCTATTCTCTGTCTGATTGTACATATGGTTGATGTTGAGCCAAATGATCCCGTGATTTGGCAATACAGAGGTGCCATCACCCTATGACACACTAGTTATCTTGGGCTCCCGTACTAGGGGCGGGTCATTGATGATATGACAATATTTATATGTCGACTTTGGCTACAAATGCCAAGGTGGTACGATGATGCACAATAGTTTTTTTCACTAGATAGATCTGGTACATGCAGGGTTGGGAGCATATGATTATAGAGAGATATTTTCCAGATAGGGTGGCATCGTAGTTCGGTGAGTAACAAGACAGGTTAGATGATGCCTATAGAGATATTTTCGCGAGGTCAGCTCGAGAGGTTCCCACATGGGGACCCACTATTCTAGCTCCAGAGGTAGTGGAGGGTTTCAAACAATTGGTAGCACAACCATGGGCATATGACTAGGGCCAAGCAATTACACAAATAACACTAGATTATGATGAATGGTTTACACCTCCACATAGATTGATAGATCTAGTAGGTGCTCCTTTGTGAGGGAGACCATGAGAGAGAGGAGTGGGTAGGGGCAAAGGACAGGGACAGGGTGGCCAGGAAAAACAAGATCAACAAATTTTGGGGGCACCACCAATGGGACACTGAACTCCTTAGCAACCTCCTAATCAACATTAGCTAGGTCAAAAGCAGCCATTATAGCCACCTCCACTGGATTCCATAGATATTCAAATTTAGTAGCTGCAACAATAGGTGCACGTTCTCATAGGTGAGTGAGATCAGGCACGCCAATAGATTTTGGTGATTACTACTGAGCGCAACCAGGATAGGCAGTAGGTCATGGACATCACAACAGAGATAGACCATGTGAGACAATAGGTATAGGTTGTGATTGCTGAGAGAGATCAGGAGATCAGACAATGACATTAGATAGAGGTGATGACAACAACTTCTTAAGGCAAGATTGTATCCGTGAGATTGTATAGAGAGGATGTGACTAAGGCAACTTATTACAGGATGCATTACCACCAAGATGTGCCATAGGCCCTCAAACAACTGAATTTTCATATAGGAGCGATGCACGAGCCACAACTGAGGAGCATCCAAAGAGGCAAGATAAAGAGGGGAGTAGCCATCAAGGCTAGCTCGAGTGTACAAACAATTTTTGATTTTGTTGCCCCATTATTTGACACAGATATACATTCATGGGCTCCTTTTTGATAGTCTCATGGATATTGTATTTATGATCGATATACATACACTAATCCATATATTGTACCATGAAAGTCATTTTTTTGGGTATATATATGATACAAATACATATTCAATATGATGTGATGTGTTTTTTTTTATTTCATGCTTATGATGTATGCATATGATGTGAGGTGATATGCTTATATTTTATCATATATGAATGCATTGTATTTATGTTGATGTGATATGGGATGATATGTGATGATATGCTATGGATGGATGCAATGTTATATTATTTTTCAATATATTTTTCATGATATGCTATGGGATGAATGGTATAATATGCAAATGTTATTCAATTATTATGTACGTAAATGTTATGGATGCATTTATTTTTGTGTATTTTCTATGCATTTGTATGAGATGACTATGTATGCATATGGATGAATGGATGGTTAATGCAGATGTTTATGCTTATGATATGTGATTTAATGTATGATATGCAATGATTTAAGATTCTTAGAATAATAAATCTATATTATTCCTCACAAGTTGAATGATAATGATGATGTAGGATGTATGTATTATGATATGCTATGATTATGAGATTTATGCATGCTGATGATTTTTGGATGTAGGATGGATGCATTAATGATGTTTTTTTTTACTATCATGATAATAGGTTAGCACAGAGAGAAGATAGAAGAAACAAGATGCTTTGACCATTAATTTTGATGATTGCTTCAAAAGATCCAACAAGTCTATGATCCACCGAGACTTTATTAGAGATGGTGATCAGAAATGCATGATGATAATGAATGCATGATGATGATTTTCTCAAACCTTGGGATTGGTATTTTCTATCATTCCTTACTATTTGATATAATAAATAGACATGATGGATCAAGGTATTGATAACCAAGATTGTGTTGTGTCTAGTGTAATGGACTTTGACTCTGCCAACAAATATGATAGGTCTTGTTAACATCTTGACATACAAAAACCTCATTGGAATGTAAGTTAGAAGCTTAGAATATATTGGACCAAAGCATATGCAATATTCAACAACATATTCCAAACAACCTTCCTACATACAACCAAGAAATTATGTGCCAAGATTGATTTACAAGAATATCCACAAGCACAACAAATGAAATATAATGATCGATGCCCAATTCCTTTCTCTCTAAATCATTTTGATAGACTTCATCGAGAGGTCCTCAGAATGGATCATTAAGATAAATTACAAGAAAAGATTGAAGATAGACATACAATATTATTTATATCTCTTGCCAATTTAATTTAGCTAAGTTGATTTTTGATACTTGTTGAGAAATTATGCCTCAAATTTCTGGCTTGATTCTCCTTGGACTTGGCGTTTTGTCCATGAAATTGGCCTTTACCTCCATACCGCTGCATGTTCTACTTGGTGGCACGGTTGAATGGTTTACTGCTTTACTGCGGGCCACCTTGTTCGGTCTAGCGGTTGGGTGGTGTTACCGCCCTACTGCGACAGTCCTCTTCTAGACTAGTGGTGGCACAGTGAGCGATGACAATTGGCGTGGTGGTTTCCTCCATACCACAGGGGTTGCTTGGAGGTGGTGAGGTAGTGCGGTTGGCAACATACAGGTGGTGAGTTGGCAAGCTGGCAGAGGAAGGTTTACCGCTATACCACGAGTGGTGTTTGATGTAGCTGTAGTGACTACGGTAGAATCTGGTGGTTGAAGGGCGACGGTTTGGTGACGGTTACCGCCTTACTACGGATAGTGCTTGGGGAATCTACTGTGGTTGTGGTGGATGGCTAGTGGTTAGCATTAGATGTTACCACCCCATTGTAGGTGGTGAGAATGCTCACCGCGGTGGTTGCGGTGAGACCACTAGCGATCTGCCAGAGCGATCACCGCCCTACCACAGGGTGGCCTAGCGGCCTCCGTAGTAGCATGGTGTGACCACTGATGATCTATGCTTGTTGTTACTGCCACACCATAGGAAGGTCAGTGGTAGCGTGGTGGAGATGGTGGTCGGTGCAAGTCGTTACCGCCATATCGAGGGGTGACCAAATGAGGTCAGCGGTAGCATGGTGAAGTTTGGGTCTAGGCTCGGTGAAGACTTGGGTGAGCTCGATTGAGCTCACCGCCATACTGCAAGGCAAGGCCGAAAGGGCAACGGTAGTGAGGTAGAAGGTCAGGTGAGCTCGAGCGAGCTCACCGCCATACCGTGACTAGTGATAATGAGCTCGGCGGTAACGCGGTAGGAGCTCGGATGAGCTCGAAACTCGGCTGACTAAGCTTGACTAGGTTTGACCGTCTGACTGAAGCTATGAACGAATGGAATGGTGACACGTGGTAGATCGTAAAGATCTAATTGGCTGAATGGTTTATTTCTTGATTGCAATTGAGCTGCATTATTAAATGGAGGTTGACAGACATGTCTGAGACCGATTAAATATTGTGCAGCTCGATGCATGTTGAATAAGTGGTGCACGTTATCAGAGAAGTATGGTTGCTTGCAGGTGGATAATTTATTATCCTAATGACCATTGCTGGTAGGGACAGGATGAACAAGTAAGCACACGGTGTAAGATTATAAGTAATATTATGTTCAATTCGATAAAAAGAGATGAACGATTAGAGAGAGGCAGAGAATATTTGAACAGTCTTGACTGTGAACACTTTGTCTCTCATTTCTAATCGATGTGAACTTGATTGGCCTTGAGGCTGGGCTGGCTTTGAGGTCAGTTGAGAGTGTCATATGAGGAGCCAAAGGGAATCTACATAGTATTTCATGGAAGACATTGTAACTATGCAAAGGTTCTATATTTGTTGTTGCCTGCCTTTTCTCTAGATGGACAAGATGTATTCTCCTAAAGAGCATAGCTCTAGTTTTGTATTGTAACCATTTTAGTTATTGAATAATACATATGAGCTAAGTGTTTTGGAGGGTGGGGTTTTTTACCCGAAATGGTTTTCCCCATGTATATCTTTGTGTCATCATGTTTGTCTTTCATGTTGTTTGATTCTACAAATAGAATATGTGCTTGTGTTGAATCTGTTATGAGCTATGCATTTACTTTTCTCAGAGGATCAATGGGGGATGTTCTGTGCCTATTTCCGCTTTATGGCATAGTTGTTTGTGTTTTTGAAGTGATAAAAATGAAAATCACTAATGCACTGTTGTCTTAGATGTTGATCTATGATGACAGACCAACTTCGTATTACCAATAAGTGGTATCAGAGCTGGTTGAAGGAGGTCAAGGCTTGATGATACCAACAAGTGGTGTCAAAGCCTT
The DNA here is from genome assembly GCA_007115665.2 of Sequoiadendron giganteum. Lineage (NCBI taxonomy): Eukaryota > Viridiplantae > Streptophyta > Pinopsida > Cupressales > Cupressaceae > Sequoiadendron > Sequoiadendron giganteum. The sequence continues at coordinate 653,275,485 of CM021101.1, read as the reverse complement.
CTCCTGGTTATTGAAGTTATGGGTATTTCTCCTATGATGATTTCTTAGCTTGGAAAGTTTGAGGAAATTTGGAGGAATCAATTGATGATTGATCCTTTGATGAGTGAAATTTCTTGCTTCTTTATTCAACATGCAAGTTTTGAAAGACATTGGAGATGACTGGGGTTGACCATATTGTGGCAATGTGGTTTGAGGCTCTTAGCTCATAGCAAAAGCTCCTCATGCAAAGGGTGTGAGATGTGCTTGTGGTTGTGTTGCAGCAAAGCATGGTTTCATACTAGGTGTCTATGTGAGAGGCTCCCTGTCGGTATGGAGTTTCTTTTGTTGTTGTTCAACCATGAAGTTTGTGCTTGTGCTGGGTGTTTTGACTTAGCATTGAAGGCGGTTTCTCTTTTTCTCTAATTGCATGGAGGCTATGAAGTTGATCCTTGTGGTCTGTAACTTTTGTATAGCCTGGCTCTCTCACATACTTGTGCATGGTTGTGGTTTTGGAACAGGTCCGAAATGGACCTATTGTTCCTACTTACCTATTTTCTTGCACTCGCATGGTTTAGATTCATGTTTTTGTCTCTGAAGGTTTTGTGTAGATTTTCCTAAAAAGTATATGATGCATACTCTTGTTTCTTTTCATTGTTATGGTTAACCATGCTGGTTATGTGTAGACTCTTGGGTTATCCAGATGAGCAGTGAATATGGAGGTGCATGGGTGTTTTATGAACATTGTGGTTTTGTAGGTTTTGCACAGTCAAGTAAAACTTGTGGTGTGTGGAGCTGTTGTTCTGCTATTGTCTAAACCTTGGGTCTTGGGGTGTGATTGGATGAGATAGCTGTAGTTCGACATGGTTCTGAGGAGATATGATATCTTCTTTGCATGGGAGTGTTGGTATGTGTTTTCATTCAACATTCTTGTGGTGTTGCTTGCTGGTTTCCTAGTCTATGGTGTTTGAGTTGTGGACATGATTGGAAAATTGGATCTATGGCTGATCTGGTGTTTGAGTTAAGTTACCTACATGTGTTCTTCCCTTTGATTATCTTAGCTTTGTAGTTTCTAGTGTGATGATAGATTTACTGGTTTTACATTGAATTGGATCTAAGAGTTGTGCATGTTTGTGGGTTGTCTTTACCTACATGTTTGTCGTGAGTCAACTCAGAAGTGGACTGTCATTATTCACGAGATTGCTTCTGTGGTGGTGCAGATTTGTTAGCTGATCTTGTATGTGGTCACTTGTGCATTTGTGTGGTTGTATTGAGATTAGAGGATGGACAACGTTTAAGTACCTGAATAGTCATTGATGGGGACCTATAGCATGAGAATCACGATGTCATGGAGAGCTTGATATACTGGCTAGTGTAATATTTTGGCAGTGATGGTTTGGTTGGTCATGATGCTTGGAGAGCTTGGTGTCACGTTTTAGTGGGATCTTTAGCAGTGACTATAGATTCATCACTTGGTGGTGAATGATCTTCTTTAGTGTTGCAGACGCTTTTTGAGGGCTCTTAGATCTTGTTGTTGCAGAAGATTTCTTTCGCATCTGCATGGTCACTATTTGAAGATGTGTAGCATCTTGGAGCCATGAAGGACATTGTTAGTCTTTGGTTGAGGTGCTAGTAGTGCTTGACAGGTGATGTTGGTTTAGAGTTTGTTTGCTTTATGTCATGATTTACTCTTACTTAGAGTTTTGGCATGTTGCTTGGCTCTTGAAATCACGGCTTGTTCACTTGAAGCATGGTATCTCCTAAGGGGATGTGTAGATCATGGTGTCATGATAAGTTCTTGTTCCTAGGTTTGGAGCTTTGACAGTGGTTTATGGGTTATCTATGTTTTGAGTACATTGGTTATATGCTGGAGGACTTCATGTTTATTGTAGTGATGCAGTTTGGAGTTAGCATGAGATGACAGGTTTTTGGTTCTCATGCATGCATGGAGAATAAGGTGAGGCTGAAATTATTTTGAGAATGTTGTTGTTACAGCTGAAATTCTGAGTAGCCTGCACCTTGGTTGAACATGAGTTTAACAAAGACCATGAAGTAAATTGCTCTTGGGTAAGTCATGGTGACTTGTATATCTTGGAGGAGCATATTTTCTTTTCTTCTTGGTCTGCTCAGTTGTGGTGTCTCTTTGAAAGGTATTTGTCCATTATTTCTTTTAGATGTGTGCTATGCTTTTCCTTCATGATATGAATCTTGAGTTGTTCTAATATTCTAGAGGATTCATAATGGAAGGTGGAAAACATTGTGTATCTCCTTGTGATTTTGAGGACCGATAGGAGATGGTTATATGGGTTAGTCTAATTTTATTTAAGGTGCTTACATCCATGGTGTTTTGTTGGGTGTTGTTTTGGTTTTTCCCTTTGGGATGTGAAGAAGATCATTCTTGACACAATTGGCATTTAGAATTGTATGTAGGAGGATGCTACATGTTATGATTTCTTGTTTCTCTATATTTTGGTCTTTTTCTTCCTAAATGATTCATTTGACTTTAGATGTATGTGGAGCCATGGTGTTTCCTTCTTCAGTCAGATATGGAACCTTGGAAGAACTATGGAAGATAGTTGAGAGAAAATTTTCTTGTAGCAGGTGGTGCAGATTAGTGTGGTTGTTCCTCAGAACTACATGGTTCCTCATTTCTTTGTGCAAGTCATTGGTGGACTTGGTATGCCTAGATCACGTGTGATGGTGCTATGTTTGCATTCATCTAGACAGTACCTTTGCAGTGGGAGTACCTAGACGTGTTTGATCATTTTGACTAGTTCGCACATGGTGCTTGTATTTGTTGTTGATGGGTTGGCTATGTGATGGCATGAGTTCGCTAATGGACATACCTTCAAGGTATGGGTGGTTGGATGATTTAGCATGAGCTATGGGTGCTGGTTTTCAACCACATGGGTTTGGTTAGTTGGATGAGGGAAATCAGTTGAGTGGTTGCTTTTCTAGCTGATGGTTTTTTCTTGTTAAAGAGAATAGTTTTTGTGTTTGCGTTGTGCTTTGTTGTTGCTATTGATGTGCCTTTTCCTCTTGAAGGATAAGATGTTTGCATTCTTGAGATTGGTGCATTTTTTCCTTGGCGTGTTCTTGTGTTTGGAGTTGTTGCCTGAGATGGTGTCGATTGTAGGTGTCTTGATTGGAGTGTGAAAGCATGGTGCTAGTCCTAGTTCACATTTTTGGAAGAAGCCTGAAAGTCTTTATCAAGTGGGAGATTGTTGAGAAATTATGCCTCAAATTTTTGGCTTGATTCTCCTTGGACTTGGTGTTTTCTCCATTAAATTCTTCTTTATTGCCATACCACTACATGTTCTACTTGGTTGCACGGTTGAGCAGTTTACTGCTTTACCATGGGTCACCTTGCTCGATCTAGCACTTGGGCGGTGTTACCACCCTACCACGACAATCTTCCTCTAGACTAGAAGTGGTGCAGTGAGTGGCAATAGTTGGCATGGTGATTACCACCATACCACAGGGGTTGCTCAGAGCTGGTGAGGTAGCACAATTGGCAGTGCAGAGGTGGTGAGTTGGTGAGCTCGCAAAGGAAGGTCTGCCACTATATTGCAGGCAATTTTTGATGTAGCCACAGTGACTGCAGTAGTAGCTGGTGGTTGAAGGGCTGCAGTCTAGTGAGGGTTATTGCCTTACCAAGGATAGTGCTCGGGGAAGCCATGGTGGTTGCGGTGGATGGCTGGCGGTCAATGTTAGCGGTTACCGCCCCATCGCAGGCAGTGAGAATTCTCACCACGGTGGTTGCGGTGAGACCATTGGCAGTTTGCCAGAGCGGTCACCGCCCTACTACAGGGTGGCCTAGTGGCCTTCGTGATAGCATGGTGTGACCACTGATGGTCTATGCTGGCAATTATTGCCACATCGCAAGAAGGCATTGGAAGGTCAGTGGTAGCGCAGTGGAGATGGCGGTCAGTGCAGGCGTTACCGCCATACTGAGGGGTGACCAAACAAGGTCAGCGATAGCACGGTGAAGTCTGGGTCTGGGCTCGGTGAAGACTTGGGTGAGCTCAACTAAGCTCACTACCATACCGCAAGGCGAGGCCAACAAGGCAATGGTAGCGAGGTAGAAGGTCGAGTGAGCTTAGGTGACCTCACCGCCATACCGCAACTGGTGATGACGAGCTCGGTGGTAACACAGTAGGAGCTCGAAACTCAGCCGATCGAGCTTGACTAGGTTTGATCATCTGACTAAAGTTACGAATGAATGGAATGGCAACATGTGGCAGATCGTAAAGATCTAATTGGATGAATGGTTTATTTCTTGATTGCAATTGAGCTACATTATTAAATGGAGGTTGACGGACATGTCTGAGACCGATTAAATACTGTGCGGCTCGATGCATGATGAATAAGTGGTGCACGTTATTAGAGAAGTATGGTTGCTTGCAGGTGGATAATTTATTATCTTGATGACCATTGCTAGCAAAGAGAGGCTGAACAAGTAAGAACACGGTGTAAGATTATAAGTAATCTTGTGTGCAGTTTGATAAAAAGAGATGAGTGATTAGAGAGAGGTAGAGAGTGTTCGAACAGTCTTGACTGTGAACACTTTTTCACTTGTTTCTAATCGATGTGAACCTGATTGGCCTTGAGGCTAGGCTAGCCTTGAGGTTGGCTGAGAGTGTCATATGAGGAGCTGAAGGGAATCTACATAGTATGTCATGGAGAACATTGTAACTGTGCAAAGTTTCTATATTTGTTGTTGCCTACCTTTTCTCCAGATGGACAAGATGTATTCTCCTGAAGAGCATAGCTTTGGTTTTGTATTGTAACCATTTTAGTTACTGAATAATACATATGAGCTGAGTGTTTTGGAGGGTGGGGTTTTTTACCCAAAATGGTTTTCCCCATGTATATCTTTGTGTCGTCATGTTGTTTGATTCTGCAAACTAAATTTGTGCTTGTGTTGAATCTTTTATGAGCTATGCATTTACTTTTCTCAGAGGATCAATGGGGGATGTTTTGTGCCTATTTCTGCTTTATGGAATAGTTGTTTGTGTTTTTGAAGTGATAAAAATGAAAATCACTAAGGCACTATTGTCTTAGATGCTGATCTATGATTACAGACCGACTCCGTATCCCCAACAATATTGATGTCCATCACAGGAAGGATACATCCTAGGGTATGTTGATCAGAGGGTTGTTTGATGTTAGGATGATGATTAACTTTATTATAAGCCGCTGATATAAACTTCACCGATGTATTTACCTATGATCTAGGCTTTAGATTTTGACACTTAAGTTCCCACTTTACGACTCGCTATCCTAGCTTTGTATTTTCTTTGCTAAAGATTGAAGATGACACTCGATTTATTATGGGTGAAGGTTTATTGCGGGTGAAAGCGAGATGGGATGGGCACTTTTTGGTTTTTTTGAATATTTCAATGTTTTTGGTATTTTGAAAATGATTTGAGGCTATTTTTGGTTTTTTTGAAAGTTTATGTGAATGTTTTTGGGATTTTCAATTATTTGAGGCTTTTTAGAGTTTTCCAAAATATTTGAGGCTGTTTAGGTCTTTTGAATGTTTTCCAATGTTTTTGGATTTTATGATATTTTAATTTTTTGGGATTTTTGGAGATTTTGAATTTTTAGGGGTTTTAGAATATTCAAATGTTTAGGTATTTTCTGAGTTTTGACCAAGAACCTAACCTAAAGACCTATCTTAGGGGCCTCGGGGGCTGATCAAAGATAAGCCTTGCCTACATTATACACATAGAGACCACGTAGTTTGACTGATGGGACTTATTGGAAGATGAGATATTAACAATTGATGGAATGTCAGTTTTATATGAGAGACTCCTAAAGGACTAACCTAGGGTGTCTTGGGGGTACATCAATGATGGCCTTGCCTATGTTCAAGCTTAGAGATGATGTAGTTTGATAAGGGAACTATTTTTTTTTGGATTTTTGATGTTCAACCTTTTTAGTGTTTTTGATGTGTTCTGGATGTTTTGGATTTTTCCTTTACAATTTTTTGAATGTTTTTGGATTTTAGTTGTACAGGATTTTTATGTTTTTATATTTTTTGATGAACTTTTTAGGAATGTTTTTAAAATTTTCGATGAGATTTTAAGGTAAACGATACCTAGATCACAATGTGGATGTCACGTTGTGAGATAAAAGATATGGATCAAGAGTTATTTGAAAACAAGAGTGAAATAACTTTCCTCTAGTGTCTAGCAATTCTTCATAATGCAATGGATAACCAAGATAGGTAATGTATATGTGAAGAGTTTGATAGAGTTTTAGCATGCTAGATATAGGCTATGGGACTTCATGAGATAAAATGGTAAATATCCTATCAAGAGTTTTCCATGAAGAGAGTTGAAGTATACACCAAATTTTTGTCAAGATCAAGATAAAGTGGGATACCTGGATGAATCTGTATTGGATGGATGGATGGAACATTGGATTTATCATGACAAGGATGAGATGCTTCTATCTGAGAAGGATTATATAAATGATCTATTCTACTCATGATGCCTATTTTTCAGGTTTTCATCATAGTACTTTCCCAAAGCGCCACCAAAGTGGTTTTCAATGGACGAAGATTTTTATTTTTATTATTGTCTTGATTTTTTGAAGATTTTACCTTCATGTTGAACCACCTGGTGGAACTAATGTAGAGGCCACTATCATAATGTGCCAGCAATATCTTGCTTAAAGAAGCTACTTTGCTAAGATATGGGCACTTGAATGCAATTTTGAAGAACTTTGATTTGCCTTGTGGATACCGGAATCAACCTTGTCTATGTGTACACATCATGATATGGTACCTTCAGAATCATTATGATGAAGAGTAGCTTCCAAAACATGCTCAATGCAAGAATTATATATTGTGAATAGAGTGTATGGTGACATGTATGAAGGAATATGAAATGGATTGGTCAATAGTTTGGAACCTTTGACTCTCCAAACTTGGGAAGATGAGTGATGATAGGTGGGAATGAAGGTTTTTGTGGAATTAGGACCAACCATTGGATATACTTCAAGTTCCTTGCTTGAGTAGCTTTCTTTTGTATTTGAGGACTCTTTTGATGGATACCTTTCCCATTTTGATTTTTCCCCATAGTTTCTTTGAATAGTGGAGTTTTGGAGGGATAATTTTATTTATTTTTCTTTGGTATCCATTTGTATTTACTTTGTCCTTTTTATTTTACTGCTTCATTTTCTTTGATGATCTTCATCTTTCTTTGATAGAAATTTTTCTCTTTATGTTGGTCCCAATTTGTGTATGAGATGATGGGTAAATGCCAACTCATGATACAAATAGTTGTAGCATTGAGATTTTTATCATCATAAGGATCCTTTATGCCCCATATGTTGATGTTTTTTGTAGAAAATATTTCCCTTGACATTGTGAAGGTATTATCAATACCTAATCCTTTTCCCTGATAATGTATCCTCTAATTCATAGCCACTGAATATGACTTGTCATGAACACATGATATTGCTATGGGTTCCTGTTGTTTAGGAATGTGAACTATTCTATCTAATTTTAAGAAATCATTGTTTGTTGATGTTGCTTCAAAAGATGTTGGTGTTGATTCAAAAGATGTCGATGATGAAAAATCCTATTAAGGAATATGAATTATTTTCTCTGATTCTACGACATCGTTATTTGGTGATATTTCTTCAAAATATATTCGTGTTGATTCAAAAGATGTCGATGATGCAAAATCACTATAAGAATCAAAAATCTTGACCATTGTTTTCTCTTGTGTAGGAATATCAAAAGTGGGAGACTCTTATTTTGGATGAAGAATGTCTATATGTTCGTAAGAAAGAAAAATCTCGGGGGTGATATTGGGGACATCTTTTGAGTTTAAAATTGTTTGGAAGATTTCCCTTAGCTCATGGTGAAACTCTAGGGATATGGGTTCTTGATCCTGACTCGATTTAGAGTAACTTTCTTTATCCTCAAGAGCCTCCTCTTGACATGATCCTTGGGTGGATGATATATCATCGGTAAAAGACTCTTCACAACATTTTGTGTATGGGTGCAATAAGGGATATTTATGGCTCATTTGTAACTTCTTCAACATGCCCAATCATTGAGTCATATGTGGGGGAGACATCACAATCTAATATCCACTTGATGTCATTACAGTATAAAATAGTGCTAAACACTGTTGATGGGTTTGGACTTTGTTTTAAAATAATATCTTGATACATGTATGATTCCTCATTTTGTGATGAATAAATATGTCCCACCATGGTATCATGAGTATTGTTTATATTTTTTGAGGTTGATGCCTTTCCTGAATCTTTTTCTTTTGTATGGTCAGGCATAGGGTTTGTGTAAATTTTCAGATTTTTATTCCTCGATTTTTGATCGACATGAATGTCTCCTTGTTCGATAAGATATTCTATTAGATGTTTTAGTCTAACACAATTTTGTGTGTTATGAACTTTGTATTGGTGAAATTCACAAAAATGATCTTCTATATAGCTATGAGGTTTGACTTGTGGCTCTTGATAGTTTGAGAAATCTGGGAGTGAGATACGATTAGACAATATCAACCTTTTCAACACATCCTCCATAGGTTCCCTTAAGGAATTGAATTATTGTTTAGGAGCACTATTTGTTCTTTGTTGCCCACATTGAGTGTTTACAACATTGATTTTTGGTGGATTGTTTAGTGGTTGCGTGTATGGTTTTTGTGTATTCATGGTTTGGGTGTTTTCTTGCTAAGGAGTAGTTAAGACCACCTTTGCATCAACAACACCATCAATAGTAACATTTTTGTTCTTGGCCCAATAGAAAGGTTTTTCCTTAAAAGTAGTGGATGGGTGTTTGTCTTTATAAAATTGTGTGTTTCCCTATGAGATTAGAGCTCTCTTGATGTTGAGGTCCCTAGAGAAAAGCTTTTCGTAAGCGGTAATACATTGCATTTTTAAGTGGAATGATAAAATCTAGATCTAGATTTTCTATGATGATTCCCATTTTTTGTTCATTGGGAATGGGCCACTTGCTCTTAATAGCTCTTTGTATCCATTGTTGTAAGAAATTGGTGAAAGATTATCCTTTATTATACTTGAGTGTGTATAAATCTTCTAAGCTCACATCCATGTCAATATTGAAGGAGAACTGATCTATGAATCTATCGATGATTTCTTGGAAGGTTTTGATGCCTAGAGGTAACTGTGAAAACCAATCCATGGAAGGACCTGTTAAATTTCATGGGAAGAGGTGAATTAAATAGGACTCATTATAGGTGACCTCCATACACATGATGTTAAATTATTTGACATGGTCTACAAGAATTCCTCTCCCTTTCTATTTGTCAAATTTGTGGATTTCAAAGCTAGGAGGGAATGGTACCATTGTGATGTTTCAGTCAAATGGATAAGGACACAAATTTTTTTATGGGGCTTCTTTATCTTACCCATCTGAAGATCCTAAATTTCTTGGGATAACACCTTAAATTGTGATGCTAGATCATCTTACGGGTTTGGTGGAGGAACATATGGTGGGATGATGGATGAGTTGTATGTGAGATTTTGATATGATGATGTGTTGTATGGGGTGTATGGTGGTGTGAGGTTATGTGAAGGTGATTGAGGTGTGGATGTATATGTTCCCAACATATTTGGATTGACAATGTTTTATTGAGGATTATAGTATAAACCCTGTTGTTGTTGTTGTACGAGAATTTTTTGTTGTGTGTATTGCTGAGAAAACAATGTGTGTTTTTGGGCTTGTTGGTGTTGAGCTTGTTGTTGTGTGAATAAGGAAGCTTGTTGGGCTTGATTTTTTTGTTGCGCTACTAAGGTGGATTGCTGGACTTGCTATTGTTGTTGTGTTGCTAAGGCTTCTTGTTGTTGTTGTTGCACTACTAAGGTTTCTTGGTGTTGTGCTGCTAATGCTACTTGATGTTGTTATTGTGCTACTAAGGTTGCTTGATGTTGTTGTTGTGGTACTAAGGCTTCTTGTTGTCATTGTTGTGCTACTAAGGCTACCTATTGTTGTTGTTATTTCATGGATTGTTGATAAGCCTCTTGTGTTTTCTATAAAGATAAGGCATGTTCTTGCAATGTAGGATCAGGTGGTTGTTGGGACATGTGCGATATGTTTTGAGTGGGTTGCAGGTTGTTGATGAGAGGTTGTGGGTTCCCTTGGTTCAAAATTCCTTGTAGGATTGTGGATTGAGGTGGAGGAATGTAAGTTTGAGGTCCCATTTGATGTTTCATGATGTGGGGGACCAAGGGAAAAGATGATGTTGGTGCCATTTTTTATTATGATGGTAATGTCATACTCATACCTTTCAACTAATTGAAAGGGTTCCCTTGACTGAAGGGTAGGGGGTTCCCTTGTTTTATTTGAGGTGGGATCAAAGTATTATCTTCATTGATGGGATTTGTAACCAAGGTGTTTTATTGATTTGCGTCGATGATAGATGGGTTTTATGTGTATGGTGGATTGGCTTGAGTAGCTTGGGTAGCCACTTGTTTTGATGTGTCGATTGGGTTGCTAGAACCACTTGTCAAGGGTTGAATTTGCATGAGAGTGTTAACTTTCCCTTGTTGTCCTACTTGAGGCACTTGGTTCACATTACCTTGCATATCATTAGGCATACTTGGGGTATTTGTGATGATGGTTGAATATGGTTGCACTTGAAATGTCGAGGTTGTTGTGGCATCATGAAATGTAAGTGGTTTTCCAAATGTTGGTGTCCAACTTGTGTTTTGGGGAAGGTTGGTCGTTAATGGAATGGTTGTGTTGTGAATAACCATAGTTATGTTTGTTCTTAGACATGAAGTGAGACCAAGGTTAGTTCCTAGCCTAGTTGCAAGACTATATTTTAAGGGTTGAATTGACACAAGGGATGGATTTGGTTGAATCATAGATGAAGTCAAGCCTTGTGTCAATGAATGTGCAACAAAAGATGGGGAAAGTGGAGCCACATTTTGTAAGGCCTGATGTTCCATGATTTCTTCCCTAGTAAGTTCAAATGGACTTTTCATGATTTCCTCTGTCTCATATGGTCTTGATGGAGATGAGGGTTGCTCTGATGAGGTGAATTGACTTTTGAGATTAAATTCTTGAAGATTGGGATCACTTGAGGTGAATGGGACTTTTCTTTTTTCCATGATTCTCTTGTTTTTTGATCTTTTTGTTACCATAAATTATGGGTCACCTATGGGAGAGTTGTGTTGATATTTATAATGTTTGAACTCTCTAGTTGACTCAAATATAGGTAAAAGGGACACTCTTATTATTCTGGGAGCAATGATGATAATGGGAGATGAAAATGTGGATGAGGTGGAAAGTGATCTTTGAAAATGTTTTGGGACAATACTTTTGACTTAAGTTTTATTGTTCAAGATGTTTTGATAAAGGATGTTTATGAACTTGAGAATCTTTAGGGTAGACTTGTGACCTTCAAGATAGACTAGTCCAAAAGTGATAACTAACTTAAATAAATGCATGGAAAAGGATTCATTTCACATATAAAGTAGCTAAGTTAGGGTTTGGTTTGATTGATAGATGTCCAAGTCCAAAGTGTTGGTGTATTTGAATTTTTTTCAAAGTTTGGTGAAGTGAAGGATGAAATTTGATAGAGGGGTGAGTGAAATTTTTGACCCAATGTTGACCTAGAGTGAACCTTTGTTTTCCAAGACCAAGGTAGTGAGAAACATGTTATACCTCTAAAGTGATGAAACCCTAAGAAATCAATGATTTTGGAAATAGGACCCAATGATTTTGACAAAGTGAGACTCAATGATTTTGGACTCAATGTTTGCAAAGTTTTTCCTTGTCTCAATTTGCTTGTATTCAAGATTCAATGATTTGAACATACATCAATATGGGGTATTAATTTGATTTAATCTTGGATTAATGAGGTTATTTTTACCACAAACACTTGTCTTGGTTATGTTTTAAAACTAAATTTCTATGTCAAAAATATCATAAATTTCACAATGTCCATTTTGTCAAATAATAAGTTTGAAGCCATAATTTCCTATGTTGTCTTTGGAAAATATGGATTGAGATATAAGTCAAGATATTTATAAATCTCTAAGGATAGAAATCCTTAGGACAAGAAATAATATCAAGACTAATTCAAGAGGTATCCATATTTAAGCCAAAGTGTTTGAAATTTTGAGGAAGATAGTGAATGTATGTTTTTGAATCATTTTGGAACCAAGCAATGTATCAAAATAACTCACAATAATTTACAATCCTAGGTTTGAAATGTCCATACTTGTTGAGTCCCCACTTGGATTTATCCAAACACTAAGATATTGTGAACAATTCAAGATTTGGTGAAACTGGCTCCCCTCCACGACACACACTTCTCGGGACCACCAAATCTCAAAATCCTGAAGATCCTAAGATCCTAAGGATTTTTCTATTTCAACAATGAATAGTACAAATGTGAGGCATCTTCAGAAGGATCATTCTTGCACCAATAAGTATTAAGGATTTTGGATTCTAAACAATGCTTATAATAAGGGCTTCTAATTTAGGGGGTACTATGATAAACTCTGTCAAGAGGTCTCCCAACCCTTAGAAAAATGGATTTATGCATCATAAAGAAACTAGGGGAGAGATATCATGTACCACATCCCATTGATCACAAATTTCATTGCAATCACATTTATATAGCGATTTGGAAGAACTTGGATTTAGCTTGTTACCGCTTGGGTCATTCCCTTCTTTCAAAGCGGGGAAGCAAGCCCTTCTAAAGTTAAATAATAGAAAGGGAGCACTTTGTAGTTTGATCATCCTAGTTTTCATGAAATAAGGAGAGAACACACACCACACCCTTTCCCTACACTCACAAAGGATTCATTTTAATCCAAAATGAAAGATGTAGGTGATTTTGCAAAGTGTTAAGGAATGTTTATGTTTCTCAAGATTGCTGAGTGGTGTGAGAGAATTGCAGACACATCCAATAACAACACTGTAAATCAAGACACAACAAAAAAATTTAAATTTTAACACCTCAAAGTAGTGATGATTTTGTTTTAAGAAAAAAATAAAATGTTAAGTTGCCTTGTTCAATTTTGAACCCAAAAGACAATGATGAGATGAGGGTTCAATTTTAGTCCCGTTTGAGCATTCATTTTAAACCCAATTGAAATTTATTGAGGTACTAAAGCATAAAGTAGAAAGCATGAAAATTTGGGTTATGATTTCCCCAAAGCATCAAACATTTGTTACAATCATAGAATTTCAAGATAAGAAGGATTTTTTCACTTTAGCTCCATGTCATCCAACCTACAAAACCGTGTTAGTCTAACAACCAAAACAATGTTAGAAGTGTATTAGTGATCTGATGAAATGAGAAAATTAAAGCACATGTCAAAAAAATGATCATTAAACTTCTTACCAGAGTTGGGCATCATTGCACACAATAGCATCACAATTTGTCATTTGGGAGTCACTCTGGTGCATTTGGGCATCACTCTGCAATAAAAACAAAGAGCATGATAATGTCACTATTTTATTGGGTGTCGCTCTAGTGAATTTAAGGTGTTGTCATTTGAAATCTTAGATACCTCTATATTTAATTAGCATTGTTGTTTGTTTAATCGCCGTTGAGGCATTTAATCAGTGTCACAGTTTGAAATGGTGATAGTGTCGCTATATGGTGACACACTTCAAAGGCATCACTATATCTGATTTGGGAATCGTTGTATCCTACAAAAAAGCAAAATGAATGAAATTTGAGATAAAAACTAGTTAAATTATTGGTTTTCCCTCCTTCTAGCACCAAAATGTGAGATCAAGGATGTTAGCATGGGCCGATTACGCTTGATCCATGATGAATCAAAGCATAATTTAGCTTCTCATACTCAATCTTCCAAAGAAGATCATTCAAATAAAAAGTTTAAACTAAGCATTTATTGAAACTAAAAACTACAAACTACGAAAGTAGTTAAATGCCTACTCTAACCCATTTGAAACTTATCCTATTTTGAAATTGGTCT